>CM072996.1:294058655-294658655 GCA_037038555.1 Rhynchonycteris naso | reverse complement strand
TCTAAAAGTTCACTTTTAAAATTCAAACTTATATCAACCTGGAAATATTTCATAGCACTTAGAAAGTAGTATTAAGCCTATGAAAAAGACTATATTTTACCTAATCACATTTCTTAAAATGAAATGAAATAATGTATTTTTAATATGCATTCTTTACTCAGAGGAACTTTTTAAAACCATTAGAAAAATACTTAGTGTGATACCGAAATTAAGAAAAAATATGATTGAAATTTGATTTTGTTTGTTCTTTTGTTTATTTCTTCTTGACAGCATGAGAAATATTGCTTACTATGCTAAATAAAAGCCAGTTTTGTTAATACATTAAGGGAGATGAAAAATAAAAGACAGGGTGAGTATACAACCCATGAGAGTTATGTCATGCTGTTTGATGTGTAAATTAACTGCTTAAAAAACATTTAGTTGAACAGATAAAACAGAAACTGAAAAAAGGTAGTATATATGAAAGAAAAAAAATTACTTAGACCAGTGATTCTTAAACTTTTTTGAGGTACTGAACCCACCAGTTTCATATGCGCATCCACCGAACCCTTCTTTAGTGATAAATAAAATATGATTTTGTTTTCCAAATTCAAGACATAGGTATATGTTTTTTTACTGGTGCACAAAATGAGCCATGCATGAACATCACCTTGCTCAAAGAAAAAAAACAACAAAGTGCATGAACTCACAACAAATTACGGTACTACTTTATTCTGGCCTCTGCGGCAGAGGCTTCTCCGAACCCCTGAGACCGACTCATCAAAACCCTAGCATTCGATAGAACCCAGGTTAAGAACCACTGACTTAGACTGTATTTTCTCAAATACTTTGATAAAAGTATCAGAAAGAAGTTCAAGGTCAATCAGTCCAATATGCTTATGTCTAGCAAAAAATTCTATATATTTACCTTTAGCAAATATTCTAATTAGCTGGCTTAAAACACAGACTTCTTAGTGTGATTTAAGAAATATTGCTGCCAATTAATTGATGTAAATATTTTGAGTACCTTAGTGCTTACTTTGGTGGAAAATTAGTATATATTGACAAATAAGGAAAGAAATGGGAAGGCTTTAATTAGTTAAATGTGAAAAGGCCCAAAACATACAAATGGAAAAAAAAATTATTAGTGATCTGTCCATGGAGGTTATTAACGATAGCAAATGTACCACTCTGGTACAAGATTTTGAAAATGGGGAGCCTGTACATGTGTAAGGAAGGGGAATGTGTAATATCTCTGTACCTTCCTCTGAATTTTTCTACGAATATACAACTGCTCTAAAAATATGCCTATAAAAAACTAGTGATTTAATGTCTCAGAAGGGACATTATCTCAAGGTATTAGTAGATAATGGGAGATAATTAATAGAAAGTATAAAATAATATTTTTCACACTTTGTCACTATTTGAAGTGCTAAAAGGAATGTCTTAGTTTTAAATAGAAGGCAGAGAAGAATGATACCATCAAGCATCCATGAACTGAAGGGATATTGTTCAGTGTCGAGTATTAGATTTTTAATAAAATAAGAAAGTCAAGCTGATCTTAAAATTTATACTTTAAAAAAGATATTACCATATTTCTAATAGGTATCCCATAATAAGCTTTAGTGTTTTTGTGTGTGTATAGAAAACACCAATTGGCACAATACCAAATTGATATAATGCAAAACTAAATTGTAAATATAGGATACAAAAATGTATATTGTTTGTACCTGTATAAGCAATACACTTAAAGTGATATTCTAACTTTATCTGCATCCTCTCTCTTACACTATTCCTTAAAAAGCAAGAAAACTGGAGTTACAGATGATGTATCTGTATAGAATTATACACTTGAAAGCTATATAATTTTATTAACCAATGTCACCCCAATAAATTTATTTTTTAAATAGAGTTAAGATTTATTCAGCACCTTTTACATGCCAAGCGCCGTACACTCTATTAAAGCTACTTAATATCATGCAATTCTTATATGATTTTATTTTGTTATTGTCACATAGTTGATTTAGTAAATATTAGTATAATCATTGCACAGGTGAAGAAATTGAAGTCATTTGCTCAAAGTCATATATATATATATATATATATATATATATATATATATATATATATTTGTTCCATTATTAATTACAAGTATACACATACATCTAGAGACCATCTAACACAACTATTTTATGTGAAGTGCTAATATACTGACATCTGGTAAATAGCTTACTCAAAGGTGCTGAGAAAATGTAAAAACAATTAGAACACAAATCTGACAGATTCTAAAATAGGTTTTCAAGTAGTTACCTTAACAATTTTTTTTATTAATTTTAATGGGGTGACACCAATAAATCAGGGTACATATGTACAATGGAAACATCTCCAGGTTATCTTATCATTCAATTATGTTGCATACCCATCACCCAAAGTCAAATTGTCCTCTGTCACCTTCTATCTGGTTTTCCCTGTACCCCTCCCCTGCTCCCTATCCCAAACCTCCCCTCCCTCCCCCCACCCCGCAATCACCACTCTCTTGTCCATGTCTCATAGTCTCACTTTTATGTCCCACCTCTGTATGAAATCATGCTGTTCTGTTTTTTTCTGATTTACTTATTTCACTCCGTATAATGTTATCAAGGTCCATTTAAAAAATTAAATACAACTATTGAAAATTTTTTGATAGCCAGCTACCAACTGAACTAAATAGCTGCTTAATAGGCAGATATAGAGAGACTAAGTGTATCCAACTATATGTTCCTGTCATAAGTAGACACATGCTACAAAGTAAACTGCAGCCATATAATTTTGAAATACTCTTATAAATAATGTAATCTTTGAAATTTTCCACAAATCCTTGACTAACCCTTGCATAGCCAATAAAGTAGTGCACAAACAAATAATATATCCATAGGTGTCTTATTTCCATTTTGCCCAGATTTATACACTGTCCCATGGGCATAGAAAAGCCAAGATAAAATAGTAATGCAGAAACACAGAAAAATGCAAATATACCCACTTATAAAGATGCTTCTCTACAGGTAAAACAGTTGTAATACTGTAACTAGAAAAATGAGCTGCAAGTTTGACTGCTTATCACAATGAAGACCAATTTCAAGACAGAAGTACTGATGAGAAGGAAATAAGTTTATTCAAATGTCAGCCACCTGAGAAGATGGAAGGACTCCTATCCGCCAAAACACATCTTGATCTTCTGGGGTAGGCAGGTGGTTTTATAAGGAGAGAGACTGAGGGGGAATGAACAAAAATAGATCAAAGGAATCAAAAGGAGAAGGTTGAAAGTTTTTTGCTGAGGGCAGATATGTTCAAACTAGCCCCATGTATTCAGGTAACTGATTGAAGGCCAGCACGTTTTCCAGAGCTTGTATATCTGAAAATCAGAGTCTGTTCTGTTGGTTGTTATAGGAACTGAAGGTAGCAAGTTACTTACAAATTAAGCTCTTTGTTTTATGTAACAGGTGTCCACAGATTCCCACAATCAGGTTGTCTTCTTGGCCTTGAGTGAGAATCAGATGAGCAAATTTCAGCATAGTGGGACTGAGGTGGGTGGGGGAGGTATAGCTCCTATTTAAGCTTTTTCTTCTTGCTCAGATGTTAACCCCTTATGTGTGTCAGCCAGAGGGAAATAGGCCTTTTAACTGTAATGAGCCTGACCAGGCAGTGGCACCGTGGATAGAGCGTCAAACTGGGATGCGGAAGACCCAGGTTTGAGACCCCGAGGTCGCCAGCTTGAGTGCGGGCCCATCTGGCTTGAGCGCGGGCCCATCTGGCTTGAGCAAAAGCTTGCCAGCTTGGACCCAAGGTCACTGGCTCCAGCAAGGAGTGGCTCGTCTGCTGAAAGCCGGCGGTCAAGGCACGTGTGAGAAAGCAATCAGTGAATAACTATGGTGTCGCAATGACAACAATAAACTAATGATTGATGCTTCTCATCTCTCTCTGTTCCTGTCTGTCTGTCCCTATCTATCCCTCTGTAATGAGAGCTTAGCTGGAGGGGAAAGTGCAGAACTGATTATTTAGTATTGATTTGTTACAGAATATATAACTTTGATAATTAAACTGGTGATATTAAATAATGGTTATAAGAACAACCAACTGGATTTAATATTTTATGTAAATTATTTTATCAGCTTACCTAGTTAGTACATTCTTATTTAGCTCTATTTTATGGCTAGTCACACTAATGTCAGTGAGTCAGTCATATAACATATTTATTCCTGTTTACAATATAGTAAACATTCACTGACACACAAAGATATGCCCATTAATGCTCTCTATTAACGGAAAGTTGTTTTCAAGTTCTGAAATGCTTTTTATATTTTTAAATAAGCCTGATTTTTTCTGACACTCCTAGTTGAAGATTACAGGGGTATAAAGACAAAAAGACTTATAATGATACCTGTTTGCATTTCTTTTAAACTTTATATGAAAGCAGATGGCCAAAAACAATTCAAATGAAATCACCAGGATAATAGAGAATCTTTAGAAATCAAAGGGTATGGAAAGGATGTCTGATATTTTCTGAAGTGACCAATTCTTTTCTCTCATTTTTATGAGTTTATGAATAATTTATGTTATGCTGTGCCAATAAAAGTTGTAAAATGGCACGATAAACACTAATGAGTCATTCAGATATTGTCATGTTGAGGTTTCATCTATTTGTGATTCTGTAAAAGATGAATTTTGGATATTACTCTTAAAAAAGTAACCTACTTTAGATTATACTAAGAAACTCTCCTTGTATCATCAGGCTACTAACTTTTAACATTCACTTATTGAACTATTCCTTCATTCAAAATTTAAAAGAAAATGTTTATAGAGCACAACCATGGCAAAGTAAATAAGGGATGGATATGCAGAAATATAAGAAATACTGACTTTGCCCTTATGCTAGAATGAAAGTAGGCACTCAAATAACTAAAATGCACTGCGGCGAATGGACTATAAACGGATAAAAGCATAGAAGTATTTGGGATTGGAAATCTGTTAATCTATTCAGATAGAAAGGCAAATGGGTTTTCCTGGATGAAGAGAACTCTGTCAGGAGTTTATGAATCTCATTTGATCTTAGACTTCAAGCTTGGATGAGAATTTTTAATCTTGGAATAGAATGAATATAGTTTGTGGAAGGAATCTGAATGATTATTGCTAGAAGAAACACTATCAGAGATTGCAAAAATGATCACAATGTTCTACTTTCATCAAGAAAGAAGTCCCCTCTGCCCCTGAATCAGCATTGCCCATGTGACTGGCCTTAGCCAATAGGAAATTGGAAACTGTGAAGCATGAGTCAACTTGAAGAGCATTTGTACTAAATACTTTTGTAATATTTTGTCATCATATAAATAAGCCCAAAGTAGACTGTTGTATGAGAGAGGGCATGTAGGCCAGTAGGCCCTGGTACCCAGCTGTCATCCAGTCAAACTGCTGAAACAGAGCTGACCGGAAGCTGACCCCAGATGAATCAATGAGACAAGACAATTACCTAGCTGAGTGCAATCCAAATTAACTTAAAATTAAAAGCTCCATAAATGGTTATTAATTTCAAGGAACTTTTTTTAAAGTGATTTGTTTTCCAGAAAAAAGAAAAACAGACCCAATGTCTGAGTTTTCAGTGTGTATCTCAGGTATTGAGAAATTAAGGGATGCATCAAACTTTCAAGGCAATGATAAAGTGAAGCATATTATACAAAATTGCTGACTAAGTTTTTAATGGTGATTTCTCATTGAGAGAAATTCTGAGAAGGTGTATTTAAAGTAAAGCACGTCTAGGCCCTGGCTTGTTGGCTCAGTGATAGAACAACGGCCCAGTGTGTGGATGTCCTGGGTTCCATTTCTAGCCAGGGCACACAGGAGAAGCACTCATCTGCTTCTTCACTCTCCCCCCTCTCCTTTGTCTCTCTTTCTCTACCCCTCAAACAGCCAAGGCTCCATTGGAGCAAAGTTGGCCCAGGTGCTGAGGATGGCTTCGGTTGCAATGGAGCAATTCCCCAGATGGGCAGAGATCGTCCTCTAGTGGGCTTGCCCGGTGGATCACGGTCAGGTGCATGCCGGAGTTTGTCTCTGTGCATCCCATTTCTCACTTCAGAAAGATACAAAAAAAAAAAAAAATCTCAGAATGAAGCAATCAGTTTCTCAGTATATCCTTTCCTTTGTAATTATGTATTGCATAAATAAACCAGACCCTATATATTTTCTTACACTTTGTTGATTGAGCAAAGAAAATTTAAAAAATAATAATTTGCTTAGTTTTTCATCTTCACAGGGGAAATTTATAGTACTCTTAACTGTTGATAACAGTCATCAATTTCACTGAGAGCCAAGAATGGGTATCTTTACACCCTGTGAACAATGGACGCTGTCCACAGCTTTATGTGGACTCTTTAAAGTGAGTAACAGGAGAGTCTTCAATATATCTAAATGAGGATGCATATGTATATATGCACGTAATTTTGCTATCCTGGGTAAAGTTCAGTCTGTTTATCAATTGCATATACCAGCACTCATTTGCACTTTAAACCTTAGCACACAAATGATAACTTCTAAAGATCACAATTACTATATCTTACACTTACCTACACTGAACTATTCTTTGAATGACTTCCTTTTTCCTTTGTCTTTTTTTTTTTAATTGTGTGATTTTTTTTTCATTTTGTCTTCAACCAACAAAATCATATCTTTGTGTAGTTTTATATCTCAGTTGCGTAGGAGATTGTCTCTCTGCATATGCTGTTAGACAATTAAGTGGAATGCTTAGCATCTGCTACCAGTCCCCAGGTTTGATACCTCTTAATTTAATTTTAGTTTGGGATTTGATGTGCTCATAGTAAGCACACTTTAATAAATTTAATAAATGATTTCAAGCGCACAGTCAAAAACTGGTCAGATGTTCTATGTCTGTTGTTAACTCTTTATAACACAGATAACTTAGAGTCAAAGTAAAAGAAGAACCTGTCAGAAAAATAATGATTCAAAACATTGTAAAAATAGTCTAATGTACTATTGGACTTTTAAGTTTTTTACACTGTATACATAGTATCTTATAGTATAAAGTTTATATATATATTATATACAATATAGTATAGTATATGTATTTACTCTTTTCTCTAGGGTAAATTTCTGATTTCATGGAAGTGTCTGCATATTTACTTAATGAAGTAAAGTTCTTAACAGAAAATCTTACTTGGTCATTTTAGTCTTTGCTAGACATTGGAAATTATCAGTATGTTTTTAAAATAGTGATGTCTGGGTCACATCCTCCAAGATTATATGGTTTGGGATGGGGCCCAGTTACAGGCATATAAAATTTATCTCCATTTGATTCTAATATGCAGTCAGGCTAAAAACCACTGGGCTATAAAAATAAATGGCCTCTATTATCTCCTTTTGAATGTAATACAATAGAGGCAGTATTCTCCCTCAAGTCAGAGAAAAAGAGAATGAGAAGGGAAAAAAATCTTTTATACCTCTCCAAATTATTAATAGCCCCCATTGAAGCCACAGAAGCAATCCCAGAACAACTGGTGAAATTCCTAAAGCTGACAAAGTCAGAAAGAGAATATTTCATGAACTGATTTTCCTTGCCGTAGTAAAACAGTTTATTCTATATTAAATAATAACAAGTATTCAATACTTACTACTATGCACTTACACTTTTATACATGATCTCTTTTGTTCTGTATAAGAATTGTAAATGATAACATTACTTTTTTACTGAGATGAACAACAATGCTGACATAAAATAGGTAATGGAAATTTTGTTTTATAATTTACAGGCATACCTTTTTTTATTGCGCATTACTGTAGTTTGCAGATTCCACATTTTCTCAAATTGATGGCTTATGGCAATCTTGTATGAGTAGGTCTGTCCACACCATTTTTTTCCGACAGCATTTGCTCACTTTGTGTCTCTTTTTCACATTTTGGTACTTCTTACAACATCTTCAACTTTTTCATTATTGTGTTTATAGTGGTAATCTGTGATCATTGATCTTTGATGTTACAAGTATAATCATTTCCCCACAAATGGTGCCTATGTAAGATGGAGAACTTAATGAATTAACATTGTGTGAGTTCTGACTACTCCATCAACCAGCCTTTCCCTGTCTCTTGCCCTTTCCTTGGGCCTGCCTGTTCCCTTAAATACAACAGTATTGAAATTAGGCCAGTTCATAACCCTACAATGGCTTCTAAGTGTTCGGCTAAAAAGAAAAGGCAGGAATCTCTCACTTTAAATTAAAAGCTAGAAATGATTGAGTTGAGTGAATAAGGTATGTCAAAAGTCATGATAGGTTGAAAGCTAGGCCTCTACAGCCGAACAGTGAGCCAAGTTGGGAATGCAAAGGGAAAGTTTTAGAGGGGAATGAAAAGTGCTACTCCAGTGAACACAAGAATGATAAGAAAGTGAAAAAGCCTTATTATTAACTGGAGAAAGTTTTTGTCGTCTGGATAGAAGATCAACCTAGCTACGACATTCCCTTCAGCCAAATCCTAAACCAGAGAAGGCTCTAACTCTCTTCAATTCTTTGAAGGCTGAGGCATGAAGAAGCTACAGAAGAAACATTTAAAGTCAACAGACATTGATCCGTAATGTTTAAGAGAAGAAGCTGTTTCCATAATATAAATGTGCAAGGTGAAGTCAAGTAATGCTGATGTAGAAGCCATAGCAAATTATCTAGAAGATCTAGTTAAGGTAATTAATGAATGCACCTACAGTAAACAACAGATTTTTATTGTAGACAAAACAGTCTAAGTTTGGAAGAAGATGCCATCAAGGACTTCCATAGCTAAAGAGAAGTCAACTCCAGGCTTTAAAGCTATAAAGGATAGGTTGGCTCTTTTGTTAATACAGCTGATTAAAGCCAATACTTATTTACCATTCAGAAAATCCTAGGGCCTTTAAAATTTATGCTAAATTTATTTTCCCTGTGCTCTATAAATAAAACAGCAAAGCCTTAATGACAGCACACATTTATAACATAGTTTATTGAATATTTTAGTACCACTGTTGAGACCTACTGCTCAGAAGCAAAGGTTTATTTCAAAATATGACTGTTCATTGACAATGCACCTGGTCACTCAAGAGCTCTGATGGAAATGTGCAATAAGATTAATGTTGTTTTTATGAATAACACCACATCCATTCTGCATCCCAAGGATCAGGAGTAATTTTGACTTTAAAGTCTTATTATTTAAGAAATACATTTGTAAGGCTATAGCTGCCATAAAAAATAATTCCTCTGATGGATCTGAACAAAGTAAAGTGAAAACATTCTGGAATGGGTTCACCATTTTAGATGTCATGAAGAACACCTGTGATTCATGGGAAGAGGTGAAATATATCAGTATCAAAAAGAGTGTGAAAGAAGTTGATGTCAATTCTCATGAATGACTTTGAGAATTTCAAGACTTAAATGGAAGAAGTAACTGCAGATGAGATGGAAATATCAAAAGAACTTGAATTAGAAGTATAGCATGAAAATCTGACTAAATTAATGTAATCATAAAATATTATTGGATGAGCAAAATTTTTTTCTTATGGGTCAACAAAGAAATTGTTTCTTGAGATGGAATTGACTCCTGTTGAATATGCTGTGAAGATTGTTAAAATGACAACATAGGAATTAGAATGTCACATAAATTTAGCTGGCAAAGCAGCAGCAGTTTGAGACGATTGACGGTGAGTAAAAGCTATCAAACAGTATTACATGCCACAGTGAAATTGTCTGTGAATGGAAGAGTTAAGTAATGAAGCAAACTTTATTATTGTCTTATTTTAAGACATTGTCACAGCCACCTGACTGTTCAGCAAACACACCCTGATCAGTCAGCAACCATCAATATTGATGCAACACTATTAACCAGCAAAAAACATGATCACTCACTGAAATCTTAGATGATGGTTAATATTTATTTTAGCAATAAAATATTTTAAATTATGTCATGTATATTGCTTTTTTAGACAAAAAAATTACTATGCACTTAATAGACTACAGTATGGTATAATCATTATGTGTAATGAAAAACCAAAAATTTATGTGGCTCACTTTATTGTGATATTCAGTTTTATGGTGATATGGAATTGAACCTGCAATATTTCTGACCAATGCTTATACTTGATATTATAGTGTATGTGTGATATATGTGTGTGTTGTGTGCTATGTTTAATCTGTAATGTAGGAATAGTTAATTTTTCTAAAAGAGAATACTTATTCAAGAGTTGGTTAGCTATCAATGACAAATTCTTTTTCTTAAGTGAGAAGTGGGAAGGCAGAGGCACAGACTCCCACATGCACCCCAAAGGGGGCTTGCTGGACCCATCCAGCAAGCCTGCTATGAGCCAATGATCTGCCCATCTGGAACCTCTGCTCTGTTGCTTGAAAACCTAGTTATTTTAGCACCTGATGTGAGGTTATGGAGCTATCCTCAGCGCCCAGGGCCAACTTGCTCCAACCAACCATGACTATGCGAGAAGAGAGAGAAGGGAGAGGGGGAAAGGTGAAGAAGCATATGGTCACTTCTCCTGTGTGCCTTGACTGAGAACTGAACCCAGGATATCCACACTCCGGGCCTACACACTACCGTTGAGCCAACCCGCCAGGGCCACAATTGACAAATTTTAATCTGATTACTGTACTTCATATATAGCTCTAGAACATCTAAAAACAATTTAGCATTCTTATCTCTAGACGCAAAAGACTGTATTGACTTATGTAAATAACTTTGGACATATCTCACCCTCGTAAGATCAAGCAGTATAAAAGGGTCTAAGTAATCCAGGAACAATTCCCTTCTGAATGTGCTATATGTGATTCTGACAAGGACCTATACATCCAGGGTATTTTTTCCCTGTTTTGTACAGTTTTATCAACACAGTTGGCTACAACAACTTGTATCTATCCAAAGTGTGCAATTATGATAATGAACATATGCATCACTGGGAAGTAATCACTGTAATTACCCTCTCCGTCTTCATCCTCTCACATTTTCTGGCCCTCAAGTAATCATTGATCTGCTTGTTTCTCTCTAGATTAGTTGAAATTTTTTAGAATTTTATAAAATATAATAACAGTGTATAGCATTTTTATTTTTGTATATATTTTTTTCACTCTATAATTTTTTTTTTTTAAACAGGGACAGAGAGAGAGTCAGAGAGAGGGATAGTAGATAGGGACAGATAGACAGGAATGGAGAGAGATGAGAAGCATCAATCATCAGTTTTCCATTGCCGTTGCAACACCATAGTTGTTCATTGATTGCTTTCTCACATGTGCCTTGACCGCGGGCCTTCAGCAGACCGAGCAACCTTTTGCTGGAGCCAGCGATCTTGGGTCCAAGCTGGTGAGCTTTTGCTCAAACCAGATAAGCCCGCACTAAAGCTGGCGACCTCAGGGTCTCTAACCTGGGTCCTTCCGCATCCCAGTCAGATGCTCTATCTACAGCGCCACCGCCTGGTCAGGCTCACTCTGTATAATTATTTTGAGATTCATTCATGTTTGTGGCATGTGTCAGTTCATTTCTGTTGATTTTTGAAAAGTATTCTACTACAAACTGTGTACAAAATATCAAAACTTACCCGTTGATAGACACTGCAGTTTTTATTCATTTTTTTGGCTATTATAAATAAAAACCACTGAGAACATTCATGCAGAAGTCTTTCTACAGATGTAGATTTTTATTTTTCCTGGCTCAATACTTAATAGTAGAATGACTATTATATAGAGCAAATGTATGTTTAATTTTTTCTAAGAAAACTACCTAAGGTTTTGCAAAAAATTTTTATTTTGTATTCATCTAGCAGTTCATAAGGTTTTTAGTTGTTCTCCAAGCTTGCTATCAATTGGCATGTTCAGCCTCTTAAATTTTAGACATAATTTTGAATTTATAGTAGAAACTCAATATGGCTTTAATTTATATTCTAGTGAATTATGATGTTGCATACCTCTTCTTGTGACTGCATAGATTGTTACATTTAAAAGGGTTTCATTTTTTTAATTGAGATCTATTTTACACATAATATGGTACTAGTTTTAGAAGTACTACTACCTGGTAATTTTATATATGTATATATAATAAAATGATTACCACAATAACTTCATCACCACATATAGTTATAATATTTGTGTACGTGTGATTAGAACTTTTAACATTTACTCTCTTAGCAACTGTAAAATATACAGTATTGTTAATTATAGTCATCATGCTGTACATGACATCCTCAGGATTTATCTAATAACTAGAAGTTTGTACCTTTTGATTACTTTCACTCACTTTTCCCACCCCCATTTTTGATAAAATTATTGTTCATATCTTTGACTACTTTCAATTGGGTTGTTGGTCTTTTTATTATATTATAAATTTTCTGCATATTCTAGATTTTAAAAAAATGTCAAATGTATATTTTGCATGTACTTTCTCTCAATCTATGCTCATATTTTGATTTACTTAATAGTGTTTAAAAAAAAAAAGTTTACCTTTTAGAAATCCAATTCATCATTATTTTCTTTTTTCCAGATTTTATTTATTCATTTTAAAGAGAAGAGGGGGAGAGAGAATGAGAGAGAGGGAGAGAGAGAGAGGGGGAGGAGCAGGAAGCATCAACTCCCATATGTGCCTTGACTGGGCAAGCCCCTGGTTTTGAACCAGTGACCTCAGCATTTCAGGTTGATGCTTTATTCACTGCACCCCCACAAGTCAGGCTTTTTTTTTTTTTTTTTTTTTTTAGTTTTTGATTTTGGTGCCTATTTAAGACAACTTTGCCAAACTTTGCCAAAGGTCACTAAGGTTTTATAATAAAAAATATTTTAAGATGTTCTTTTGGAAGTTTTTTTTTTTAATATCAGTATAGCTCTCATATTTAAAACTTTTATTCATTTAGAATTAATATTTTATACTGCATAAGGGAAGAGTTGAAGTTCATTTTTTCTGTGTGATTATCTAAAAGTTTCAGCACCAGTTTTTGAAAAGATTATCTATTTTCTATAAAGTTATTTTAATACCTTGTTTCAAAAATCAATTTACCATATTTGTGAGGGTCTCTTTCTGAACTTATTGATAGTTTTTGATTATCATTACATTAATAACAAACATTTTTCACTACTGTAGCTTTATAAGTCATGAATCCAAGGATACAGGTTTTTCAATTTTGTTTTCCTTTCTTTAAGTGTCTTTTAACAATTCAAGCTCCTTTGCATTGCCATATACATTTTTGAATCAATTTACTCTTAATTTCTAGTGTCTGCTGGGATTTTGACTGCAATTGCATTGCATCTATAAGTCAATTAACAGAAAACTGACATAGTGTGATCAGATAACATATTCCATGTTATTTGAATCATTTTAGATATGTTAAGACCTGTTTTATGAGCCAAATTATTGTCCACCTAGAATATGTTTTTTATGCTTTTGAAAAATAAAGTGCTTTTGTTGAGTAGAAAGTTCTATAAATGTCATAACTGGGGGTTAATACTGTTGTTCAAGTATGCCACATCCTGAATGATTTTCTGTCTAGTTTCACTATTAATCACTAAAAGAGAAGTGTGGAATTTTAAAACTATAACAGATTTATTTATGTTTACTTTCAGTTCTATCAATTTTTACTTACCTATTTTAAAGCTCTGCTGTTAGGCACGTAACCATTCAGGCCTGTTTAGTCCTCTAGATGATGTTATTTTTCTTGATGATCTTATATCTCTTAATTATCATGAAGTGACTCTTTATCCTTAGTATTATTTTTTTGCTTTGAAATCTACATTGTTTAACATTAATGAACCAGTAAGTATTTGAGCTTTCTTTTGCTTTATTATTAGTATAGTACAATTGTTATAGCAGGCATTTACTTTTAATTTATTTCTACCTTTATATTGAAGGTGGTTGTTTGTTTGTTTTGGCAATACATAGTTGAACTTGAGTTTTAACCATTATTATAATCTGTCTTATTGTGGTGTTTAAATGATTTAGAGCTATTGTAATTTTTGATAGTTTTGTGTTTAACTCTAACATTTTTCTCTCTGGCCTGTTGGTGCCATCTATTCTTTTCTCCCATTTCTTCCCTCTGCTTTATGTGTGGCATGGAAAGTGAAATATCTTTTATAATATCTGCCATTCACACAGTACAACCAGACTCAGTCTTCTGGTTAGAGTCACTATGGGCGGTTGTTGATCAATTAAACTCTTTATAGATTTTCTGCAATTTAATAATTGGTAGATACCAAAAAATTATTCAACCTCTGTCCCTGAGATTTTACTCTGCAATGAGTTTTGATCAATGGTAGGATTCAAATAATTTAACAACTGGTTCTCTTCTAATGACCGTTTTAAGTATAAAAAAAATAATATACCAAAAAGTAGTTTATTATTTCATTCATTTAATAATTAAATAAGAACAATAAAAATTGTGCATAAAACTTGATTATGTTACAAGAAAGTTTTAAAATATTAATGAATAACTATTAAATAATACCTGATAAAAAACAACAAAACTATTATTTAAGAAATTTCCATATCGCTTCTTGATTGGCATCCTCACTTCTTATTGAAGTAACAAATGTGAGGGAATTAAAATGTAGTATTTTATGAAAGGTATAATAAGTTTTACGAAATAAATAAATATTACAAGCATAGTTCTGTCAATTTTTTATCAACTATGGACAGAATAAATATTACTACAGGCTCTTAGAATATGCTGTTGTGCAAACGAATGTTAAAAAAGAATATGGAATGTAAATTTGTGATCTCCACATTGTGTGGCTGCCCATCACCCACCTTAGAGAGAACCCTGATTACAAATGCCACTTAAACAACCGGTTCACCAAACTCAACAAAAAAAATTAGATATCGGTTCTGCCGAACCAGTGCAAACTGGCTATATCCCACCATTGGTTTTGATGGATTTTATAGCTGAGGGAAAACATCAGCTCTCTGTCTCTTTCTCTCTCTCTCTCTCACACACACACACTGCAACTAAAAATTCAAGGCTGAGAAAGCACTACTTTGATACAATGCATGACCCTTCAGAAAAAATTTCCTTTCCTGCTTTTAAGGAATACTGGAAATCTTTTTTTCTAAATTCCTTAAAACTGTCTGTCTTTTATTTAAATTTTATTTCAACATTTTTCTCATTATTTATTCCAAGTGCTTATATTGTATTACATATCTATATCTAAGATAGTGAGATCAATGTTTAGAGGGCATATAAGTCCTTAGGGTAAAGTAGTCAAAATATAAGTGATCAAGTTGTACCTGAAACATAGTGACCTTTCATTTAAAAAGAAATAACCTGATTTAAATTTTCTCTAGAGCTATTATGGAGCACACTAAGTTTTATGAACCACATATTTAAGAACACACTTTAACATTTTATTTACTTTTTAATTGAATTTATTGGGAAGACATTACTAATAAAATTATGTAGGATTCAGGTGTACTATTCTATAATATATTACCTGTATATTATATTATGTGTTCACTCACCACCCCAGGTCTTCTCCCATCACCATTTATTTCACTCCCCCCTTTATACCTCTTATAATCCCCATACTGTTGTCTGTGTCTATGAGCTTTTTCTTTGCTAATCCCTTTACTTTTTCACCCATCCCCAACTTTCTTCCCCAATCTAATATTTTTAAAAATAACTTAATCATCCAACTCAGCCGTTCCTTTTTTTCTAGTTTCCTTTCCTCATCCTCAGCCTTCTGAAAGCTCTTATTGATAAACAGGATGTATGTTGATTTGCCAGCCATATCAATGTTGTGATTTTCATCAGTTCATATCATTCCTTAGTTGGCCTATTTATATCTTGTACTTTTTCACCATTCAGAATAGCTCTGTTATGATTATTAACCTCTGTTATAGATTAAAAGTGCTCAATGATTGAATGATTGAATGAATAAATGAAAATGGTATTTAAAATGAACTTTAGTGGAAACAAAATTGTATACAGTTGAAAAAAGAGGGGAATAAACTACAGATAGAAAATAAGCTAGTTTTCTTTGTGTCCCTTTAAAGTTCTAAAAGCATTTTTAGAACAAAATAAGCTCATATTAGGATCATTGTGTAGGCAATATCACAAAAGCTAAGTCATCTGCAAAACCTCATTAGAGTCATATTCTAAAGATTAATGATAATATGGCAGAAATAACCATGTATTAAAAAACAAGTATCAATAGGATAGTCATAATACTGCCTAGTGTTTGGAAGCCCTAGGTAAATGAAAGAACAATTTGTAGTTTTTCTACTTACTCTTAGGGAGAGAGGAATATGATAGACCACTTTGCTCTCATAAGTAAAAAGATTCTTCTTTACACAAGGATAAGCACCACAAAAGTTTGCTTCCTTGTTTCTGCACATAGCACACTTACATGCCCATGGGTCGGCATTCTTTTTGTTAAGTGCCATGTTAGAAATTTTGGCATTATATGACTTCAGAGTCTTATTCAATATCTTGCTCTGCACTGAGCCTTGTGGAAGCTCATCACTATAATTGATTTCAGCAATGATAAAAAGTGCTACTTGTCCTCTTCTTCCTAGTCTACTCCACTTCTTCCTTCATCATTTGTTAAGACTGGCATAACAAGGAAATGCTCTGAAAAACTAATGAACATTTTTGTTACTGCTGTTACAGCTTCTCAAAATTTGACAAAAATATTGCTAATTGATTTGCATGCTCTGAGATCACATTTATGTTCTTTTCTCATTTGTTTCTTTGTCATACTTATTTTATGAGTCATAGTTCTTTGGTGAAAGTAGCTAATGAATCTTCACCTCAATGTAGAGAGATTGGAAAATTTATTTTCTCTGCTACATGTAAAAGACACAAGTTTGCCATCAACGGCTACCTTACAGTGAACTGTGTTGCTATGGCACAGATGATTTGAAACAAGTGCTAAAAGCAGTTACCAACTCATTTCTCCTAAGGCCATCAACATGCTTGTCAACAGGAAATGTGGAAAGTTGATTAGACTAGTGTTATTGTATTCCCATAACATTACTTCTCTGAGCTTCACTTTTCTCATCTGAAAAAATGAAGCTAAAAATACCTACCCATGAGGATTTTTTTGAAGATTTATGATGTAGGCTATGCAAAAGTGCTCAATCTATAACATAGACTTAAAATGTTTGTTTCCCATTTCTCTGTCTTCATATTTGTTTATTTATATAAATAAATCTCAATTTTGAAACAACTTGAATTGTTTTAAAAAGATCTACACTAACATTTTTAGATTAATTTGTGCCAATTTGCTCACAAACTTCTGTGAATAAAGAAGTGTAACAAAAACAATTTATTGAATATTCAATCAGCAAAAAATTACTGCGTAATTTTATTTGTCAAATATGAAAGGAGTCACTCTATCAGACACTCAAGTACATTATGGATTTCTTTCTCCATTGACTGATTTGTAGGATACTTTATTATTAGAATTTTTAGTAGTCCAAACAAAAGTGACCCAATCCTGCTATTAACCACAAGTTTAATAATTCACACTTCTACGATTTATTTTGAAAAAATCCACATTATTTCAGTCAGTATAACATTTAGTTTCTATACAGCTTTTAACACAAAAAAGAGAAGTAAAGAGAACCCTTCAATTTCTTATTACATTAAATTACAAAGAAGTTGTTGAAATGAGATATCAGAGATTTGAGTTTAATACCGATAAGCCACATATAAATTAAGAGAAAAGTTCTGTGCTTGTTTCTCTGTATTCAAAAGTGTAAATAAAATATGCTGACAACCTCGTTTACAACATAAACTCTTTTACAACTTATTGTGAAAAAGGTTGGTTCTTATTTTTATAGAATATAAATGTTGAATTTTTATTGAGCCAGACTATAAATAAAGCATTCAGAATTTTTATGTGTTTATTTTTGCTATGTTGAGATGAGTTTTAAAATAATTTAGGGATGTTTTGTGTTTATATTTTTCTTTTTACTTATTTCTTTCTTTCTTTTCTTTTTTATTGTTTTTTAAAAGTAAATCTAATCAAATATGAATAATTCAGAGGTAACTGAGTTTTTCTTGAAGACACAAGGCCTGGCAAATAGTAGATGACTTTATTGGCCCAGGGTCAAATTTTTCAAGGACACTTTTTAGTAGACACTGTATTCATAAAAAGTCCAAATGGCTCTAACAAAGAAGTATTAGAAATGAATTCTTAACTCTTGGCAATGCTACCTGGTCATTATTCTCCCTGTTAAAAAAATAACCACCTTTTTAAAATATATCCTTTTATTTTTACTTTGTAAGAAATATTTCTCTATATGTAGACAGATGACATTAAATCACATTACAGTGAATATGAACTTTATTTTTCAGTTAATCAGATCTATGTTAAAGACTATGTTTTATATTATTGTCAATGTATACAGCTGGCTAATATGATTTACCTTTTTCTCCAATAATACATCTTAAACAATTGTTATGAAGACAATATTGCTTTGAACAATGTCATACACATAGAAAGAACTTGATAATTCATGACTGTCATTATAGACCTGATTCTCTAATTAATAAAATAAATTAAATATTAATACATACATATTTATGATGTCTTATTTATACATTATATTTGCCATTTAATATGCAATAAAATGACCCAAAATTTAGCTAAATTTTTTATCATAGAATTTGATGTGCATACTCATTTTCACCAACCAATTGTGGCTAAAGATTCTCTATCAAAAAGGCAGAACATGATGCTGTTATAAATCTTTAGCTAATTGGCAATGGGATGGTGTGTTGATGGACTATCAGAAGATGAGAACATAGGAAAATTTATGAATTTATTCATTATTTATTTCTTATATGTATATTTATTAAACAAGAGTATATGTCAGATACTGTTGAGTTTAAGAATTAGAACAATGAGCAAGAGCACAAAAACCAAATCAAAATTTCCTTCAAGTGTCTGAACCATTCTGTGGTAATTATGTTGTTTGCATTATTTCATTCTCTTCCTTTTTTAAAGAGTATTTTACATTCCCACTTATTGCCATGTGACTTCCCTTGTCCCCCATGGAAAGAATTGCATTGATTTTGGTTTTGGCCATATGATTTGTTCTGGACAGTGCCATGTGAGTAGGCATAATATACAGTATATTCAAGCAGTCTTAAATGTCACAAGTTTTTTCTTCTATTATAAGAATATACAGTGTGTCCGTAAAGTCATGGTGCACTTTTGCATGGTGACCGGTCAAAAGTACACCATGACTTTACGGACAGACTGTATATATTAATATAAGTGGTAGGTTTCAGCTTGAGGCCTGGATGAAGTAACCTGTGAAACAAAGCTATAGCCAAGCCACAGACTGGCAGTGAGCTAAGCCTAGAACATGACTGCAACCTCCAACAGCATGCATGTAATGCAATAAAGAAATAACCTTTTGTTCTTATAAACCATTGTGACATGAAAACTCCTTGGTACCACATCAAAGCTGACAACTACAGATAAATCCACAAATAATAATGTTTCAACAAGTGTTGCCCTTTTGCAGACAGTTCAAATTGTAAACTATTCTGGCCAGTTGGCTCAGCGGTAGAACGTTGGCCCAATGTGTGGAGGTTCCAGGTTCGATTTCTGGTCAGGGCACACAGGAGAAGTGCCCATCTGCTTCTCCACCCTTCTGCCTCTCCTTTCTCTCTGTCTCTGTCTTCTCCTCCCGCAGCCATGGCTCCATTGGAGCAAAGTTGGCCCTGTCTCTGAGGATGACTCCATGGGCTCTGTTTTAGGCACTAGAATGGTTGGTCACAATGGAGCAACCCCCCAGATGGGCAGAGCATTACCCCCTGGTGGGCATGCCAGGTGGATCCTAATTGGGCACATGCAGAAGTCTGTCCTGACTGCCTCCCACTTCTAACCTTGGAAAAATTAAAATAATAATAATAATAAATTGTAAACTGTTGTTAAGTTTGAGTGAGTGACACTTTAGATTTGCTGGTAAAGGCATGCTTCTCTGTAAAGTGACAATGCTGAGATCTGCTTGGTAAGAAATCATCAGTTAAAAACAGAAAGATTATTTTAAAGGGGTGTGGGACTTCATTGAAAATGTTGTTGAGCATTGAGTTTGATACAAATGAGCATGATGAATTCAAAGACACTTAGAAGCCCAGTGAAGTCTTCTACGTATAGTGGGTAAAAAAGAGTGATAAGACATAAGCTAATAAAGGTAGGCAGACATCAGTTCATGCAGGGCTTTATAAATCAGGTTCAACAGTTTGCATTTTATGAAAAGTCATTGGAAAGGTTAAAGCAAATAAGCGTGTGACCTGATTTCCATAGATCACTTTGACAACTATTTTGACAACTAGTTTTAAGAGGGCAAGAGTGGAAACTGGGATATATTTGACACTTAAATTAACCCAGGGAAAATGTGCTGAGTGAAAACTTGGTTGGAATTTTTGAATAATTTAAATTTCTCTTCTGTATATACAGTACGTATATTCTCCAGAGTTCTGATCTTTTTACTTTTTTTCTGTGCCACATTATAGCTTGCTCTTCATCTCACCATGTAGTATGGTTATCTACTTTGGCATTCCCCTTAGAATAAAATAGAAAAATAATGTGTTTATGCAATTTTAAATTTAAACAAGAATGCCTGCAACTTCTTTTTATCAAAATAAATATTTCTTTTTCTCTTACTACCATTATTTGATCTTAAATCAAAAGCATAGCATTAAATTAAGATAATAGCTTCAAAGCTATAAGAGATAGAATGTGATATAAGTCATTTAGCATTTATAGTTTGTGGGCTTTATTTGTAAAAGGAACCCGTTGATTAACTTATAGATACAGTATTTTTTTCTCAATACTTCCACAACCCATTTATCTCATTTTCATTTTTTTACTTACACTGGAAACAAATGAATTTAGTAGAATTTCCCAAATCATCTGATATTTGAATGGGGTTACTTTTATGACTCCATGCTGCTTCTTACCTCTACTTAAAGCACGTGAGATTCATTGGATTGCAAAGATTAAATGTTAGTACATATAGTTAATTTAGAACAGTTCCAGGGTTATAGTAAATGCATAGAGGTAGCAGCAATTATTATTTCTACAACAGTGGTGAGGCAAGTGCCAAGTACATAGCAGGTTGTCAATAAATTCTGTTGAAATGGCTCCTTACCTTTTATTATAAAAGACAATTTGATTTTGGCTCTACTTTGTAAATTAGAAATATTAGAAATCCATGAGAAATAGCTTTTACATTTGTCTTCTTTCTACCTAGTTGAAAAACCACCTAGAATATACATTCAATTTTTCATATTAAAAATATTATATGAAAGCAATTCTATTTGGTATGTTCTCATTGAAGACTTCATTTGACTTCATAGACTAAATTCCAAGGTCAAAAACCGAACCTAAAATATTCCTGAGCACACTATTCAGCATAAACTCTAAAAGTGAAGAATAAGAGGTGGGCAGAGGAACTAGCCCCATTAAATTTAATTTTTAAATTAAAAAAAAAAGAATATGAACCCCAAAATCCTAACAAGTCATATCAAGGAGTTTCTCCTTAAAGTCCTTAAATTTATACCTCATTTTGGATGTCCTGCTTCATTTAGGTATTTAACAAAAGCAATAAATATTAGAAATATACAAGCTATATAACTTAGTGTTGTATAATTTAAGTTTTGAAAAATTTTTAGACAAATGAACTGATATTACGACATTTGACTTTTATACTCAGCTGATGTTTTAGAACTAGGAATAAAATACCAGAACTCCCGATTCCTAGATGTTCATACATTGTTTAAGAGGATACTGCCTCTTCAGTACTCTCATGTTAGCACTTACTGGGGGGAGCATGATTTCATGACGTGTAACTGAGTTTCATGGGTATATTACTTACAGTAGAACATGTAGAAACATTCTTAGTTATTCTCTAAGTCTAAAGGTTTTCTCTGTGGGATAGAAGATTCCCATTCTTTTATTTCCTCCTTTAGACAAATTCCCTACTTGGTATAAGTGACTGGTGTATCGATGTTGCTAAAAAATATGTATTGCCAACAAATTAAATGATGACCGTCAGCGCTTCGGACCGACCCTTGAACCAATTGAGCCACTGGCTGTAAAAGGGGAAGAGAGAGAGAAGAGGTAAACGGAGTGAAAGAGAAGCAGATGGTTACTTCTCATGTGTGCCCCAAGGGGGATCAAACCCAAGACTTCCACACACTGAGCAAACACTCTATCCACTGAATAACCCGGCCAGGACCAATGATGAGGACCAGTTGGTATTGTTACATCATATATTATAGAGAGGTTCTGAAAAGACAAAAAAACATTGCACACAATTAAGGTTCTTCATGATTCATGTGTGTTTCCTTGCTTCTAATTGACATAAAAATTCTCAAGAAGAGGATAATCATTGGATAGAAGAAATCCGTGTTTAATGAATTGTGTGCATGCATGTTTCTGCAAGGCCGCAGACATGCTTGTTTTCCTTAGGGCTCCGCATTTGTGAGGATCTGAGAGACTCATCTCTTTCCCACATCTTCCTCGATTTGTTGGGGAAAATGAAGCAGCTGTTCCAGAGAAATCTGTCGTCCCTTCTAGCGGTGGCATTCCCTAGGATCCTCATATGCTGTACTTCTAATTAAACTCCTTGATGCTAATTAAAAATGAGAATAGTACAAATGCCAGTAGCTGAATTCAGACTCTCTTCCGTTCAACTTAGTGAAATCGTTAGAGTAGGGCTTTTGGATTTTTCTCATAATTAGGATTTCATTGGCACTCACACCCTGTCCTGTGTACTTGTTCATCAGTTCCATAAAAATTATTTCAGAAAATAAATCAGAAAAACCTGTCTTCTCTAAAGTACTCAGAATCGGAAGACTTTTTTTCCTTTGGTGCTGCAGCGTCCTAATCTGCTTTGGCAGATGGTGTGATGCTGCATGTAATTTGGCATGCTATGTCTATCAGCCTGTGATAACCCTTAAGTATTTTATTTCCAGAGGAAACGATGATGGCAAGGACAACATGTGGTGACCCACAGGAGCATAATCATGTTCACTCCTGACTCTGCAGAAACTTAACACGTGGCATTGTTATTAGCATTTTCTAAGAAACCAGTATTTATTCAACAGATGTTTGTTTGACGGTGTTAGATTGCTTCTGGTTGGTAGGTTCTTTCCTCTCTTAACTTTACCAAAGAATGGGCTGTCGCGATGTGAAATTGGAGGTCTGTCAACCCATCAGCACCACCTCTGTGCTTTATGCACTGCTCATTTCAATTAATATTTGTATTTCTTAGTTATTTTGTTCTTCCCTGCAATTAGAAGACCAGTTTTTTCTTAATATGTTATATGAACTACTCTCTATGACATATTCTACTTCAAATTGGATAATAAATATTAAGAATGCAAATTTACATACTTATAATTGGTGACAAGTTGATGTATAGTAGAAATAGAGATGTATAATGTGAATATCCTGAATAAGAAAATATTAAGCAATTAATTTTCTGTTTTAAAAGCTAGAATATTTTAAGTGACTCAAACATAGTTTTACAAAAAATGTTTTTTGTTTTTTTGTTGTTGTTGTTTGTTTTTTTAAGTGAGAGGATAGGATAGTGAGACAGACTCCCACATATGGCTGGGCTGGAATCCACCCTGCAGTCCTTTTCTGGGGCTGATGCTAAGCTACCGTCAGCTCCTGGGGCTGACTCTTGAACCAATTTAACCACTGGCTGTAAAAGGGGAGGAGAGAGAAAAGAGAGTGAAAGAGAAACAGATGGTAGCTTCTCATGTGTGCCCCGAGGGGGATCAAACCCAAGACTTTTGCACACTGAGCCAATGCTCTATCCACTGAGCAAACCCGGCCAGGGCCAAAAAATATGAATCTTATATTTAAAGAACAGAATATAACATTGTTATCTGTTATTCCCTCTTCTTTTTTTTTTTTTTAAAGAAGGGAAATATACTCTCCACCTGTTAAGGGATGAAGATCTATATAATGAAAGATCAACTATTAATTTAAAGACATTAAAATAAAATAAAAAAGAAGGTATAATACATAACAAACTTCTGTATATCCATTTATTGTCAGCAGATGATTATCTCTTTTTCCCTCCTTCCATGGTGAGATATATGTAACCACATCTTAGAAAAGAAACAACTTCAAAGATTTTTCTTCCTCTATTCTTCAAGTGTAAAAACTAATGACTAAAGAAGTCACTTGGAATGATTTATATTTTTTGAGTTTATCTTTTTTCAAATTATGGTGAACCTGGTTAAAACTGCAGTATGAATGTCAGAATTTTTAACCCCAGAGGCAGAAAGACAACTTCTTAATCTAAATCTCTGGAGAATAATGATAAGGTCCTTCCATAGACCCCATAGTATGCTTATGGAAGATTTTGACTTTCAGAATTAACTAAGTCTAAACTGTAAGTAATTTATATAACTTATGTAGAAATACAATTTATTTTTAAAATAGAAATCTCCTAATAACTTGAAAATATTTTTCAACAATTATCTACAAATAAACATGTTGTTAAATTCTGTATAAAGTCCAAAAACATATTTTAGTTTATATATGATCAAGAATTTTTTTTTTATGATCAAGATTTTTTAAATACAAGAACAGCCCCTGGCCTATTGACTCATCGTAGAGTGTCGGCCAGTTGTGTGGAAGTACTGGATTCGACTCCCAGTCAGGGCACACAGGAGAAGCACCCATCTGCTTCTCTACCCTTCCCTCTCTCCTTCCTCTCTATCTCTCTCTTCCCCTCCCACAGTCAAGGCTCCAATGAAACAAAAGTTGGTCAGGGTGCTGAGGATGGCTCCATGAACTCTGCCTTAGGTGCTAGAATGGCTCTGGTTGCAATGGAGTAGCTGCCCAGATGGGCAGAGCTTTTCCCCCTAGTGGACTTGCCAGTTGAATCCTAGTTGGGCACATGCAGGAGTCTGTTCATCTGCCTACCCACTTCTTACTTCGAAAAAATACAAAAAACAAACAAAAAGAAGAGTTTAAAGAGATAAAATTTAAGTTTTGGCTTTCTATTCCCAGTCTGCTTTAGTATTATGAGTCTGTTCCTCATTCACAGAGTAGTTTGACGTCTACTCAGACATTTTCCAAAAGGAATAATCTCCTTTTACGCTACTTCCCTGAGCTAGAGTTTGAACATGATCACATTTTTTGTAGCTTTGGCTACAACTTTAGGGTTTGAAAAGTTGAAAGTTCTAAAGTCTCAGACAGGTCTCTCCTAACTTATATTAAGTCCATTGTGGCCTTTTTCATTTATACTATAATGAGTACTTGTTTTGGAAGCCTAAAACATATAATAGAAATTCTGAAGACTTAATGTTTATTCAGAATCTCCTATTGACTGAGGCTTTGCCAAGTAGATGACTAAACAGGAGATTTAGCTTGAGAATCACCGAGTTGTCAAAATTTTCCTATTTCATTTTTTTGTGCTTTTATATCAAGTAACATAATCCCTTATTCATTTTGCCTTCCTCATCTTAGCACATCGTATCAGGAGAGGACTTTGGGAAGTGCCTTATAGAGACAGATGTTCAGGTTTATTTCTTGATCATCTATGGAAAATTAAGAGTTGGCTTTTATATTTAGTCTCTCATGTTACCTAAACATCGCCAAGCATAAGTCCCCATTCAAGGCATGACATTTTTAGAGACTACTGAAAAGGCAGAAGACCTTAGAGATTATTTAGGGTGACTACAGTGCTTCAAAACCCTAAGGAATGGTAGAGAGAGCTCAGAGATGGCGGTAGGAGGTGCTGTAGCAGCTCTGGCGTCAGTGGTCAAGTCCTGAGAAGCTACTGCTCTGCTTGCCTTTTTCTGTGGCTTTGCCCACTAGCCAGTTTCTTTATCTTCCTGATGACCTTTCAATAAGTTCCTTTTCTGCTTATGTTAATCAGAAAGTATCTATTTGATTTGCAATCAGGAATCCCGATGAGTAATGTTGATATAAAACAAACATAAATAAGTTAATAGAAACTATGAAAACTTCTTTATGAAATTCCCCGAAGTAGGTTTGTTGCAGCCTGAAATGGGATGGTGAAAAGATGTATTCTGTAACTCAGCAGAGAAAGTAAGCAAAGTGTCAAGAAACAAGAGAATCACACAGACATGTTTAGGAAAAGGCTGTTTGTGATGATTATGAGTTTGTCAGAAGTCTGATAAAGAGATTTTAGCAGTGACTTCTATGTGCCACTGAGAGTGTTTCATGGGAAGAATAGTAATTATAATTGATACAAAATTTGAATCATTTCCCTATGTAAATTTGAGAACAAAATCTAATTGATAAAGTGGGGGTGGTTCTACAATAACTCATCCAGTTTACATGGATTAGTGGAGATTAAAAAAATTCTGAATAGTAAAGTTCTCTTCATGCATGCACAAGACTATATTTTTAACCTTGCTGCTTTCATGTAGTTGTATTATGTGAGAATAAATAAAAATAATTGAAAACAGCAAATTAACAATACTCTTGTTTTCATAATAAACAGATAAAAGTTTTGCCCTGTCCATTGTAAAATAAATGTTTAAACATTAAGTGAAAAACCACATAAGGCATCGTAGAAGGAAGTTAGTTGTGTTGTTTTTATAATAATTATCTTAAAGTTTCAATAATAGCTTGTTAAAATTCTCAGAAAGCTTGATTTTTAAAAATTTAACAAAATTCTTAAGATTTATTTGGTCTCTTTATCACTGCTTTAAGGTCTTAGTTCTGCAGCGACATCTTATGGAATAGCTCTGCTTGCACAATGATTTAATAATGTCTGGCAGAAGTGATCTTTGTTCTAACAGATTTGACGCAAGTAGGGTTCCTGCTTGTGCTTTGAATGTGGAAGCAATTCAACTGATGCCACACAGACATTATTTTTCTTCACTGTTGTTACTTACCTAAAATTTCCTTAACATGGCAACTGCATGTGATTTTAAAACACTATAAAATATGTATTGAGAACTGAAATTCTCACTATGTATTTCCAAGCTAAGATAGAAAGGGAGAAGAAAGCTGTTGAATAGTGAAATAAGACAGCAGTAAAAGATCACAGTGCAGCTGGGTTTGTTGGCAGGAGTTTCCACTTCAAAGTGTGCAGCAGTGCAAATGCCTCTATTGTTGACACTTTTCACTGATTGTGATCACCATAGGTTGGGGGAAAAGAAGGTGAAATATTTAAAAGTCAGAAAAGTGCCTGACCTGTGGTGGCGCAGTGGATAAAGCATCGACCTGGGAACACTGAGGTCGCCAGTTCAAAACCCTGCACTGGTCTGGTCAAGGCACATATGGGAGTTGATGCTTCCAGCTCCTCCCCCCTTTCTCTCTTTCTCTATCTCTCTCTCTCACTCTGTGTCTCCTCTCTAAAATGAATAAATGAATAAAATAATATTAAAAAAATATTAAAAGTCAGAAAAGTAAATTGGAAAATCCTCTTAGTACATATATTAAATTATTTTTTTCCAAGCATTTTCTTTGGACAGAACAACATGTTGTATTAAATTCCAGATGAGAAAAAGTGGTTCTGGTTTTATATTTTTAATATTGACTACATTCTCAAAAGAGAGCTTATTTGTTATCCAGTTTAAAGTATCTCTTCACAATCTGCTAGCAGAAAAACGATGAATGGCTTCTATATCATTTATAAATTAATAGTTTCTATTCTCCTTTTGTTTCACATTACTATTGGGTATGTTAAATGAAAAAAATTTACTTGTAGGCAGAAGCCTTGAATATAGTAGAATTTCACTTAATATTGTTGAGCATATTCAAAAATAAATCAAATTCAGTATTAAGCACATACATTTGTCGGTAGTATCCATGTGGATACAGAAAGTGAGGTCATAATGGAGAGGAAATATTATCAAATATAAGACATTGTAAACCCCATTAAATCTTGATTATTCAGTGAATAAAGCACTGCTTTTATCAAACACCACATTCTGCCTGGACAGGAATAGGAAATTCCACCATGTATCTGAGAGCACACAGCAACTCTTCTTGCTACTATGATCACTGGTGAATAAAGGTCTAGGGAGTCTTTGTCCAATACCTATGATCTTGCCCACGTATAAAAATTGCCAGTGATTATGGATAATTATAATTACATCTTAAGAACCCTGGACATTTTCATGTGTACCATAAACAATCTGAAAATAATTGGATGTTGCAAGGACCATGTGCCCAGTGACAGAGATCTAAAGAATTAAAACTAAATGCCTTCATTTTCCAGCCCATCAATTAGAGAAAAATGTGACCCTATGACTTCAAATTGTATGCTGCATTATGACAGACATAGATAATACATTCTCTTGGAAAACAGTTTGTGCCTTACATGTAGCTCTGCCCAATAAGGTGTATTTACTCTAATGTTGGTAGAATTGCTAGAAACAGAAAAGTTAAAAGTTGGACTGTATTTGTCGGGGAATATGATGACTTTGATATAAGTTATTTCATCTTGAGGTAGCAATCATTCACTCATCGAAAAACACAAGTGTAAAAAGCAGTTAGCAATATAAAAGTGATTTTAGGGTAAATATCAGATAACCGTAATATAGATTTGACAAGACCCCCTAAAGAAGAATGTTAGATGCAGTGTGCTGTGGTTAATTATTGAAGGATATATAAGAGAAACAGATGATTCCAACACCTATGGTCCAAAATAGTGGACTATGATAGACATGGAACATTTGTGTCAAGATGCCATTTACAAGTACCATACCACTCCTTCACTAGTTTGAAGATATGCTTTCTCCAACTTGAATTAGATACAAGATAAACTGAAATGTGAGGATAACTAATAGTAGGAATAGAAGCTGACAAATACTTATGGACAAAGTGGCAACTCAGTATAGAGAAAATGGAACAAATCTACACCAACATGAGCATATGACACCAAATGGGCATATGTTGCCAATATAAGCATTATAGACCTTAACATTCTATGGATGTTTAAATTTGAAATTTTAAAATAAAATAGTTTCATTTTAGTATAATAATTGTGAATAGCTAGGAGAATTAGACTACTTACTATTATAGAAAATTATAAAAGAACAAATTTGCTTAAGATGGCAGATGGGAAATATGTAAAGAAGACATATCATTACTTGAATAAAGATAAGACTTTATCACTAAGTTCTTTTTTAGGGTATAGAAAGGATGGGACACTTAGCTTTATCTATGTTTCTTTGGGAAGTAGCATAAGATTGAATCAAGTTGAAGAAAATGACAGTTTTTCTAGGCCAAAATATTTTTTAAAACAAGTGGGAAGGCAACTGGAAGCAACACATATAAACTGATGGGTTCCAACATCCTGTTTCTAATTGGCTAATTTCATATTAACAGTTTTACATCTTTTCTTCTGATGTGAATCATCTTGGGGGAAGAAAACAAGGCAAATGATTTCCTGGCTGAGAAAAACATCTTTGCTTCATTACATAATTTTAATTTGCTCTGGTTTCTATTCTGAACACTGAGAACTCAATAGAGAAAATGTTGCTTTTTACCACATAATGATGTGCATTTACATAACTATACACATTGAAAATGTTAAAAATTCTCCTTCCACCGCATCCCATTTGTCAGAACCTGCTTCCCCAACCCTTTCAAAGTTGAAATCCTGATGCCTGACAAGACGGACTTATCAATCACTGAGGTGGTCTGTTCCAAGGAACAACATGCAGGCACAGTCTCACCTCAAGGGGGCCTAGAAATAGTCTTGCAGCCAAAGTCAAAGAAGCTATCTAATTAGATAGGAGAAAGAGACAAGAACTTGTAAAGTGTCTGACACTAATATTAAAACAAGCTATAATAAGAGTTGCCTTTAATAAGTGTTTACAATATATGGAAATTCACAATTCCTTACTGATAGGGCAGAGGAACGAAAATTAAGGTACTAATTCAGTTATGGATAGGAGTCGCTGATAACAACTCGAAATTTAAATTGGTCTCGTAAGGCCTGGATGCTGGCAATAGGGGAGAAGTGGAAATAGATCAGTCTTTGCAGGGACTAGCCCTCCAATTCCAATTACTTAATCCTTTACTTGATTAAGGTGATTATGGCCCTTAGGCTAACAGAATGGCAAAAGCAAATTTAATTAAACTACCGGGAAAGATAACATCATACAGCAAAAAAGTTATCATACTTAAGAATAAAAGAAGTATGACTCTTAAACTACTTTATGCAGTATTTCTCCTGACCTTACAGCTAGTACAATAAGAGAAAAAAATAGGATAGTAAAGTTATAAAACTGCCATTTTCATTTGATATAAGAATGAAATGAACCTATAACTAAGGTATTAGAATTAATACCTACATTATAAGAGATATTAAAGGCAAGGTCAATAGAAAAAATCATCAATAAGTTAAAAATGGAATTTAAGTAGATACCTTTGTTGTAGGCAGGCAGACTGACATGAGTAGAACAAGGATGATGAGCTAGGTACAGAGGTTACCCTGGTTGATAGGAAAGCCCTGGGTGCCTAGCAATGAGCAAAACTGTGAAAACCGGGACCTCACCCCCAGGGTAACCTTTCCTCCATTAACCTATCTCTGGTCCTGTGGTTTAGAATCTCTGACCTTTCATATTGCTAGTCATATAGCTTAGACCACACCTGACCTTTCCTCCACTAGCATATTGCTAGTTGTGTGGTAGACCGCTTTGGAGGAGTGACAGAGGGCTAAAAAGCGTGGGCTCATATGACTCCCAAGCTGGTCCTTGTACAACCTCTCCCTTAAACATTAACCCTTACAGAAAACATCTAGGCCTCAGTGGTCTTTCAACTCTAGGTCCAGAAAGAAAAAAAAAAAAAACCCTGAAAAGACACACTTGGATAGCTAGTGAATATACTATTGGAAATCTCCCCTGAGATCTTCAGATAAATACCCTTCAGACAGGACTCAGTGTGGCTCTCCCTCCTGGGAGTCTGCCCTGGACTTTCTTCTCTTTTTCTTCCCCCAGGCATGTTAGCTTTATCTTTCTCTCTCCTAAGCTCCAAAGATCCCTTCTTTTGTCTGTAACTTACTTTCTTCTACAACTCACTTCTACCTCTGTGACTTTCTAAATAAACTTTCTCTTATAGTTTGAATCTTGGCTCTGAATTGTTTCTTAGCCAGAACTCAAGTACCAAGATTGCTGAACCACAGTCCAGTCCAACTCCACCAGTCTAATCCGTGATGCTGTCTTCATCAATGTCAACACCTAGACAATATCATCAAAACTTTAAATATTAGGCATACATTCAGCCATAAATGTACACCATCTCTACATTAAAATATTTTAAACAACAGATAATTTGTTAAAAACTGTAATTGTAAAAATTTAATATAATCATACATTGAGCAAGTCCATTTTAAGGATGTCAATTGATTTATGAATTCAATGTAATCCTAATAAAATGTTCAGCAATATTTAAATCAAAATCAGTATTGATTTATTACTTTTTATAAAAATATAAATTATAATAGTGCCAAGATAAACTGAAGAAAATAAGCATGAGAACTTAATCTGCTAGATCTCAAATATATACCCTAAAAAAATTATTTAATTATCATGACTGACATTTTGGATAAAACAATTTTTGTTTTGGAAGGCTGTCTTGTAACTAGGGGAGGTTTTTCCACATCACTATATTCTACCCACCATGTGTCAGTAGTAACCACACTTCTCCAGTTGCCTCATACATTAATGTCACCAGACATTGTCCCTAGTGGGTGGATGGGTTGGCAGGGAATCACTCTTGGGTTAAGAACTAGTACCCTAGAAATTGTATCTAATTATGCAACAAAATACATATACCAAAATGTTCATAACATTCATAACATTCTTATTATATTTAGTGTTTATATTATTAGCCAAATAATGTAAGAAATTAAAAAATCTATAAACACTAGAAGGGTAAAAAATTTAAATATATTATACCTGGGTTCCGTAAAATATTATATTTAAACTAGTTATAATTACTCACAAGTATACAAATATATTACACAAACAATATTTAACAAAGTAATCAGGTTAAAAAATACCTGCTCTGTGATTCTATTTATATAAATTTTAGATGGAAGAAAATGACTTTGAGTGGTGAACACACAAGATAATATAAAGATGATGTATTATAAAATTGTATACTAGAAACCTATGTAATTTATTAACCAATGTCACCCCAATATATTCCAAAAAAAATATTTCAAACACTGGCACAGCTAAATTATAGTCTTAGAAGTCAGTATATTGCTTATATTTGTAGAAGAAGAAGGATAGAGAAGTTAGAGATTAGAAAGAAAGCATTACTAGTGGTTTTTTGGAGCTATGTAACAAAAACAGTTATTGTTTTATATATTTTAAATATTTTCCATATCAAGTCGAATTTTAAATGTTACCTCATGACTTAGATTATCTGTGTTATGCCAATAACAATATATAATGACATATTTTTAATCTATTGACTATTTTTGAAAACTTAGAATGTCATAAACTAATAAAATTTGTCTAACACCTTCATTTTACCTTTTTAAGCCATTACTAGGTTTTTTAAGCTGCTGGTAATAGTCTATTTTCAAACTGAATTTTTATTACCTGGATTTGTTTTTATATGCATACATCAAGCTTTATGCTTATGTGAAGTCATCCATAAGTATATATTAATTAAACCAAACTTTAAAATTTTACAGGTCAAATGCAAATTAAGAAAGTTAACTAGAGAATCTAAAATGGGACAAACAGAAAATTCCTAGAAAAATATATAAGTAGAGAAACATATAATAGCTATTTTATTAAATTAAATAAAGTTCTCTAACAAAACCTATCAAATTATTTTTAGTAATGTACACATAAATATTTATTTAAATAACCCAGTTTCTTAAAAATTTATGTTCAATCTTAAAGGGCCTTGAAGATATATGTGAAAATTTCTTTACTTTGAAATAAAATAATTTATATCTTAAAGAAATGACCCACTGGCTAATGTTTCAATTTGTTTCAATTGTTCAGAAATCTCATTTTGACCAGTTTATAGTGCATGGCTAAAAATCAGGAAAACTTATTTTATATTCTTATCCCTATTCCCAGATCTACTCCTCTGTGCTTTTTTCCTGTGAGTTTATCGATGGAAAGAGAAAACGACTCAAAAGTTTTTCAACCCAGGTTTTTATATATTCTGGGAACGAGACACAGGAGCTTCTATGGCTCCAGGGATAGTGTAAATAATGACAATAACTTAGTAAGGCAGGAGCATGGGAAATTTTATGGCTCCATGACCTTCCCCATATGGCATGAATCAAGAAAAATTCCAAGTAAAGTTAGAAAGAAATATTCACAAAGATTTCAGAAGCCAAATTTACTCTCCAAATCATAATCCCCTTTTATTGTGACCAAACTGAGTAAGCTGAGGTGAGGAAACAGCACTTGAAAGATCATAAAAATCACCCAGGTCTACTTTTTATGTTTGATTCTCGTGCCTCTCTCCCTTCTTTACATTGAAATTTTACACACTTTAGCATCTGGATTTACAGAAATCAGGAGAAGTGGATTCCTTCCTCATGTCCAGCCTTCAGCATGAATATTGAGGATCAACTAGAAGTGACAATTCAAACAGAGGGACGTAAAAGCTACATTTGTTCACTAGATAAGGCAATGTAGAAGGAAGAGATAATCTTTTTTATTACAGAAGAAGAAAGAGCTGACCTAGTATTTAATTTCAGAATATCTACAGTTGCATTAAAGATGCTTATCTGATGAACCAGGAATAGACTTTATATTATTCCAAGGCCATAAAAAAAGTATTACAATGAAAATAACAACTTGTCAGCATAGTGCTATTTTAGGCCCTTTCCACATGGAATAATAGAGCAATAAGATAAAATGGGAAAAACAAGTTTATTATCAGCCTACCATTATACAGGCTGTATGACCTGGAAGAGTCACTTAATCTTTATGGACTATAATTATATCATAAAATCAAGTGAGGGAAAGATTGGGCAAATTCTGGAATCAAAAACCCAAAGTACTTATCAATTTATCTTTCTCCTCAAACTGGCACGCTATTTTATACTTTTTTTTTTCCCACCACTTTACCTAAAATGTTTACATATAACGGAAAGGGGGATAATAGACACAAATTTTATAGCAATGTGTTAAATACATGAGAGAGGTCTAGAGAGGATGCTGTCATCAAGAGCTTTAACTGTATGCATTGTATTTTCCAAAGTATTATAATTAAAAGCAGAAGGAGTAGTGTTCATATTTAATGGCAGAAAAAGTTCATGCAAATCACAATCCGAATGGACCTGCTAACCACTAAGGTTATCCTAGGGCAAACTTGATGCATGTCAACACTGAATGTGAGCCATGTGCCACCATATTCAGTTTTTGCCAGAAAGATTAAGATCTGAGCTCAGTACTAGTGAGCCCAGTACCTACCTTGTATACTGTAACTAAAGGCAGTGCTAAGTACAAAGAAGGCAAATATCTATCAACTGTGAAAAATAAGTAGAGTTTGTACAATAAGTAGTGTCTTCAGTGTTGTATGAAGCTAAGAATGCCATTGTGTTTAAGCACCTATAATTTATTACTCAGGTGACAAAGCATAACTTGTGCCAACACACAGTGGCTCACCATTTTTACCACTTTTTCATTAGTCATTAGTTGTCCAGAGACAATGTTAGTAATCAGAATATTTATAAAAATTGAATTGTACTGTATTGGTATATAACTTTTTTGATGAATATGAATTTATTGTTTATAATCTGATTTAAACATTACTGAAATATTTCCAAAGGAATAACATATGAAATAATTTCAACCACAAGCCAATCATGTGAAGCACAAACACTTTAAATATTTAAATATTTTAATACCCGATTAAATTTCTCTTGCATCTTCTCTTCCCTGGAAATTTTGCTAGTTTGTTTCCTTGTTGGCTTTGCCTGATAATATATACACACAGTGGGTTTTAATTAATAGAACTTAGACTTATAATGTGACTCTACCTTTATCAACTGAATAACTTTTAATGTGTTGCTTGACCAATATGTCCTTCAGTTTTTCCATCTACAAAATAGAAATAGTGGAATCAAAAATTAGAAATATTTTGCTATTAAAAAGTGAGACGCTTAGTATGTGCATGTTTCAGAATAAGTGTCAAATAACAAGAAGCTAAAAGTATAATTTGGGCTTTTTGAAAGATACTTTTACAGAGATTTAAAGAATGGGGCTTACCAAAATTGCATTTGTTAACATTTTGTATTTCTTAGGTTTAATTTATTTCTGCAACATAAACAATAGATACAATGAGGGAAAAACCTCTTGAAAGCTTGTTGTGAACACACACAAAATAATAACTTCTCTACTGTGGGTGAGCTTGTGAAGATTAATGAGTTGTTACTTTGGGTTCAAGTTTTCCACATGCATAGAGTTCACTATGGTGATGTAATTAATTTCACAACACCAGGGTTTTGTCATCCAACATGCCCGTGCCATGCAACTATAATAAGTATTCTTTAATTAAACCTCAGAATTTGCCACTGTTGTCACATGGTGCAGCTGGAGCACAGATATACCTCTGCGGACCACAGTGATTTTAATATGCAGCTGAGGAAGCTTAATAACAAAACATTTACATGGAAGATGCCTGAGTTGGTGTGCAACATTCTTTTAATAAATATTTATATCTAAACAGAAATAATGGGTGGGGGTGTTAATGAGCTTTTGTTTCTGGTTATAGTTTACAGAGGGCAATGAGATAAACTCCTGGGTTAAAAAAGGGAAGAAGAACCTTCTTTTGTGAGTTTCCTGGGCTCCCAGCTTTAGACCTGGCAAGCCCCACATGTATTAGTTTCCTGTGAAGACCTCTGAGAATGATCTTTCTTCTAGGAATTGGGGACAAAGAAACAGACCAAATAAAATTGACTTTATTTGGTGTTCATTATTTCAGCTCTACAAATTTAGGAAGTATTTAATCTGCACCTGGCTTAAATCATTTTGGTGGCTATATCAATCATGGTTTAGTAACAAAATAAAATTTCAAAATAATGAGTATAATTTGTCTTGTTCTTTGCTTCAGGATGTAGCTCAGATATCCTCTTGTTTCTTGATAAAAATTAGAATAAAATAATGTAATCTAGTGCACTGGATCCCTTCCCTATCACTTACTACTTATGTAATCTTAGATACAATACCAAAAAAAATCTCCTGTTCTTCATTTCTTTACCTTCATAATAAGAATAACTGTCACATCTACTTCATTAACTTGTTATGAAGCTTAAAATGACTAATAAAAAGTTCTTAGTATGTGGGAAGCATACAACAAGCATTCTATTAATGGTAGTGTTAAGCGTTGTAATGATAACTAATTGTAGGAGTGTTAATGTGGATAGACCTAAGATGAATTGCATAAAATGTTTTTTGGTAGTTACCCAATATAATTTAAAAAATTGTAAGATCTAGTCAAAGGGTCTATTTCTATCCTGATACTCTGGACTAAGACAGGATGAAAGGTAGCTTTTTTTCTATCACATAGTGATGTTCTCTTGCCTCAGGGCAGTGATGCTAAGATGGGGTTATTGAATTTCAGGCTTCTTTAGGGAAATCATGCTGGAAAGGAAAAGTGAAAGTTATCCAGCCAGTTACTTTTAAGTAAGGAGGGATGTCATGTGGTTCTTGGCAGAAATGCCAGAGGATAAGTTCTAGTTGCTTCTGAGAGCCCAGGGGGAAGATTAGATTTCTGCTGGGCCCTGAAATAGTAGGGATCCATGGTGCCATTTGTGAAAGCTGAAAACTAAGAACAATATCTTCTATCCAAGATAAAAGTATCATGGCCAAATGGGTTATGTGCACAGAAGAACCATTTTCTGCAAGGGCTGTAAAGGTTTGGGCATGGAACATCGCAGAGGTGACTGAAGTGAAGACAGGTTTGATTTAATTTCTGGATTTCACTTTGCCATAACCATAGAGGAACCCCTAAAATAACTGAGAGTAAGTCTTGAAAAATCAAAGCAAGGAAAAGAAATGGAGTAACTATGGTCCCAAAATAAATTTAACTTAGACTTTTTGTTTCTTGCAACAAATATTCAGGAAGAGAAACCAAAAGACTTAAGGCAAGGAATTGTAACAAAAATAGGTAGTAGGTACTTCCTCCTATCTGATTCCTGAGATCACAGAGTAGTGTAGTGCAGTGACCTCAAGAATGAGAAAAACATACATGAAATTTTGGGTCAAGGATGAGCTCAGTACAATGAACAAGGATGAGTATTTATTTAGTTGACATTAAGCCAAAAATAGTTGTACTTTAAATTATTTAATGCCAACTAAATACTCCTCCAGACTCAAAAAATTATTTCTTCCTAAGCTTAACATTCTGGATTTCAAGGAAGTATTTCTGAATAAAGGAAATTTTCCAAGTTAATCTTCTCTTGTAAACAACAGTGAAATTATTTTCATGTATACTGCTTTTAGATTTTCTTTAGAGAGGAACATTCATATAGTCATATCAGTTTCTCTAAGGAAATGATTGTCTTGGTGGAAATCTGGGTCAAAATAAAGACAAGGTCAATTGGGCACATGCTTTGTCCATGGTTAGGAGAGGACATCGTGATATAGACACTTGAATAAAGGTTTTATTTTCAAGTTCCACTGCTCACTAATAAAAGAATAATACAATGAGATATTAAATCGTGTAAAAGCCTGGAACAAATGAGAAATGTATTTTAAAGTATATACTTGGCTATGTTATTTCACCTTACTAATGCCAAGCTATAATTTTTGAAAATTTTAGTTTATTGACAAAAGAATTAAGTAAGATTTGAGAACAGTTGCAAAAATACAAAATAACAGAAAGTATGAATAGAAATGTTATCAAGCCTGACCAAGAGATGGTGCAGTGTATAGAGCAATGTTGGGCAATCTTTTGAGCTTGGTGAGTCAAAATTCACCAAAATACTGAGCATAACTTGGGTGGTGTGTCACTTTGAGGAAAAAAACCACATAATTTTGCAATATTTATAGTTTAAGTAACAAAATTGTTTTGGCCTTCAGACCTCCGGCACAGAGTGTCTACACTACAGCAAATGTTTTATCCTTGGCTACTTCACCTGGCCGTGCAGGAGCCGAGGATGAAACGTCCTTCTTGGTATGTGGCCCCATACTTCTCTAGTATGCGGCCGCATGTGGCCACGTGTCATCGAAAATGGCTATGCGTGTCAGTGCTGGTATACGTGTCATATGTTCGCCATCACGTATAGATGTATCATCAGACTGGGACACAGAGGACCAAGTCTCAAAACCCAGAGGTTGCCAGCTAGTACATGGGATCATCTTGTTTGAGCAAGGCTCACCAGCTTGAGCCCAACGTCGCTAGCTTGAACAAGGGGTCACTCAGTCTGCTGTAACCCCCCCGGGTCAAGGCACATATGAGAAAGCAATCAATGAACATCTAAGGTGCTACATGAAGAATTGATGTTTTACATCTCTCTTCGTTCCTGTCTGACTGTCCCCATCTGTCTGTCCCTCTGTCTCTGTCACAGGATAAAGGGGGAAAAAAGAAATGTTACCAAAATGCAACAAAAGCATTTATGATTTCAATGCTTGAATTTATCTGCAGCTTAAACGTAGCTGAAACATGAATTCACATACTGAAAAAAGATGGGTAAAATTAAGAAAGGAGAGGCAAAAGAATGAGCTGGAAGGTTAAAAGACATAAAAGACAGAACAAAGAATAACATACCTACATTTGGAGTCTTAGGTCAAATTTTGCAAATAATAGACATTCAAAAATTATGTTGTCTTTCTCTGTCTAACATTTCACTTAGCATGATACCCTGTAGGTTCACCCACGTTGTCACAGCTGGTAAGGTTTTATTCTTGTTCATGGCTGAGTAATATTTCATAGCATATATGTTTTACCACTTCTTTATTCATTTGGCTATCAATAGACATGTAGGTAGCTTCATATCTTGACTATTGTAAATAATGCTGCTGCAACAAACATAGAGGTGCACATATCTTTTCAAATTAGTGTTTTGGATTTCTTTGAATATATTCCTAAAGTGGAATTACTGGATCATACGGTAATTCTATTTTAAAATTCCTGAGGAAACTCCATACTGTTTTTCGTAGTAGCTGCACCAATTTATAATTCCCAGGATTCCCTTTTCTCCATATCCTTGCCAACATTTGTTTGTTGATTTATTGATGAAAGCCATTCTGACAAGTGTGAGGTGATTTGTCATTGTGGTTTTACTCGCATTTCTCAGATTAGTAATAATAAACATATTTTCATATGTATCAGCCATCTTTATATTCTATTTGGAAAATGTTCGTTAAGTCTTCTGCTCACTTTGAATGAAGATTGTTTTTTAAATTGTATGATTTCTTTTTATGTTTTAAATATTAACCCCTTCTCTGATGTATATCATTGAAGAATAACTTTTTCCATTCAGTAGGTTGGTTTTTCATTTTGTCTATGGGGTGATCACTCATAAGGTATATATAAATGTCTAATCACTATGTTGTACACAAGAAACTAATATAATATTGCATATCAACTCTAATTTTAAAATATCTTTTTAAATTATATGTTAAATAAGTTAATAAAGTGGAAAAGATAAACAGTGAATTGCCATTCAATAAATATTTGTTGAATACTTCTATTACTTACAAGTGATTAAAATATTATAGGGTGCAGTACTTTAACCACAAAAATATAATAATTTAATGTAAAATAAAATGCTAATATACTCAGAAATTTTTAGTACTATAGGATTTTAACTGAGGGGCTGAGATAGGTTCACAAAAGTTCTGCCTTTATACTTGCTGTAAAAGAGTTTATATGACAATTATACTCTTTTAAGTATTTTCTTTTTTTATGCCAATATGTTGCCTACTAATAGCATCTTCATGGAGTATAAAATAAGGGTATTGACAATTCATACAATAACTATAAAAATATCTTACTAAAAAAAGTATCTCAATTTTATCAGGAGTGATTTTAAAGTAAATCATATTGTTATTTAAATAAAATCAATAAAATTATTGCATTTATTATAGGGATGTTTATTCTCTGATAAAGAAAGTGTTTAGTCCATTTTAAAACAGGATGACTAAATGGTATTCATGACTGATGGCTTTAATCCAGAATTTATTTTCTCATGAACCATATGATTTTTCACCCAATTCTGGATCAATAGGGCAATATGACACTTCAAACAATATTTAATTTGTAATTAGGGCTAATATGTTGCAGCAAAACCTTATTAAATAATTCCTGCCTTTTCTCCATTCTTATTTTTTTTAAGTGTTATGTATATTAAAAAAAAATATGCCAAGCTAGTTTTCTTAAACTTAATTCCTCAGGGAAAAAGACAAGTTATATTTTTCTTTTTTGCCTCACTCTCTTATGACCTAACTCTACTTGCCTAAAAATATATCAGAGTGTGTATTAAATTAACTTTTTATTTCTGACTGCCTCAGGAAATGAATTATCAAACCTGAAGTAAACTTAGCTTCTTCCTCTTCTTTCCTTAATATCATTAAGGAAAACCTTTTGCAATATTATTTCAGCTAGTGGGGCTTTAAACTCCACCATGGAATTTAAATTTTATTTTGAGATGAGCATCAATCACCATTTGAATGTACCTGTCTCATTTGCCCAGTAATATGTATAATTAAATACCAGTTATTGAAAATTCAACATACACCAAGCACTTATTGCAATTGTTTATAGAAATACTATGCACATGCATGTCTTTTCTTTCTCATTGCAATTCCCTGTGAAAAAAATCAGGGTACCTTAAAATATTTTATCACAAGAAGACATGAAAAATCAGAATATCATAGCCTCTATTTGGTGTTACAAAGAATTGAAAAATAAAATGTAGTGTTAAAAGAGAGCTTAGCATTCAGTGAAATTCTCTTATTTTACCGAGGCAAAAAATGGAGAAAAATAGTGAAATAAGTAGCTTAAAAATAAAATAAAATTATCCAAAGGTATTTAGTATAAAATAAATTTCTACAATCACTGAAATTCTTCATGTGTTAATCTATGCATCTATTGGGTCCTCTCTGTTTTTGACACGTTTTTATCGTTTATTATATTCACTTATTCTTTCAACAAACAGTTATGAGAACTTCTTATTTGCCAGACACTGTACTATGCTTTGGGACTACAATGCTGGGGGAAAAAGTAAATATTTTTTATTATATGGAGTTTATATTCTGGTAGGGAAAATGGTAACAAGATGTATTCTTTAATTGTATAAATGTGGATGATTGACCATGAACTATTTATATTAGCATAAACTTTAGGACCGCTTACTTACATAGACCCATTCCAAGATATGGAAGGGGCACTAGCATTATTATATCCACTTATATAGTTTGTAATAGTTTCAAATTAAGTCATTTACATGACAATTACTTAAGATTGTTAACTCTTTCTGCTTCAACTTTCTTTACTTGTAACTTTTTCTTGTCTTGGTTACAGATAAACAGGCTGCAGACATTCTTTGCTTCCACCTGAGGGAAAGTTATTTAAAGGATATATTACAAATACAAATTTCCTCTCATCATATAACTTATATTAGATAGTAAGGTAGAAGTAAATGCAAGTATGTTTAAAGATACAATACAAATATACATACAAGAAAAATAAAGCAAGCATATTTACATACAAGTATAAGTTACATGTGGCCATATATATGTATAAACACAATATGTGAATAGATGATAGATAACTAGATATAGATTATAGGCTATAACTACATGAATGATAGGTAGACAGGTAATTAGATAAGAATATAAATATAGGAAGACAATTCAATAGAAAGATCACCCAGAGAATTGAGCAAGCATTTTATAAGAGAATTTAATCAAATCAATAAAATTATGAAAACATGCTAGTCTCTCTAGTAATAAGTACAATGAGAATTAAAATGAAAATTAAGTATCTGTACATACACAACAGAATTGCTCTTATTTTTAGATGCCAAGGTTTAAGAAGGACATAATAAATCAAGAAATTTTATTCACAAATCTTAAGAGTGAAGTTGGTATAACCACTTTAAGAAACATTAAAACTTAATATAAGCATAGACCATGACTTAGGAATGTCACTCACATGAATATGACTACAAGAATCTGTGTACTTCTGCACGAAAATTCAAGTAGAAAAAGTTTATGTCAATTATTGTTAGAAAAAAATTGTAAGTACAGGGGATCCTTAGGTTCCAACACAGTTCTGTTTCTACAACACTTACCTAATCTGAATTTTGGTGTAAGCCTAACACAAATGGAACACTTGCACTTTTAACAGTCCAAAATATCATAGGTATGCACTAGGGGACGCCAACTCCCTCACTCACAGCCACCTTACTGCATATTATTCCGCTGCAGGCAACCCATGTAGTGTGTAAGTACGATGATAACAGCATAAGCCAAAACACTCACATGTCAATATTTTTGTTTTTATGGGAATGAGTGTCATACACTCAAAACATTGTATGTCAAGACTGTTGTTCCTCGAGGAACCCCTGTAATCCAAAAAACAATCATCATTAAAATTAATGAAATGTTAAAATGAATTTAAAATTTTTATGTAACACATTATATTGCACATGAATGAACATGAATAAATCTAATGTAAATTTTAGCAAAAAGAAGCTATAAACAAAGATATGTTTGTATTTATATAAAATCAAAAACAGGAAAAAACACCTCCTGTTATTATCAGGATAATCTCGTTATTAAAAAGAAATGATGAAGTTGTCATGCTTTTAATACTGGGTATTTTAAATATTCTTCAGTTTTTCCAAACTAATAAGAACAAATATTACATATTTTTGAGGTTATTTGGCATTTCCAAAATTATTATAATGTGAGAATACTTATGTTGTTAGTGGCCATTTGACATTCTAGTCAGGGTTAAAGAGTAAAAGCATTGTCAGGTTTCTTAAAATGGGGTTTGTTCTATTTTGTTGTTGTTACCAGAATTCTTGTAAAATTTTTAACCTTTACTTTAGGAACCACTTAGAAATTTTTTTTCTCAGTTACATTTGTGGATTTCTTTAAAATTTTATTGTTATATTTTTATTGTTTATATTATTTTAGCATAAAAAACTTTTTAAACATACGATTTATATAATCAAATCATAAATGGTTCCAAGGTTTTCATCATGACTAGAACAGCTTCCTAGTTATAGTATAAAATTCAGTTTCTTATATTTGTACATTATACACAGACACACAAACACACACGTACTTTAGCTAAAACATCTTAAGCATCACACATGTTATACTGGAATGAGAGTTATTTCTGATATCATGTGATCTTGGTTATAATCTCACTTTATCCACTGCTTGTTGTTAAACTTCAAATAGGTCTCCTTATATCTTAGGTCTGCAACTTCATCTGTGAAATGAGTCGACTTAACTAGATTATATCTAAAAAAGTCTAAGAATTTGCTATATAGGAACTAATTCTTTTTAAATAGTTTTGCCTCCATTCTGATATTTTGTACATGCTGTGTATGGCCTTCATCTCTGCAAGAACCTCAAAAGCTTTTTTTTTTTCTGGTAAAATTTATTCTCACATCTGCAAACTAGAGGGAAAACTAATATGCACATCATCTATACTAGTCGCATATATCATTCATTTCTTAAATCATAAATTTATTTGTCTAAGTAAAATATTTGACATCATATCCACAGCCACTGGAGATGTGACTAAGGATGCCACCAGAACCTAATGTCGACAGTCTGCATGATGCCTAGCTAGCTACTTCTTTTTCCCTTTAACTTATTTTCTGTTGAATTTAGTGGGATACCACTAGTCCTCAAACCAAACAAGTTTTAAGCACACAACTCAATATAACACCACCTGTTCACATTTTGCACTTTCTACCCAAGCAAAGTCTTTTTCTGTCCCCACTTCCCTCCCCGTTGCCCACCCCCACCTCACTTTTTCCTCTAGCTGTTGCCATCCTGTTGTCTGTTTGTATGTGATATATATACATACATAAGATTTTTGGCTGATCCCTTTCAACTTCTTTCATTTAGTGCCCTTACCCACATCCCCTCTGACAGCTGTTCATCTGTTCCACATGTTCTGCCTTTGTTTTAATTTTGATTATCAGCTTATTGTATTCATTAGGTTTCACATATAAGTGAGATCAGATGCCTAGCATCTTAACACTTACAGCTTGAATATAGATGATTAATTCAAGAAATTGATTTCATTACTCTGGTAATAACAATAAGAAAACAAATTCTTCTTGGGTTGTTTCTTGGGAGTCCTATGCAAAGTGTTATATAAAATAAAATAATTTTATTGAATAAGAGGGTGATGAAAAAGTTAAAATAAGAAATATAGTGGTGGTGGGGAAGGACCTGAATCCTTGTGAGATGAGAGAATATCTTCCTTTTTCATAATTTTGAGGTTTAAATGAAACATGTCTGCTAAGTTCACTTTAATTCCATGAAAATATTCTGTGCCCTTACTTTTTATAAACTTGCTTACATGAGTGCTATCAACTTAATTGTGTCCTCCATACATCCTTTGTTAAAGCCCTGCCCCCCAGGTATTTGGAGATAAGGCTTTTCCATGAAAGTTTTAGATGCAGTAATGACAGTGAGCCCTCATGATGGGATAAATGCCCTTATAAGAGGAGGCAATGGAGATCTTTCCCCCCTCTCTGTCCTCATCATGAGACCACACAATGAGGAGGTGGTCTTTTGCAAACCACCAAAGAGAGTAATCATCAGGACTCAAATCTGCCAGCACTTGAATCTTAGACTTTTTACCCTTCAAACTGAGAAAAATAAATTTCTGATTTTTAAGCTTCTCAGTTCTATTTCTTTTTTAAGGGAACTCAAGCTAAGTCAGATTTGCCCCACTCTCTGTACCACAATCTGCATTCATCTGGCTTCTCCATCAAAACAGAATCAATAGATGGAGCTATATGGATATATATATATATATATATATATATATATATATAGAGAGAGAGAGAGAGAGAGAGAGAGAGAGAGAGAGAGAGAGGACAGAGAGGGAGATTATAAAGAGTTGGCTCATGTACTTACAGAGACAATGTCCCAGGATCTGCAGCTGGCAAGTTGAAGTCCAAGAAGAGTGAATGAAATAGTTTCAGTTTGAGTCCAAAGGTTGAGAAACAGAAAAACGGATGGTTTACTTTCCAGTTTGCATCTAGAAGCAGAAGACAGATGCCACAATTTAAAGTGTATCAGGCAGAAAGAATGAATCTTTCCTTACTCAGCCTTTCTGTTCTATTCAGGCCTTCAGTGGATTGGATGAGTCCATCCACATTGGGGAGGGCAATCTGCTTTACTCATCCTACCAATTCAAATGTTAATCTTACCCAGAAATATCCTCATGGACGTATACAAAGTCATATTTAACAAAATCTGGGCACCCCGTGGCCCAGTCAGGTTGCCACATAAAATTAATCATCATAATGAGCTAGGTGTATAGTTTTGCCACTTGCAAAACATAACAACTTAATAAATGTTTTCCCAATTTCTAGTTTATAAAATCTTTTGACTGACTAATTATTCCAATTCCCTGGTTCCCAGCTAGTCAAGCAAAGAAATAGTTTAAAAATTGCCTAGGAAACTGGTCCTCAGCAAACACCAAATCTCCAGTAGCTATGATCTTGGACTTTACAGTCTCCCGAACTGTGGAAAATAAATGCTTGTTGTTTATTATCTTCTCAGTGAATGATATTTTGTTATAGAAACCCAACTAAGTCAAAGACCAAAATGCACTCTCTTTTTATATGTGCTAAAGACTACTGAGACTAGGAAGACAAACAACTATTCTCTCCAGAATACTTGCTCCCAGAAAATAAGATAGGGAACCAACTAGAACAGACTTCTTAATACTAACAGCGTGATCATGACAGGCCATTTCAAGCCTCACTGAATTGACTAAGCCACAACTGCTATGCCATAAACTCTCATGTTGATCAACCAATTCCCCAATTTGCAAGATCCTCCCTGGTGTTAAAACCTCAAAAATATATTTTCCTAATTTATCCAGCATGAGATAAGACTAAGACAGTCAAGATAGTTCTTCCTCCTTTCATTGGTCTTATAAATGCAACATAGCTTATTTCAACAGGTTTTTAAATGAGTTTTAGAAGCTATTGCCAGTCAGTCGTCCTTAGGAGGTATAGAATAATAATATGTGAGAAAATTTGAAGCAAAATAAGAAGGTAAAGAATTCTGTCTATTTTAAAAGCTTTATCATATAAACAAAAGAAAACTGCATTTCAAAAGATTAGCTAGGCAAAGGAATGAGGTTTTCAAATATTATTAAACGTTCTGTGACCTAAGGGAAGAATATTTTACTTGGTGAGAACAAAAAAATGCAAGTGTGGCTACTACCCATTTTAATCTTTCTATATATCTCCTCATTTTTAAAACTAAACTTTTAAAAGAATTCTGGTAATGAGATATACTCTCGAATTTATGATGAAGATGTTTTCAATTTCCATCTTTTTTTCTCCTGGTATTTTAATTAAACATTAAGAGAGGCCACACTCAAGACTCCTCGATGTCATTTAAAATCATTAGTACAATTAGGTTCTGATGTTTTGGGACAAAAAAAAGTTCACCCTTGCAAGACTGTCTTACCTGTGTTTTCTTCCTGTCTTCCAATGTTACCATTTTAAAATTATCATTTCTATATATTTGGCTTATATTTATTTTAAACCACCTTCTTCCTAAGAAATTGACATTTATGATATCACCATCCAACAGAGAGCCTCAGAAAAAAATTACAGTAATATGCATATTTTTAAGAAAAATATTTTTACTTATCCAAAGCATGAGGGTCTAGAAATTATGCAAGTGGCCTTCTTTTTGACCCTTATAATGCCATCCATGTTTCAAGTACAAATGAGAATAAGGTGGTTTCCATTGGTAAATTGAAAGATAAACTTCAACAGATACTCTAAGATATGCTAATGAAAACAAAGCAAATGTATTGTTTAAAAAAAGACCTAGGTCAGAAGAAAAAAGAAAGCAAAATTGTAAAGATAAATGTAATATCTATATCACTGTATGTGTAATATCTATATCTATATAGCTGTATGTGTATGTATACATATATACACACACACATATAGGCTTAGATTGTAAAGGATCTTTTCTAGCTTATTCATATGAGTTGAGATATGTTCCATATACACATTAACTGTGTTTTATTTTTCTTTCTTTTCCTTTTTTGTCATGCTGGTTCCAGAATTTATCTCTTTTCATATTTTACTTTTTTTAAATGCACGTTTTGTAGTCTTTTCAAATACCTTTCTTTCCAAATAACAATTACCAGAATTAGAAGATTTAAAGCCAAACTTTTATTTTTGTTTTAAGATTTAATGAATTGTGTCCATATCAAATAGATCCTCAATTCAAATGTGTAAAACAAAATACGGATACCCAGTGCAGGATAAGTAAAGTTTCCAAGTTAAGCATTCTAGGCATCAAAGGCGATGATAATAAACAAACCCATTCATTAATGACAGAAAAAATTGTTTCAGGCCATCTAGGATTTACTGAATAATTTGCAGTCTCATTTGAATTTTAAAATATCCAAGAAAGTTTAGTTGTAATAGTTGAGCAACTATAGTACAATATGCTGAGTAGTACACATTAAATTTTTAAAAATATCATATTGCATATTTTAATACTTTTAAATACTTCAAATAATTTATTACACTTCTACTTTACAAATGAGAAAAGTAAAGATATAAATAACAAATGCTTTGTTCAGCTCCACATACCAAGTAGGTGGCAGAATGTGAACCCACATCTGTTTGATTTCACAGTTATAAAGTTTTCACTAGACCAGGTTACTGTAAAACTTTTACAAAACACAAATTGAAACATTTTTTGGTTTTAATTTTTGAAATACCTACATTAAGAACATGATTTTTGTTTTTGGCAAGATTTTGACCTTAAGATGCAAATACAGTCAAGATGATTTATGGTGCGTTTTTTTTTTTTTCTTTACCCCAAATCCTGGATGATATTTATCTTTACTTTAGTAAAAATTTCAAACATAGAATAGTTCATACTGCTGGAAACAAACTCTTTATTTTTAGTTTGCTATAATTAGTACCTGAAATTATAGCTTTGAAGGTATAGATTTCATCCTTCTTTCTCTGAATGTTCTTACCAATAATCGGTTCTACATTCACCACTGCACAGTCATATGGGGTTGTTCAGTCTTTTATTGAGATCTTGATTGAGAAGCCTCATGGGACTGACTGCACATAGCCAAGAGAAAAGAAAGGGATTAGTAGTAATAATACTAACATTGAACTAGAAAGCCTGGTTCAGTGGATATCAGAGCCACAATTTTACATCTTACCATGTCAGCAGCAAGGGAACTAATTACATGGCAGACACTATGGACTTTAGGTACAGTTTCCATTTTATCTTGTTTAAAGTCAAGTCTTCTAAAGAATTTACTATATAAAACAATGTGTTCGCTGCTAAGATGCCCCAATAATAAATGGCAAAAATGTAATAACAGACTCTTAAGGATTCCTTCTCAATCAATGCATTACAACAACCTTGTTCATTATAATGCTTTATGGTGCACCATGTGCATGAGATTGTAATTTTCAATGGGGCTTATTTTCTGAACTTTTGAGTGTAGAAAGGTGTCAAGTTCATCTTGCTAATGGAGTCTTGAAATTTTTTAATATTTAAAAGGAATTTCTTTTCACAAAATATATAAAATTATAACACCAGTTACTGTTAAATGAACACTCTCTCATTTTTAAGTGTTATGTTAATAAAATGCAAATTTAAATTTAATCTTTACATCTTTAATTTTCCTTTCCATTTTAAAGAATTATTTTTTAATTCTTGATCAACTTAAGATGCTCATTGAATACACATAAAGATCTAAGCCAGTATGAAAGGTGATATTTTTAAAGTGACTTATAGGTTTTGAAGTTTTTAATAATACATTGGAGGGTAGCATACAAAACAATAAAAAAATAAGGAAAACTGTGTCAAATATGCAGAAGTCTAAATGGAAGTTAAATAAATTGATTTGGAGATTCCTTTAACATTTGATTCTTGTTCATTTCCCTCCTTTCCCTTCTTATGACATCTTTTCATCAAGTTAAATTCTTTTTTTCTTGTTAACTTTTTGACAGAAACAGAGAGAGAGAGAGTCAAAAGAGGGACAGATCTGAACATACAGACAGGAAGAGAGAAATGAGAAGAAACAATTCTTCCTTGCAGTACCTTAGTTGTTCACTGATTGCTTTCTCATTTGTGCCTTTACTAGGGAGCTATAGCAGAGCAAGTGTCCTCTTGTTCAAACCAGGGACCTAAGGCTCAAGCCATTGACGCCATGCTCAAGCTAGTGAGCCTGTGCTCAAATCTGATGAGGCTGTGATTAAGCCGGCGACCTTGGGGTTTCAAACTTGGGCCCTCTGCATCCCAATCAGACACTCTGTCCACTGCACCACCTTCTGATCAGGCTCAAGTTAAATTCTAAATTCTATGTCAGTGATTCATCTATCATAATACTCTTAAGAATGTTTCTAATCCCAGGATCCTGTCTATTTTCATAAAGCCTTGGTCCACTACCCTTTTGCTCTCTAGTAGTACTTCAAATAGCCATTTTTCTTAAGGTCTTTCACTAGTGACCATTTCAAAATACATCACTATGCAACTATCAACTGGATAATAATTAAGTAAGTAAGTGGGGTTTTTTAAATTATGCTTTATAGCAAAAGCTAAATACTAGAATTATTATTACACTAAATTTAGGTATGACTTCTGCCTTTATAGAAATTACATTCTAGATGATATTACAATCAGGATAAAACTTACACATCTCAAACATTTTGAATTAGTAGTAATAATACTAACATTGAACTAGAAAGGCTGGTTCAGTGGATATCAGAGCCACAACATATCTAGAATGTATTAATTTATAGAAGAGACTAACTTGTGGTTCATTAAACCTTTCTTGTCTTTAGCTTATACAAATAAAAAATCTATACTTCTCTTCCTCCTTTGTCTTTAAATATACTCCTATGACTGAATGAGCATATTACTGATTTCTGGCTGTTGGAATGAGAGTAGAAGTGATATGTGACATATATTACATTGTCCATGTATATTACCTCCTACATATATATGGTTTTCTATCACTTGCCTTTCCACTTAAAACCACTATACCTATGAAATGGTAGAGCTTGAATAGGAAATCCTGAATCTTTGCTCAGAGAAGAGAGACCTGCTTACCAGAAACATACTTTTGTTCTTTATGTGAGTGGAAAATACACTTCTACTGACTTAAATCACAGAACTTATGTTTTACTGCTCAGATTTTATTCTAAACTAATACAGAAATAGGTGAGATGAAGGTATAAAAGTCACTTTCAAAATATGTGACTGGCTTCAGAATCGAGTATGAAGCAGCAAGAAAATATATTAAAAGCTGAAGAGATGGAAAACTATCATATTCAGTGACACAGCATTTATTAAAACTGGAATACCTTTAAAGACAGTACACAGAGCCTATAGCTCTAAGAGGTGTAGCTTATATGATAATGGACATTAGCTTTTACTTTCACTTTTAGACATATGTTAAAAGAAATCTTGTACAGATGACCCTTTAACAAAATGGAGGTTAAGGGTGCTGACCTCCTTCCCCGCCAAAAATCTGCATATAACTTTTGACTCCAAAAACTTTACCACTAATAGCTTTCTGTTGACCTAAAGCCCTACTGATAACATATTCAATGAACAAATATTGTGTATGCTAAATATATTATATACTGTATTCTCATATAATGTAAGAAGGAGATAAAATGTTATTAAGGAAATCATAAGGAAGTGAAAATACATTTACTGTACTTATTGAAAAAAATCTGTATATAATTTGGACACACAGTTCATACCCTTAGTCTTCAAAGGACAGCTATATCAAAAACTCAAGAACTTGTAAACAGGAAATAAAAAATAGAATTGAGAAATGCTACAATATAAAGAGTGAGAAGAGAAAAGCAGTATAAATTACATGGTAACTTAGGACTTTAAGCTGGAGGCAGTAACTACATTGGACTTTGGGTTGACATCATTAGGAAATGACTATATTTTTAATATATGATAAGTGGTCAGAAGAAAAAAATAATGTTTCTTAGGGCATGCAGAAACCATTATATAAAAGAAACTAGAAATGTCAGTCATGTCAGTGAATGAAGGTATAAACACCGAATTTGAAATGAAATCATTATAATCTTTATTATTTTAAAGAGTTTTTGTTAGAACAAATATTCACTAATATATCTATGTCTCACTTTGACACTATAGCCCTCACCTCTCCCAACTTGTGTGTGTATGCATTTGTTGTGTGTTTATCAATATTTATTTATTATCTTTCTATTTAGTTATCTAATCAACTACATCTGCTAACATATTATAAAACATACTTCCCACACAATAAATCTTAATCAAATTTTATAACTTTATACTTACTTTTTATTATAAACAGATACGTTTCTTTCTCTGATTTTGTTTGTTTGGTTGGCTTTTCAGACTGAATCATATATATTTTAAAAACTACCCTATCCATCTCTCCCATTAGCTCAGGCTATCAAGGTAGTTTTGAAAGAATTGAATTTTTGAAAATGGAAAGAAACACCTGTTCCCCCTCTCCTTTATCCTTCTGTTCTTTCCCCCACTACTCTATAGTGGAAAGGAAGTAAAGGGCTGTTAGATACTCTTTATCAATATCTGGCCTACAGTGAGGTTCTTATACTTGCTGGGCTTGCTATAACCTGCTGCTTCACCTTGTGGTCTATGGGCTCAATATAGAAAAGAGCTTTATAATAAAAAAAAAAACCTTCTAAGGAACTGATGTTCCTCTGTGAACTGCCTCCATCTTTTTTCTGATTTACAGATAGTACCAACATTCTGCATTTTTTAATATGTACTTTCTTTTGTTTTATGCTGTAGCAGGTACTAATAAAATTGTAAGAACCTAAAGAATTAATAATAATAGAGTTAGTACTCATGAGATATCCTATATTTAGAACTTGCTAACTTTCAAGAACTAATCTAAGTTCTCTTCATATAAACTATTACATTGGGCAACAATATGTTTTATGTCCAGTTGCATGAGGTTTTAGAACTGTTTCCATATATATCTGTACGACTAATTCTAAATCTGTAATCCGTTTTGGATTGCATGCTCCAGTTTTTATGCAATTTTAATTTCTTTTTGTTACAGTTAATAGTGTGCATTGGTTTTTAAATTAGAGTTAAAGGGCAATGACTCTTGGGTTGAACAAAACCACAAGGCAATTAATGATTTTCAAACATCACTTTTACATAATTGTAGTTTTCTTTAAATGTAAAAAATTATTATCTGATAAAAAACACCCTCTTATTTTGTTTTAAGATTAAATCATGTCTTATTCAAGTAGGCGTAAATGTAAGAATAGTCCTGAAACTTTCTGTTATATATGTGGCTGTTAAGCACTTCAATGTCAAAGGCGCAATATTTCATCATTTGTGACACGTGCATATATTGCCTATTTTCAAGTTCCCCTTGGTGATCAAGACAAGAATTGGGCACCTCATATTGTGTGTCATGATTGTGAGGAAATGCTTTGTAATTGGCCAAAAGGAAAATGCAAAGGGATGCCTTTTGGTATTCGCATGGTTTGGCGTGAACCTAAGGAACACAACAGTGACTGTTATTTCTGTCTGATCCATATAAAGGGCATTGGCAAGAACAAACGACATATGATCACATGTCCTAATATTCCTTCAGTAATAAGACCTATCCCACACTCTGAGATACTCCCGGTTCCAGTTTTCAATGGTTTTGTTTCTTCTAAGGATGAAGAAAGTGAACATGATGATCAAGTGAATTTTGATAAGATGCGTGAGGAAATGGTTGTAGAATCTGAAGGGTCTTCTTCTGATGCCAAGCAGTCATTAAGCCCTCAGGAGTTTTGCCAACCTGAATTGAACGACTTAGTAAGAGATTTGGGCCTGTTGAAGAAAGCAGCTGAGTTATTAACCTCCAGGCTACAAGAAAAGAATATACTTCACCAGTCAGCTAAAGTATCCCAGTTCAGGAAGCGGGAACACATATTTTTAGACTTTTTATTCCTTATATAAAAAGTTTATGAAACAGCCGGGTTCGGGAGAAAAACAACACAGAAGGAGCGGCCGAAACATGAAGCTCTAGAAGTAGGGATGCAAAATATTGTGAATGAACCTGTAGTTAATTGAGACAGGATTATTTTTCCCCCAATTCACATCAAACTTGGCTTAATGAAGCAGTTTGTTCAGGCTTTGAATAGAGAAAATAAATGCTTTCAACATATTAATTCTGCTTTTTCTACCTTGTCTTTCGAGAAGATAAAAGCAGGTATATTCGATGGACCTTAAATTCGAACCCTCATATGTGATGAAGAATTTGCCAGGAAGATGAATAAGGAGGAGAAAGCAGCATGACAGTCTTTTGTGGCAGTTACAAAAAACTTCCTTGGCAACAAAAGAGCAGAACACTATGAACTTCTGGTTCAAAGGATGCTGTTGGCTTTCCACGACATTGAATTGAACATGAGTGTTAAGATTCACTTCCTGAACAGTTACCTTGATAAGTTTACCAAAAATCTTGGAGCTGTTAATGATGAGCAGACTACTGCTGGAGCATCAAACAAGATTTTCTTCAACAAGTACACAAACGCAAGAGCTACAACCGCAAATATTTGTCTGAATAGAATTTAAATAAGTTTTGTGCATATTTTATGATTAAAATAAGTGTTTTAATATGTTCTATTTTGAAATTGTAGACAAATTTTGATGCAATCATATATTTTACTGTATTAGTGTATTTACTGCATTATATAAATTATTATATTTTCTCAAAGATAATGCCCAAGAAGACATTCTTCTTCATTATGTTAAACTAAATGTTGAAAATTTTACAATAAGATGAAAACCTAAAATCTTGAATTGCAAAGAAACTGTAGCTTACAGAGGAAAACCAATGCCATAGTTGAGATCAGCATACTCGAATTAGGTAAGAACAAGTATTTTTGCGGATGCAACAAAAATTTTGTTCCCCAGTATTATTTGATCATTCTTGTAAATAGAGTTTGCTTTGTTTTACAAATAATAAAGCCACGAAAATAAAAGTGTTCTTACAAAACTGATCAAAAAAATAATGTTCAAAAACTCAATGTCAAGAGTAAAACAGAAGACATTATCTAAGAGGCTTTAGATTTTAAAAAGAAGATAAACAGACATTAGTTTTAAAACTATCTTATACCGGTTAATATATAATATTTCAAGAAATGGATAAACTCTATTTACCAAAATAACATAAACAGTAGCATTATAAAGATAAAAGAGCAATTTGATCTTTAATTAAAAATATTTTCTGAAGAAAAATCTAAGCCAATATGACTTTATTAATAAATATTACCAAGCATCCAAAGAGAAAAATATTTTAATATTACCAAAGTATTTCTGGAGAAAAGATAAAGAATTTATGCTGTATCTCCTTTTAAGAGACTTCTATAACTCTTAGAATGGGATGGAATCTAGCAAAAATAATAATAATAATAATAATTAACTGTCAATATCATTGAGGAAAATAGATAAAAACAAGTCTTTAAAAATTAACAAATCAGGCCCTGGCCAGCTGGCTCAGCAGTAGAGAATTGACCCAGCATGTGGAAGTGCCAGATTTGAATCCTGGTCAGAGCACACAGGAGAGGTGACCATTTGCTTCTCCCCTCTCCCCATTCCCTTCCCGCTTTTCTCTCTTTCTCTCTTCTCTTCCCGCAGCAATGGTTCAATTGATTCAATCACATCAGCCCAGCCTCTACCTCAGGTGCTAAATAAAGCTCAGTTGCCAGTGGCCTAAGATGGTCAGAGCATCAACCCCACTTCCCAGATGGATCCCAGTCAGGGTGCATGCAAGAATCTTTCTATCTCTACTCTGACTTAAAATAAAAAAGGAAAAATAAATTACTAAACCAACTATAGAATTGTGTTAAAATACTAAAATAAGGCACTATTGAATTAGCAGGGTAGTAAATAAAACCGAATGTGTACATGCTAATAGAGAAGGTAAAAAAAGACAAAAGATAACGTGTATGTTTGGTTTCAAATCTAAACACCTAAGCAATGTGCACATTAACAAATTGAAGAAAACATATTTTTTAATCTATATTTTAGTGATTATCTGTACATTGATCATGTTCTATAAACAATTTTAGTGAAAGAATAAATAAAAATTTGACAGTATGATGTCTTCTTCTGTTTGGTCTGTTGTAACAAAATTCCATAGACTTGTGTATGTGGTTTATAACCAACAAACATTTAGCTCAGGTGGCTTCCCTCACAACCATGATTCTGACCTACTTGTTCAATCCAAAGAAATATGTCCGCATCCTGGAACCTAAGCACAATAATTGAAGAAGCTAGGAAGTCTAAGATTATGGGTGTCTGGTGAGCACCCACCTCCTAGTTCACAGACTATCATCTACTCATTATGTACTCCAATGTCAGGTAGGACAAGGGAGCATTCTGGAGACCCTTCTAAAAAGGCACTAATCTCACCATAAGATTTTCATCCTCATGACCCTATTACCTCCCGAAGATCCCACCTCTAAATATCATCACACTGGTACTTTTAAACATTTTGGGGAAACACAGACTAACATGCAGTTCATAGTGATTTGTAATCAGGAAAACACAAGCCAAGACTGAAATGTCTCAAGTTTATAAATCCATTTAAAACAATGCTTAAAAATCCATGATTCCATTGTCCAAAAAGTAGAATTACAATTGTAGGAATCTTTCCATTTGCAATGACCCTAATGTTCTCAGTACATTTTGCCCTTTGACAAACATGTGGGATTTAATGATGAAGGTACAATAGAATTTACGTTTATCTTCTCAACCATATGTCCTGGAGTGCATAGTTTATGGGAATAGAGCTCAACATCTCATCCAATACATTTTTTGGCAAATATAGTTTCACTACTTATTTATTATGACCTCTTCTGCATATAGAGTGAATGCAAACACATTAGATTGCCCTGTCCAAGAAATGAAAATGGAAAATAAAAAAATTTAAATATGAAGTACAGTACCAATAAAGGGAAGCACAATGCTTGCAAGAAGTGCCTAAGTAATAACATTTCATTTTGATGATTTTCACTTAGAACTGAGGACAAGAGACTTTGTTTATTCGAGGAAATAAAGTTAGTAAGAGGAGTTCAATGAAATGCTTCCTCAAAAATAAGGGTCCATAATTCCTAGTCTCCAAAGGCTGTTTCCAGCCTGGCATGGCACTGGGATTTTCTGGCAGAGTGAGGCAACAGGATTGTTTTTTTATTTTGAATTCTTTGTCACTTTTTTTTATCATACTCCACGTATTTCTGAAATCTTTCTTATATAAAAGCAAATCTATTTTTAAAAGAAAAATAGTAATATTCAGAAAGAATATTTTACTTGAAGAAGATATTGGAGGTTATTAAAAAATAAAATATCTATAAATGCTCACACTTTGAAAATATGTGACATTTATACAAAAATAAAATACAAATTAAGCGCCTGGTCAGGTGGCTCAGTGGCTAAAGCATAGTCCCAGAACACCAGAGGTCATTAATTACCTAATGCAGTTGCTGAAGAAAGGAGCAACGGGAAATGCTCTATGGAGATGCTAGGTGGAAATCCAGCTCCATCTTTTATATGAATAAGTAAAACTGAACCTAAATACACCTACATATAGTTTTTCCAGCATTTATAGCCCCTGAAAATAAATGCATATCCATCAATTTATTTTACCTGAACTTACCTGTTGGTATTCATTTGTGCCTAGGCTCCAGGATGGAGAGATACTTCTTTCAGTTGGACAAATAGATAAGAATCATGGTTTTTAAGGAAGCCACCTGAGTCGAATGACCTTCTTTTACCTTATTCTGATATATACTAGTATATTTATTAATATAAGGTTAAAGGAGAGAAATTTATTTACAAACAAATAAAGGAATACACATGGTAATTACAGAGTATTTTATGTTCCATGAAGGAATTAAGCAGGGTAATTGGAGAGTAAAAGTAAGAGAACACTCTAGGTGTTAATATCCCATACTCTTCACATGGAAAGAAAAAAAGTCCATTTGGCTTTGACACAGATTAAGAGGCTGACTCATGGAAGAGAAGATAGAGAAGTTAAAGAGAATCAGAATTTATAGCCACTCATAGCATTATTATGGGTCATTGCAAGGTTTTGTGCAATAAAATGTTTTATTTTATAGGAATCACTTGGGTTGCAAAGAAAATAGGTCAATACAGAAATAATACTCAGGGAGCTATTAGAATAATCTTGGTAAAGGCTTGGACCAGGATTTATTTTTACCAACAGGAGAGATGTTGGTAAAAATAAATAAATAAATATTTGAATTATGGATGTATTTTGAATTTACAGCCAACAGAATTTTGGTATAAATTAGATATTCAGTGTGAAAGAAAAAAGAGGAGTCAGGGATGACTGTAAAGCTTTTGTCCTTAGCAACTAGAAGAAGTAATTATTAACTAAGATGAAGAATACAGAGTAGGAGAGTTTTCTGAATAGATATGATCAGGAAGTTAGATTAGAACACATGCATTTCAAAATGAATGTAAGATATCCCAGTGGGGTAGGATGATTAACTAAGATATAGTAATCGGGAGTTTACAAAGAACATTATGGAGTAGGGACTGCTTGAATATTTTTTTATTTGTTTGTTTGTTTTGACAGAGACAGAGAGTCATAGAGAGGGACAGACAGAAAGGAAAGAAGATGAGAAGCATCAATTCTTCATTGTGGCACCCTTGTTGTTCATTGATACATGGATGTTCTTTAATTACATGAGAGTGGATTTGATTACCATCATAGTAGTGACAATTGAGAAACAAACCCTCAACATTAAGAATAATACAGACAATAAGAATACATCAATAAGAATAATATGCAGGACCATTGGTTAAGTAGTCTTTCTGTGTGGACATGCACCTATGTTCAGATTCCCAGTTGTCAGAAGATGCAGGGTGGGGCAGTGCAGATTTCAGAAGACAAAGTTGTAATAGATCCAATTCTAGCTGTATCTACCACTAGCTTTGTGGTTTAGGGGGAGTTAAACTCTGAGCCTCAGTTTCTTCATTGATGACACTCAGGTTAAAAATATCTTCCTTCCATTCCAGTTGTGAAGACTATAGTGCAAGGTTGCACAGCTTGGAGCAAAGTAAAATAGAGATTTAGACAGGAAACACTAACTTAATGGAGATTCTAGACTGCAAGTGAGAGTTGAATTGGTTGAAAAGAACAAGTTTGTATCCTTTAGAAGCTTGCCAAATTTAAAATGTTTTATGTCATTTGTACATTACTTAAAAGAATAAAACATAATTTGTATATAAACACTATCTTTCTCAAAAACCATTTTCCAGTATGTTTTCGGAGGTTTAAAATGCATTATTTTTAAACCATATCATAAGACCATAAGAAGAAACAAAGTTTAAATATACAGTTATTTAAAACAACTAAAATCCAATAAAAACTGTACTAACTCTTCTATTATTTTCCCATAGAGCATTCTAGTATGAAGCCATTAGTATATTTTTAAAATATTTAATAAACTAGGAAAAGCTTATATAAAAAATGAACAATTAAAACTTTACTATAAGGCAGATTATTATTTGTTATTTTTTTACATTAAATATCTTATTTAATTTTCAAAAATAATAAAAAGCAGAAGTAACCAATCACGTTGATAACTATGTATATTTCAGGGGTGACATTTTAAATCATTTAACTTCTTAAGATTTCTAAATTCTGTATAATATTACTTTTGTCTTAAGAAACAAGTAATTTATTGAAAAAAATATTTTTTGGCTTTTTAACATTCTGATATTTATTCAACCAAAATGCCATATCAGTCTCATGAACTTTTACTACCTCAGACTTGCTTTACTCTGAGGAAAATCGATCTATTTATTGGTAAACTAAATTAATTGTGTAAGAAGATCTTTCATCCAATGTTATGAAAAAAGAAGAAAGAAAAACTAACTTTCATTGAACATTTCGGTTTTCTATTGATTTTTTAGAGAGCAAAAGAGAGAGAGAGAGATTGATTTGTTGTTTCACTTATTTATGTATTATTTGTTGATGCTTGTATGTTTCCTGATGAGGGATGGAACCTGCAACCTTGGGGAATTAAAACAATGCTCTAACTAATTGAGCTACCTGGCCATTGAGAAAGTGTTTTTTTTTTTTTTAAGGTCATTTAAACTTGATTTTTCCTCAGAAAGATTTATGAATAATTAAGCTCAGTCTAACTTGCATGGAAAGCTGTGGTTGAATTCTAACACCATTAAAGTTGTAACACTGTCAGAAATGGACCCATTAAATCCATTTATATATGATAAGAAATGGATTATAAACTATGCAGAAGACAAAAGAACTGACTACTAAGAACAATGATTTAGTTTTATGTACATTTTGAGTGCTAATGTAAGAAAAAGCCTACTGTATTCATTGGAGATTTTAAATAATTTGTTTCTAAATAGTATGTTCCAGAGTTTCACTATATCTTGATTACTGCTGTATTTATTTACTTTACATTTTTAGCATCTTACAGATTAAAATGCATAACTTAATAATTTCCTGATAGTACTGGGAGCTCAATTACATTTTTGATCTTTCTGATCTAAGAGATTTTGAACAACTTACTTGCGGTCTCTTAGTTTCAGAATTTGCATTATTAAATTGATAAATAATAATGACTAGCTCTATCTTATGCATTTTAATGTGCATGAAATGTGCTAATTCTTATATTGTTCCCAGCATTACATCTGAATAAAGTTATTTTTGTTATTATTAATATTCCTATTATTATTTCCTATTGATTTTCTGTATTGAGAAATAAAATAAACGTAATATCTCAAAATCCTGAAACCAGGAAGAAACAGTGAGATATTCAGAAAAACTAGAACAAACAAATCAGTAGTTTCTTCTTCATTAAAAATTACTATAATTCATGTTGAAATATATGTTAAATGTTTATTCATAACAAATGTTTCAATTAAGATTAACTGAAGTAATGTAAGCATAAGATCTTCCTGAACTGTTAAATATAGTTTTTTATAACTTTAAACTATAATATAAACTGTAAACTATGAACTATAACCTATATAAACCTAAACTATAAAGTAAATATGAGAGGTAATTACTAATATATCAGCTTTTTTTGTATAAGCATTGCAATCAGTATTCAGGTTAGCAAACATCTTTTGCGGCATAATAAAGCACTTTGAGATTTAACGTCTTCTCCAAAAAGCATATATTTTATTTCCTAGGAGTAGCTTACAAACTTTCACAAGTTACTTAAGTTTGTATTATCAATCATTTTAAGAGAGATCCACTTAAAAAATAAGGGGAAAGAAAGAGATATTTATTTAAGAGAGAATCTTTTCTTTAAAATCCAATAATCTTATATGTATTGCTAACTTTAAGTGTATAATTTCAATTCCTGAATAAGTTAATAGTATTGCCTACCATCTTTCTCTTTTCTAAGTGTAACTTTTTATGAACAAATACCTATATATAGTCAGAAATCAGTTTCAGACTTAGAATTCATGGTAGTGGAATATATTGAAGGAAAAAATTTAAGAGTCTACTTGCCAACTCAAAGCAATGTGAACATTGGTGCAGTGAATACAAATTAACTCTCCAGGGAAGGTTTCCTGACAGTAGTGCTTAAATGACTCATACTATCTCTTGATCCATGAAATGCATTGCACACTATCAATTTGCTACTTGAGTTGTCCTAAGGGGAAAAGGTTGTCATTCACTCACTGAAGTAAATTAAGAGCATGATAAATCATTTTATTGACTACAGTATTAAAATTTCATTATTCATGCAAATATCATAGTTTTATACCATTTTCACAGTAAAATACTATTTAATATTTACACAGTCAATTCTATTAGAGCACTTAAAAAGATTTAAGAGACACTGTATCTTTGTCATATTTTGCCCTTAAAATTAAGAATCTAAATAACTGGGCTGGTCTGATCTCACAAGAAAATCAATTTTATTTTATTCTAGTCTGATTTTTTGAAAAATATCATTAGTTGTTCATCATTCTTATCCTTCAAATGAAGACTAATAAAAATTTTAGGTATCATAGAACCATACTCTACCGTTTACAAAGTACTTCCAACCTATTTGGAGTAGGCTGTGACCTATTGAGCTAGCCTTCGTCATGAATTGACTCATGTAAGGGAACTCACTCTAGAGATGCAATATGGCTCCCACAGCAGAGACATCCGGGAAGTGCTGCACTCAGTGAGTGTTCTCTGTGACTCTTAGCATTCTCATGCTGGGTTGGCTACTCAGAAATCCAGAGCTCTGCTGTCCAAAGACAAACAACATGTCCTTGGTGGGAGATTAATGAATGTATAGATTCTAACTACTGCCTGATGTTATCTTTTAATTTAGAAATACATTGTTCTTTCTGGTGGTCTATATGACTACCCAATATATGGTTTTGCTATTATACTGTTCTGGAAGGAGGTAGAAATTTCCTGGTCTGCCACCACTGGGAGAAAGCTGCTGCTATTCCCACATATAGAAGTTTATCCATTTGAAGCTCTTATAAATTTGGATAAGGCTGCACGCCACCCTGAATTTTTACTTTTCGGGCTTCCTCCCCAAAAATCAGAATGCAAGTTTCCAAGGCAGAGAGCAAGCAGTTCACCTGGTTTCCCTCAGACTACATTAAAGTTACTGTGGGAAAATAAACTGAGTAGATAAGAAATTTTGAATCATCCAAATATCAGAATCTATTCTTCAAAGGAGTCTAGCAGACTTTATATAGTGAAAATATAAACATGACTTTATAGTAAATTAAATTTGCACTTGGACATATTTACACTGGAACTCTTTTTTAAACAATACGAATAAAACTTTTATCAGTTTGCATTCTTAAGGAAAAGTAGTGTATGCTTTACTCTTTCAGATAATTGGGAAGATGAAAGAAGTGTGAGGATATGGGGAGGTTGTGCAGCTGGGAGGAGGGGCTTTCTTTGAACTTCCGGTTTATCTCCTTTCATTGTCCTCCTAGAACTAAACTGTAAATGCAAATTTACTTTCTAAATTCCACCATGGGTTATGAGCTATTTAATTATATAGGCAGTATATTCTTCTCTGTATTTCTACTGAAACGGCATTTAAATGATATATTCGCTCAGTCTACTATTAATTTGTTCATTCAACTGTTGACCAATAAAGAAGTTCAAACTGTAATAAAGAACAAGAATATTTCTTTTGAGCAAAAGGATTGCAATCCCAGAGAGAAAGATTTAGGTGGCACTCAAAATGGCACTCTGGAGAGGGTGGTAAGTGCAAAAACTACAAAATATAATTCTTTCATGCAAATGAAGGATCCTGGATGGATTAATAGGGATTGGTTAATTTCAATATGCGAATAAGGGTCGTGAAAGCTAGAAAGAGGGAAAGGAAGTCCATATGTATTCAGGTAGCGGTTGTTACTCATGTTCATGACTCCAGGTTATTTATGGTTTGGCCCTGAGCTGAGTTTAGCAACATGTTTATCAACCTTGAGAACTGAGACACAAGATGTACAGAGGCCCCACTTCCTTAAAGGCTTCCTGAGTCTAGTTTAAGTGACTCCTTTTACAGCAAGCATTTCATTTATTTTTCTATTCTCACAGTGAATGCTTGATCATCTTTTATGTGTATGATATTGCATATTTCCAGGGTTAGCATTATCCGGATTTGGATTCAAATCTTGTCTCTGTAAAGTAGTAATTCTGTGCCCTGTGTAATATCACATTACCTACATAAACTTTAACTTTGACTATATAAAAACAAATCACATTATTGTGACAATTAAATACTATGCAAAACTCCATAATTACAAACTAAGGAAAGCTAAAATTATAGGTCAAATAGTGTGGGTTTCTTTGTAGTTACGTCGTTAGTAAAAACTAAAATCAGTAATTTGAAGCAATGGATTTATCAGTCCACTTTAGTTAAATTATGTTACACTGAAAAACAGTTCTAGATTCTCAGAAGCTTAGGACTGAAAAGTTAAATTCACTCATGTCATATTGTTAGAGCAGGTGGCCATTCTGATTTCAGCTGGGAGGGGGGAAAATGGGAAAGAAAATACCAACCTTAAACATAACCATCAGCTGATGAACAGATGACTGACCATTGGTTTCAAGGCCTCAATGGCCCAGAGCAGTTACACAACTGTGGGTAGTGTATGCAAATAAACAAACAAGGCAATAATCGATATATGACCTTCCACTGAGACGCGAGACATTGAAGGCAAGATAATAGAAAGGAGTATGTGTGTGGCCTCAAAGCATGAACAGTACACACGTATAACCACACCTTTCTGGCAAAGATGTGCACGCATAATAGGCAAGAACCAACTAGAGTGGATGGCAAAGCCAGTTGGTGAGGGAAGTGCCCTGTCAACGTAAAAATCTATGTAACCAAACAGGACACTCAGATCAATCTAAGTCACCTGCTTGGAAATCTTCCAATGTGCTTTCTCTTTTCCAATAAACTGGTGCCTGCTTTGCTACTCCATCTCTCTTGAGAGGACAAGAGCCAAGATTCCCAGAGCAATATTGCAGAACCAGGGAAACTATGTCCCAGTAAGAGCTATGGTTTTGAGCCATGTATCCTTGATTCTAGGATATAAGTTGAAGGAGTAAACCCTATCAGAACATTGCCAGCCTACACATGCATAAGGGAAAAGCACAAGGTAAAAATTAACAGTAGCTCTAAAATATGGTATCTGTCACTTCCACTCTTATTTCTTTGGTCCAAACAGTTAAGTCTAATTTCAGTAAGACAGTGAAATGGGTAAAAATAATGCAATATATTACAATAGGAATTTGATACATGGAAAAATGAGTAGGGGGCAAAGCAGTTAAGATAACCACTGTAATGGTTAATATTTATACCAAGTTTAAGAGACCAAAGAATATACAGTATAAGACAAGTGGGGACAGTATGGAAAAAAAATTATAGTTAAGACCCTCCAGATGATGAGGATATCCATTACTTGTTACTAATTTCCCGGAGTAGCAAAGACCAACTGGAGCTGTACGAATTGCCTAATCTTGGCAATTTGTTGTATAACTGAAAGTCAGCAAAAATATATAGGAGCGTTCAGATTCAGGAAAATAACATTCTGGTTTTGTCTCACACATAGTGGCCATTCTACCATAAATATGCTTCTAGAACTTGTCTGCCTTACTAAATGCCTATACCATTTCTTTGCTCAGAAATATTCTAGCTTCAAAATATTTTCAAATTTCATTGTTATCTATTCTTATAGAAGTGAATCTATAAATTTGTTTTTAATAGTTAATTTTATAGACCCAATATCTTTGTCTTATCAGAAAGTGACATTTTCAGAGGCACAGAAACATAAAGATATCTAGGTGTTGGCACTTAGACTCGTAACAAACTGCTAGGCTCGTAACAAACTGCTAGGATCTCTCTGGCCTTAAAGAGTACTTTGAAATCCAATGACATAAAGATGAAAATCTATTAAAGAGCTTTGAGGAAGGAAAGACTCTAGGTAAATAGATTTAGGAAGATAACAGTGATGTCTTACAAGAACTAAGGTGGGAGTTTGAAGGTAGTGATCTTAATATTGCATACCTACCACAGTTAAGAGACTCATACTTTCACTCAGTTGTGGCAACTAAAACTGTGATGAAAAGGTCTCAAAAGACTATATCTGCCAAGACCAATTGCTGTTTAGATTAATTGGTACTTGCATTTTATTTTTGTTTTTTACATCATAAGATTAATAAAGGAGTAGACACTTCAGAATGAGTTCAGGGTTATATTATTATATTTCTATAAAAATTATTATAATTTATAAGTGGGATTACTATCACATAAATTTTTAAAACAGGTAAACTATAACTGTTTCTTCTTTTTTTTTTTTTTTACAGGGACAGAGAGAGAGTCAGAGAGAGGGATAGATAAGGACAGACAGACAGGAACGGAGAGAGATGAGAAGCATCAATCATCAGTTTTTCGTTGCAACACCTTAGTTGTTCATTGATTGCTTTCCCGTATGTGCCTTGACCGCGGGCCATCAGCAGACCGACTAACCCCTTACTCAAGCCAGAGACCTTGGGTCCAAGTTGTTGAGCTTGTGCTCAAGCCATATGGGCCTGTGCTCAAGCTGGCAACCTCGGGGTCTCGAACCTGGGTCCTTCGCGGCCCAGTTTGATGCTCTATCTACTGTGCCACCGCCTGGTCAGGCTATAACTGTTTCTTATATAAGAAATAATAAAAAATAATTTTTTAGTCATGAGAACTTTAAGAGAAAGTTACATAACTCACAATAAAAGTATGTATACTATTAAACCACCTGCTATTAAAGATTTAAGAAGTATTATGCTTTAAAACATAATTCAAGAGTTGTAGTTCATATCAATTTTAAAAATGAAACACTTTATAAGGACAAATAATTATGCAATTAATGATATATATTAAGAATCACAAAAATTGAAGCTTTTAATTATCCCAAATTTCAGGCACACAGATGTTTGTTGTTCTAGTCAAAAGATTTACCTCAATTCCCCTTTCTCTTCAAAGAGCTATTCAACTCATAAAAAGAAAAAGTCAGTTGTGCTTAGGAAATAACTGCATTACACTTGGAACACAAAAATAAAGACAATTTTTTTTAATATACTAAAGGAAGAATAATCACTTCCATTGCCAAAAATATCAACAATGAAACCAGGCATATAGTAGTATAAATATAGCGAAAACTTAAATGACATGAATTTGTTACGCAGCCAAAAATTATATAGAATTGTAGTTGAGCATACTTATTTTGAAAAGAGTTCCGGTATGATGAATCTTAATAATATCAATCAGCATGCATTTTCAAAATACAAATCCAATGCCAAGTAAAAATCATAACTGTTTTTTAAAGGTTGGAACTATTTCAATAGATACAAATTTGTTCATGAAAATTTAAGGATGATATTGTTTCAATAAAAAACTTATTTCCTAAGAAACAGTAATGAGTATTCTCACAAAATTATGAACAACTATCATCATTCCTGCTATAAATTTATAAAATATGAATATGTTGATTAATTTCATGAGCCAACTTACTTGAATTAACCTTCTCAACATCAAGAACTCTATTAAAGACCAATCTAAGCCCAGCAACCAATCTTTGAATTTCAGATTTCTATTGAACTTTCTCTTCCACTCTTGTGAATGTTTTATTCTCTATTTTTTATGTTAATTTTTGAAACATTATAATTTTGATTGGCTTGAAATATTAACATTTTATAATTTTGATATAAAAGTTGAAAAGATGTACCTTAAAAAAATGTTCTCCAAATATTCTCCCATACTTGATTAATATATGTGTTTATTTGTTATATTGATAAATTTGAGATATTATACTAAAATAAACTACTACTTCCATGAAGGCCACAGGATAATAAGGTTGTTTCAAAGTGATAATACTTCAGTCATGGATTTGGTAATCTGTTCTACATTATCTTAAAGATATTTTATAAGATAGAAAGAAAGATGTAAAATACTTAAATATTTAACTATCTATTTGGCTGTTATTCAGTTTCTATTTCTTCTGTTAGAAAAACTAGTGAACTTGTGTATATGCTAATGTTGGGGAGGAACAAACTTTCCTCTCCCTTCAAGATTTTTCTGGCTGGTCTAATAATCAAGTAGACATGAGACAGACTAGAAAGAGAAAATGACCAAGTTTAATACATACATATGTATGGGAACCCCACATATATGGGAGAGTCAGAGACCCCACATTCACCAGAGATTAAGAGAGAGAAAAGGCATTGGTGTATATAAGACATCCTGAACTATTGACGAGGTCATGCACCTTGGAGTCTTCAAAGGGTCATTGCAGGGTGGTAAAAAGAACAGACATTTAGTAAATACAAGTTTACCTTCCTATTTAGGTGTGTGGAAAGATTATTGCTGATAATCTCTCAGCATGGACAAGGCCCCTAATTCAAGTTAGGGAGGGGCAAAAATTTTCCTGAGCCAAAATTGTCTTTAGCCCAAAATAATCTGCATCTCATAGAAGCATACCTTGGGGTAACTCATTCTTGACTCGCACTAAAAGCATTTGCTTTGAAAAGGAACCTGGAGTCAGAATGTCAGAACTTAAATCCCTCCTTAGCTCTTTGGAAAAGATGGAATTTTGGACTATCAATTCAACCACACTCATTTGTGTTTTGTTTGTTTGCTGTTTGTGTAAAACGGGAGATACTAAGTATTTTCTTACATTATGGGTGTAAGACAAATGAGAAAAATGGATGTAAAACATTTGCAAAATGTGTGCCATTTAATAAATGGAAGTTTTTATAAATGAGCATGGTAGCTACTCTTAGAATATAAGAGGACTAATCAGGATCCACAACTAAACCCAGCTCATTCTAAGCCCCCTTTTCTCCCTACTCTGTGATACCACCTCCTAATAACAAACGTCTCATCAATGAAAGAGTTGTCTGAAAGAGGTTTGCTTAAGGTGCTAATATCACATTTGAACATAAAACTTTAGTCCACAAAACTGAGCCATTGTCTTCCTAGTAATGTAATTTTTTACCAAGGGCCCATCTAGCCTTTTTTTGCTGTGGCCGAGTCAGGTGGGATTGCTGGAGAACAGAAGTGCTGAGGAGACAGTGTGCTGACCCACTTTGTCTCCTCAAAGATGGTCCCAGCTGATGTGGTGTGTACTTATTGTTCAGATAGGAACATTTATTTTTACTTTTCATTATATCTCTCCAAGGAAATAAAAATATAAATGTTGTTGAGCTATCTGCAGAGGGGAGAAAAAGTTAAATCTGATATTTTGAAGAGCCAAATCACATATGAATTTATCCTCACATTAAAATAGAAGCAGTGGTTTATAATTGCAAATATAAACCAGGTGCCTGTCATTATTTTTTATTGTGATCTCATTACATTACAGACACCTGAAACTGTAGTTTCTTCTAAATGTCTAAAACAAAAAAGAAATCTCTTGACATTATTTGTATAACACAGCTTTAAGGAACATCTTACAAGTAGAAAGAGTAACAGAATGGAAAAACATAAACACAAAGAAAAAAGCACTTTATCTTACTGATGTTGATAATAAATTTTTAAAAATAAACACTAGATTACAGATACTGAAGGCTATGTTCGATTAAAAGGCTACTGCTCACCCATAAAGCTATTTTGAAGGAAGAATTGGTAAGACCCAATACTATTTTAATATATGTACCTGAGAACTCAACCAACAACTGAGTTAAATTAATAGAATTTGGTAACAAAACAATGTTTTTCTGTCAGTGATGAGAGGCATGATATGGTCAATTTTTGTAATCTTTTTTTGTAAGTTATCAATATACTATATGTAAAGTAAGGAAAAGAAAATGTCCCTGAAAATTTTTAAGAAGAGGGTCTGACTCTCAGTAACCCCTCTGAGTTACTTTAGGTAGAGTTTTATCTCTCTCATTTGTCCAGGTATTGAGTGAAAGTAAAGGAGGGAGGTGAAGAAATGTAAGTTATAATTACAATGATTTATAATTTCAGCACAAATGTGTCTCAGATAGGGAGAGAAAAGACAAAGCAGGTCCCTGGCTGGTAGTTCAATGGATAGAGCATCAGCCCAACATATGGATATCCCGGGATGTATTCCCAGTTAGAGCACACAAGAGAAACAACCATCTGCTTCTCTTTGCTTCCCCCTCCTGCAGCTAGTGGCTCAGTTGATTCAAGCATGGCCCCAGCCACTGAGTATAACTCCTTTGGAGCACATCAGCCTCAGGCACTAAAAATAGCTTGGTACTTGAGCATTGGCCCAAAATGAAGTTGCCAGGTGGATCCCGGTCAAAATGCATGCAGGAGTCTGCCTCACTATCTCCCCTCTTCTCAACTTAAAAATAAAAAAATAAAAGAAAGGAAAAGAGAAAAGAAAAGGGAAAAAAGAAAAGCAGAAAGTTGTTATATAAAATATCCTTGGAATCAGAGTAAGGTGCTCTGTTTATGGTCATACCTGTGCTCTAAATGTGCATATTTATTCCTACACACAGCTGGCTTTTTTGAATAAGTGCAAGTTAACATTAGTAGTTTGAAAGTATTACAACAATATTTTTATTCTACATTTGTTCAATTAATTTGTATTACGATGGTATAACAATATGAATATATTACTAACATCAATACATTTAGAAGTGCCATGCACAGAAGTGAATACAGAGGTCCATATAGGTATAATAAAAATCAACAAATTTTATAGACAAATCACAAAGAAAGAAACAGTTTTTAATATTAACATTGAATGAGAGTGTTAGTACAAAACTGAAACCATGTTTATGTTTATTTATTTATTGGAAAAATAGGAATAATGGCATTTCCTTACAGGATTGGGTAAGCCTTAGAGGTACCTCATATAAAGGATCATCAATGCCCATCATGCAAATAGTATATAATGATTATATAGAGGACAAGGAGGAAAAAGATGCTATATCAAACTTAGCATTGAATCCTTTATATATCTGTGTAATATGAGGCCATAATTCATAATTTAATGGGTTGTACACACACACACACAAATTTTTAAATCCAATACTTAAAATTTATATGCAAACTGTGAGAGGCTAATATAAAATGAGGTACCTCACTCTCTGAAACTGAAGTTTGACAATTTGTTTCACAGATATATAGTTACATTGACATCAATAAATGAAAGACAGATAAATAAGTACTTTCACATATTAGGTGTCCATTATTACTTCTCAGGAATAATACCATGTTCTTCAGGAAATTACCCTATTCTTTCAGTTATTCCTAAAATTGACAAATTTTAAGTACTTTTACAAATCTTGTAAATTCTTTCTGAATATGTTAATTTACATTTATTACTTTAAATGAATAGTCCTCATAATGGGTTGCAGTATTTAAATCAGTGGTTCTTAACCTTTTTTGAGGTACAGAACCCACCAGTTTCATATGCACATTCACCGAACCCTTCTTTAGTAATAAATAAGATATGATTTTTTTTTTCCAAATTCAAGATATAGGTATATTGTTTTTACTGGTGCACAAAATGAGCCGTGCATGAACATCACCTTGCTCAAAGAACAAAACCAACAAAGTGCATGAACTCACAACAAATTACGGTATTACTTTATTTTGGCCTCCGCGGCAGAAGCTTCTCCGAACCCCTGAGACCGACTCATTGAACCCCTAGGGTTTGATAGAACCCAGGTTAAGAACCACTGATTTAAATGTTATTCTAGCGAGCAGAAAAAATTACCATAAACTATCTTTTTTCTGTGTACCATTCTTCTCATATTTTATACAAAAAAAAGTAATACATCCTAAATCTGATAGGTAATAAAACCCTCTAAAACTTTAGAATTATTTTGAGTTTAATTTTCATGACCTGAAAATTGAAGAACTATATGTGGGATCTGGGTCTTTTTCATGCAAATGAACTGGAGTGAGAAATTCAAAAAAACAAAATTATTACGATGAAAACTAACACAGTTCTTCGAAAAAAATTACAGATTCTACTAAAAGACTGGGGAAGAATTAAAATTTGTAGTGCACAAATAGGAAACACTTTCAATTTGACAAGTTTGTAGAGTTTCAGGATCCTGTAATGAAGACTACAATGTAGACTTCAAATATAGATCACATTTTGGTTAATAAGGAATACAGGCAGTCCCCAGATTATGAACGAGATAGATTCTGTAGGTTTGTTCTTAAATTGAATTTGTATGTAAGTAGGAACAGGTACATTCACCTATTAAATACAACTTATATGGTTGTATTAACATTTATTTTTACCCTCTGTGCATATAAACACTTTAACATTTTCCAATGCAACCTCAAACAATATTGGATGATGTAGAAGATGGCAGACTTGTTTGAGAGGATGGAACTGGCGTTAGAGAGTCAGGGTTTGATTCTGCTGTTGGGGTCAGTTTCTTGAAATAGGCATCAAGGAAGGTTTGTACAGAGATTTCGGTTTTTTCTTCATAGATGGTCCTGTGGCAACTCAGGCTTCTGTAACTGTACAGTAAACTTTGCTGAGCCTCTCTGTATCTGGATTTTGCTCCTCTAACTTTCCTCCTTGAATGAAACAAAAAACACCATCTCTTTTGTAGAAAACTTTTTTAGTTCTGAGTTTGTAGGTCCCTGGTTTTTTTCCCTAAATGCTATCATCTGCTGCTCTAGTTCCATAAGGTCTTCATTGGTTAGTTCTTTGTCATAGGGGTCAAATAACTTTTTGATACCATTTTCACTGATGTCCAACTGTAGTTGATTCCAGTAGCCCTAGTGGCGCACCATTTATATGAGTCGTATGTAAGTCGGATGTCTGGAACGTGGTGTCTTACTGTACAGTTGATAGAATGTAATCAATCAGTACATGATAAAGATTTTTTCCTTAAGTGAAACAATTAAGACTCCTTTTCAAATAACACAGTTTGCTAGACAGGGTGCTTTTTCATGGTTTAAAAACAGCTTCTCTGTGGCCCCTGCTACAGATGGCATGTGTTCTATTCCCTGTACCTTCATGAGAGCATTGCTCCACTGATCGTAATCATCTCCACAAGTCTGCTGATGCTGTTACTTCGATTCTAGACTCAAGTAAGGAATACTGGGTCTTCTCCGTTACACTCTCATGAACAATTTGGGCAGGGTGTATGCTTCAGTTCCTCTTGGTACAACTTTTAAAATGCTTGGAATAATTTTATTTTTAAATACTGACTCTGTCTTCAGAGATAATGAAGGAAACTAACAACTCAAAAGTGGTTTGTACAAGTCCAGAGGCATCCCCAGTGTGGCTGTAGGAGCCTCCTGGCTCATCATTCATTGCACCTCCACACTGCAGAGACTAGAGCTGTCTGTAGCACTCCGCACTGGCAACAGTGTCAGTTTTTACATTCTGTGAGAAACCTCTACATTTTTCCTTCTCTTGACCCAGATGGTTGATTCCTGCATCTGCACTACCTTTTCCAGGCTGTTTTCCAGGACTATTGGCAGGGAAGATGTCCATTGCCTTCAAGGAAAACACAACTCTTGGCAGCTCATACTGTAAATTTGCCTGTTCTTTTCAATTCAATTCACATACCATATGAGGTAGTAAGTGTTTTAAAGTCAAGGTCAATAAAATGTCACAATTTTAATAAGTTAGGTGATAACTTTTTCCATCAGGAGACAGTTTTTGCTTTTAGAACTAAACATTGTGTTCTTATCACTGTTGAAGAATGTTTTTTGAGATTAAATGATTGTACACATATCTTTTATCAGATATAGATAACTAGTATTTTTAAATTTTAACTCTACATACCATAATATAGTATTTTAAAATTAATTTAGTATTTTAATATAGTATTTAAAATAGTATTTTAATTAATTAATATATTATTTTAAATTTTTAAAATTAATATAGTATTTTAAAATTTTAACTCTACATACCTTAAGAAATACAATCACTTAAAGACAGTAAATCTATCTTAACTTAAATAACATCTTACATAAGTTTATGGGTGGACTGATATCTTAGTATTCCCACAGACATATTCAATTTTTAACTCTCATTGTAGAAGTTGTCTAAAAAATTTAATTCTGCAAAGCATATCAAAGTTGCTTTGACAATGTCTTTATGAAAATTATTCATGCTGAAGCAATTTCTCACATTTATATAGAATGGTGATATTATAAAAATGCATCTTGATACATTTTGTTTTGAAAGTAAGTACTTTATGCATAAAATAATTTTATCATAAATCCAAAATATTTATATCTAATTCAAGTGACAAGTTTTATAATTTTGGTAATTAAAAGCTACCTCTAAAGTCATATATTTTCAAGCTAAAATCTCTGCCTGTGTATCCAAGATATCATTCATAAATCTTATAAGTTCCAACTGCATTTCATTAGTTACTTTCTTATCATGAAAGTGAATTTTATCCTTGTTGACACAAAATTTGTAACAATAAGATTAGCTACATTTATTGCAGTCTTCCAAATTATTTTTGAAGTCATTAAAATTAGAAAATAAAATGCTGAAATAGTGGAACAAACTTAAATCATTGTATTGGATGGGAATGTTGGTGCAGTAGCTCTTCAGTTAACTAGATTCTCCAAACTAATATCAAAAAATGTAAATTACATATTTGTAAACATTTTTTTTACATTTAGATCAGGAGAGAGTAAGTAAATTTGTTCTTGTGCTCAGGTATTCAAATGAAGAAAATAATTGTGTAAGAAATAGAGTTTCTGTAGTTGATGACTATGTGTTGTTGTTCCACCTTTAATAAATGTCAGATTTTAGTAGGGTAGGAGAAGGAAAGATTAATAATTATGGTTTTGAGTGTGTGTATAAATTTAGCACTTCTCAACTGCATACGGTTCTTCTCAGTAAAAGTAAAATCAACATTTAGAAGTCTGTACAATAAAAAAATCTTATTTAATACGGGATAGACCTTCACTGGATGCCCCAGGTCACTGTTTTTGCATTCTTGTGACAATTACTCTTCCAATAATATATATATATATATATAGATATATAGATATATAGATATAGATATAGATATATAGATATATGTATGTATATTACATTATATATTATTATAATGTATTATAAATAATATATATAATATACTATATACCATCATTATATATAATGTATATATTTAATTTAGAACAGAAAAGAAAATTTCTGCCTACCTACTTTGGCAAAACAACCGTTTAAGGAATGAGTAAGTTAACAAAGGTAATATTAATAAAAGTATTAGCTATGAATACTACGTAGCAGAATGGAAAGTGAAATATAATAATTATAAGAATGCAAAGGTAATTTTTAAATTTGATGAAATCAAATTTAACTTTTTGTAAGCTATCCTTTTTTACAAGAGTTTGATTCCTGGAAATAGTCTTGTTTACTTTAACAATTAAAAAATTGTATCTATGCCTGACCTGTGGTGGCGCAGTGGATAAAGCATCGACCTGGGAACACTGAGGTCGCCAGTTCAAAACCCTGCACTGGTCCGGTCAAGGCACATATGGGAGTTGATGCTTCCAGCTCCTCCCCCCTTTCTCTCTCTCTCTCTCACTCTGTGTCTCCTCTCTAAAAAAAAAAAAAAAAAAAAAAAAATTGTATCTGTCAGGTATATAGCAAGTGCTGGGAACTCCATTATATGTTGGTCTATATTATCTCAACAACTCTTTAATAAATCAAATTAATTATTCAAGGAGAAAATAATTATTAGATATTTCACTTAGAGGTGAGAATACAAAACCTTAAAAAGTATAGTGAAACTAGTAACTGGAGGAACTGATATTCAATTCTAGAACCATTTGGCTCCATTTTTTGTTTTTTTGTGATGTTTACAATGTTTATTCAATACAACAAAAATGTTTATTTAGCAAGAGCAAATGTGACAGGCATCTTTTATTGGCAATTATTAATTTAGTTCCCCACAAAATTTTTAATAACTGGAGAGAATGAGACTTAAGAGGTGTTATAATTCTCAGAAGAAAATTGTACATTCATTCTTGACAAATGCTAATAGCAAACATGGATATTTCAGAATAACCAGGTAGATATAATATATGCCTATGTCAAAGAATCTTTCACTATATACGGGACACTAAATGAAGTCTGCTCAGTAGGAATATATAACAGATATCAAAAGCATTCTCCGACACTAAGGCAAAAGTCAGCTTCACTCCAAAGCTTCACAGGTAGGTAAGTGTTCGAGTGAGGAAGGACTGAAGCATCAAATACAAACTTCTAGAATTATAACTCTTCTACTTACAACCCCGCATATGTCATGTAAGTTGTTTTATATATACAGTTGTGGCCATTTCATTGTGTCAATTTATGGAATAAAATGAAAGAGAAAGAAAAAATTGAGAGAGAGAAGGAGGAGATTTGGGAACACTGTGATATATAGGATAGGGTACAAGATACGTGTAACCAGAAAGAACACTTTGCTTAAAAACTCCAGACTAGAACAGACATATTCAGGTACCTCCTGATCCTGATGCTGAGAATTAGAACGAGAGAAAAAGATCCTTAGTACCCTGAGGAGGCAGGCTAATTAGAAATGTTTTAGAGGGTTATAGCCCTCATATAACAAAAGAAACATAAGAAGACAGATTAGGGATAGAATTATGAAAAACATGTTTAGTGTGGCTATATTCGTTTGTGGAATGACCCCTAAACCATGGTGGCACTGTGACTTTTTTGGTAGATTTTTCCTCCATCAGACTTTTGATGTCCTCCTATTGATCCTGTACTCACTATAACCCCTGTAAACTCCTCATCTCTAACCACACTGTAGATCGCTACCTCTACCTTACACTTATTTCTGCAAATAAAAGGGCTCTGGTAAAGATTCACTTTTCTAATTGAAGTCACCCTTATTTTTTATTATAAATCAGTAAATCACCTAAAAGGCCAAATGTTTATAACATTTTGGGGGCAGGTTTATGTGAAATTCACCATTTTTAAGATGCATATATAAATTTGAACAAATGAAAACAATCATGTAACCACTGTCACTGTCAAGATAAAGCATAGATTCATCACCCCAAAGATACATATCTGTGACTTTTTAAATCATTTCTCCTCAGTTGTCATCAGTTACCTGACAATATCTGATCTGTGTTCCTACCCTATAATTTTGTCTTTTCCAGAATGTTATTTAAGTATCATATGGTATGTGCCCTTTTTGAATCTTCCTGTGTCAGCGTAATACATTGGACATGTATTCGTGCTGTTGCATATATCAGTATATTTTTTTCTTTTTACAACTGAAAAGTATTGCAATTTATGAATATGCCAGTTAGTTTAATTATTAAATAAATGGATGACATTTGGTTCAATTCCAGATATTAGTTATTATATTTAATGTGGCTGCAAACATTTGTAAAGAAGTATGTGTGTATGCATAATTTTTCACTTATCTTGGCTACTCGCCAAGACTAGATTGGATTAGCCATATGGAAATTGTATGTATAACTTCATAAGAAACTGCCAAACTGTTTTTTAAAGGAATTGACCATTTTGCACTCCCTACAACAATGTATGAGACTTTCAGTTGATTAGCACACTTGTCAGCTTAGGTTTTATGCTTTATTTCTTCTGATCATCTAATAAGTGTGTATCTAATTTCAGTTTGAATTTTTATTTCCCTAATGACTAACCATTTAGTTTAAAGAGAGTATGTTTTCATGTTCTTACTTGCCATCTGTATATATTCTTCATAAAAGCATCCGTTCAAAATGTTTTCCATTTTACTTAATTTCTTTGGTTGCTTATAATTCAGTATATAAATATATATACATATATTTCATATTAGTCCTTTTTTACATTCTGTTTTGTAACGATATTTTCTGCTAGTGTGTATTTTCTCTTTTCATCATTTTAACAGTATCTATTGAAAACCATAAGCTTTTTTTTTTATCTTGATGAAGTCCAATTTGTCAACATTTTTCTTTTATGGCTCATGCTTTTGATGTCAAAATGCAGAAATATTTGACAGATCCAAGGTTGAACAGATAATTTTCATTTGTTCCCTTCACAAAGCTATATACAGTTATATTATTTCCTTGGACCAATGATCCATTTGAATTAATGTGAGTTATGAATTGAGGGTCTATATTCCGTATATAGATGTCCAAAATTTTTGGCTCCATTTGCTGAAAAGGCTATTCTTCTTACAACATTACTGATATTCAACTCACCATATATGCATGGTTCTACTTCTGGGTTTTTTTTTCTGTTCCATCGATCTGTGTCTACCTTTTATCTAGTACCACAATGTCTTGTTCACTATAGGCTTAGAATAAGTGTTGAAATCAGATAGTGTGAATTCTGAAGTTTTATTCTACAAAAAGCAGAACAATCAAAGAGAAAACCACTTCCAATGACATTATAATCTTGTCTCTAAGAAAATATTAAAAATAAATCTAAAATATAGCAAAAATAAAAAAATAAATACAATATACTGATAGGTAAATATTTGTATGAATGACAGCACACTTTAGGTCAGAAACTATTTAATCTAGATACCAGGAGAACAAAACCTTTATGGTGCTGGAAGAGGCTTTGTTTGTTTGTTTGTTTTCAGATAAAAGAAATTGAGAGAATTTATCACTAGGAAACATACTACTAGAAAATAAAAAATATATATTTCTTATACTAAATAGAAATCTGGGTCTGCATAAAGGTAGGGTGGCCTCTGGAAATGAAAACTATCTGGATGAGTGGAAAATGCATTCATTCACCTATTTAAACTCTGTAAAATGTAATTGACTATTTAAAGTTGTAAATATATATATATATATATATATATATATATATATATATATATATATATATATGGGCAAAAGTAGGTTACAATTGTGAATATACAAAACACAGAGTTTATTATTATTATTTTTTAATTTTTGTAATATTTGTCTTGTTATTATTTGATATTTTATTTATGATTTACCTTTTAGGTAATAATGGCTGGTAATTTAACTTATTTTTGTCAAATCCTGTATATATATATACTTAGTCCTTAGAGAATATGCTGGTGGAAATACAGGCTCATGCAGCCACTGTGGAAAACAGTATGGAGTTTCCTCAAAAAATTAAAAATAAATCTGCTTCTTGAGCCAGCTAACCCACTTCTAGAAAAACATCCTAATAATCCCTAAACATTAATTTAAAAGAATATATGCACCCTTATGTACATTGCAGCATTATTTATAATAACCAAAATCTGGAAACAGCCCAACTGTCCATCAGTGGATGAGTGGATAAAAAAAGCTGTGTTACATTTATACAATAGAACACTACATGGCCCTAAAAAAAAAGAAGAAGAAGAAAATTTTAACCTCTTATGACAGCATGGATAGACCTAGAGATTATTATGGTATGTTAAATGAGCCAGACAGAGAAGGACAAATATCATATGACCTCACTTATATGTGGAATCTAATGAATGCAATAAACTGAGGAACAAAAGAGAAGCAGAAGCACAGAAATGGGAAACAGATGGTCAGTTCTCAGTAGGAAGGGGGTAAAGAGAACTGGATCAAAGCAGGTGAAGAAATGAGCCAAAAGATATACACAAAACACATAGATACAAACAACAATGGCAATAGCCACCGGAAAAGTGGGGATAGAGGTAAGGGAAGGAGGGCAAAGAGGGGGAAAATGAGCACAGAAAGAGACTTTGCTTGGTGAGGGAGGGTGCATAATGTGGGTGTAGATGGTGGTATACTGAGTTGTACACTTGAAAAATGAATAGTTTGATGAACCATGCCAATCCAATAAATTTAAATAAATAAATAAATAAATACAAAAAACCACAGTGAAAATCACTACACATTCATTAGAATACCTCAGATCAAGAAGACTGACAACAATTAACATTGTTGAAACTGTGGAGGTATTTGAACATTTACATATTATTTGTCACAGTGCAAAATGATGTGACTCTTTTGGAAAACAGGTTAGCATTTGCTTATAAAGTTAATTATTCACTTAACATATGACCCAGCAATCACACCTTATGCATTTTCCCAAGATAAACAAAAATATGCCCACAAAAATATGAATAACTATATGTTCATCATAGATTTATTTACTAGAAAGAACCTGGAAATAAGTGAATGACCATCAGCTAGTAAAAAGGTAAATGAATTGTGGTACATTTATATAATGAATACTACTTACCAATGAAACAACAAACTACAGATAAATGCAACAACATCAAAATCTCAAAACCATGCTAACTAAAGAAGCCAAAAATACAAGAGCACTTTTATTTGAGACTCTAGAAATTGTATTAATGGTTGCCTGGGAGAAAGATGAGGAAAGGGTAGTGACTGCAATAATACAAAAACATTTTAGATTTATAAAAATATTCTGTATTACAATCCTGTGTGTGTGTGTTTATCTTAAAGCATATTAAGCAGTATGCTTACAATTCATAAAGTTATTGCATGAAAACAATTCCTTCATTAAGTTAAAAATGTTTCTAATTGAGGTGAAATATTTTTGTACTGATGCTATGTTGAATAGACAAATACAGAAAATATTTTGTACTGGTGTCCTTTGTCTATTCAACAGACATTAAATATCCTCTTTTCTAACACAACACCAACTTTATTTACTCCTTAACTAGTTTACCTAGATTATACCCATTCCAATCTTATTAATGCACTTCCTTGCAAAATTATTGTTTTAAGAATTCTAGGCAATTGGAGAACACTGTTGTGTAGCTTCTTGGAAAATTTCTCTTATCTTTTAAAGATTCTTCAAAAGTAGATAATTTACAAATATTTATATATTTTTTATTAAAAATTTTTGTCTTTATAAAATAAACTGGCAGTTCTTAAAAAAGCAGGAATTATATACCTATACATCCAAACTAAGGGTATAGTCCTCAAACTATGTAGACTTGGAACAGGAAAAATATTTAGATAAGGTCAAATTATAAAGATGGATATGCACATACAAAAGTAATACAAATAGCATTATCCTTCCCAATACACTAGAATATTTAGTGTTCAACTCTGCCTTATTATTCTATTGTATTTATTTGTTTTAATGTTTGGGAATAACCCATAGTCTTTTTAATATGACTAATACATGATGACTTAATATAAGAAAAACACAAAGGTCTTGTGGCTTTATTTAGTAATTCTCAACCACCAAATCAAACACTGTTCCTGTAATTTTAACCTACCTTTTTTTCTGGTCAGTATCATGAAAGCTTTAATTAACTACTTCAAAATCCTAAATTAGTCTTAAATTGCCCTGTTACTGAACATTATTGACATAGCATCAGTACAAGTATTTTCACAGAGATATCAATACAAAATAAAAACAAAATAACCTTAGTATTTCAGATAATCAAAAATTCTGGGAGATATGATTATATGCTTTTACTGTAGTATTTTGGTGCAATGAAAACATTTATATTTCACATATTTTAGTGGTAACCTTTAGAATAAAACAGTATGAAAAATATCTTACAACAAAATATAATTGCTTTAATAAATTTTAAGTTCAATATATTTTTATTACCTTTAAAAATAGCTATGATTTTTCTAGGTGATTAATAAGCAAATGTTATTAAATAATTAGTAGTTTGTGAATATTGAGCCTAATTGAGCATTAGTTTTAAGCTATTTTGAAGACCAACATTATCTGACTAAGAATATGTAGAAAATTATTCAACATATTTCCTAAGTATAGCTCTATTCAGAAGTTCAGTAATCAGAAATCATTTTAAATATTTAAAACCATATGGTTGTATGTGAGTATCTATTCAATATTAACAAAAACTTGGAGTAGAAATAGTACAGAGCACAGAGATACATCAAAGTTTGGATTAATTTATGAATATGAAAATGTGATTCCCAGGTGTAATGTTTTTCACATTTTAGTTCTGCATTAATCTAGACGTCTCTCACTTGGAATCAGAATCAGGCTTTCAGAATACTAAATATCAATTCCCCATGCCTCAAGTATGTCAGTAAATTGTGTAGACAATACATCTAATTGAATTTAATTTGATTACTTAGTCAACTTTAAATAATTCTAAAAAATCAGAAAAAAGAAAGATAAAAAAGACAAACATAGATATAAAGCTGAGAAAAATGATTAGTCTTCTCATTCCTGTCCCACACATGCCACTTCTGCATCACTGCACATTTATAGAAACGTTGGTTCCTAAGTCATATAAAGATCTTTGCACACTTCTTTTCCTTTTTTTAAGGTTTTATTTATTTATATTTTAGAGAAGGGAGAGAGAGAGAAGTGGGGAAGGAGCAGAAAGCATTGACTCCCATATGTGCCTTGACCAGACAATCCCAGTGTTTTGAACTGGCCACCTCAGCGTTCCAGGTGACAACTTATCCAACTGTGTCATCACAGGTCAGACTGCTCACTTTTTTTTTACCTTGAAATACATGACATGAGTCATTAGAAACCTGGTTATAAAGTGAGTGTGAAGAAAACATTTCAAGCAGAAAGAAGTGTCATAAAATAGCCTGGAATTGCAAGAGGTCATGGATAGTTGTGCTTAACATAAATGTAATGTGTAAGAAAGGAATCCAAATGCCTAACATTTTCACCATTTTTCACAAAAAGGATTTTCACATAGCTCCCAGAGCATATCTGATTTCTATTACTATGCCTCTTTGTGGCAGAATTTAGCCCTGATTCCTATACCACACTAATAAACATTCACATGGAGATTTCACGCAAGCAGTTATTACATGTATCTGGAACTCATACAAACAAATTTGGGCTACAAAAGTATAAATAGTATTTAAGTCCAATGAATTTAATGAGATGTTTTTGGTCACTGAAGATAGAGAAAGGTTTACGATTAACTCCACTGCTTTGGAACACTGTCAAGTGACAGGACAAGTTTGCAACTGGAAGGAGATGCCAGTGAAATAAGAAAATATGTAGTCATAGAGGATCAGTTATGGGAATGTGTCAAGAAGAAATCAAATGTGTTAATTGCTTAAAGTCTAAGGAAGATGACAGTTGAGATTGAAGCATTGGGTTGGAAAAAAAGAGTCTTACTAACACTGGTTTCAGTAGACCAAAAGGCATGAGAGATATGTCTCCAGTTTTTTTAAAAAATATATAATTAAAAATAAGGACATGGAAAAAGTGTCTCCACAGTTTAGACAACTGAATAAGGAGTGTTTTTGTAAGAGGGAGCAAAGATTTGGGAATAAAGTTGTAGCCTGGACTTTGGACACAGGTTTGCAGTGCTTAGTATCCAAAGGAAAAAAGATAAGGGTGCTCATAAAATGTATTTATAGAAGTTGACAAATTTTATTAAATAATAAATTATGGATTCCAAAAATTTGCTTTATTTAATTGATAGTCTGCAATAGATTTTTTAGAGCTGTTATATACTATTATGTAAATACCTACTTACTGAGAAGTTGAACATTAACTCCTCTAATGTAAAGACTCCACTGGAAGCATAATGGATTATTATATAAATGGCTCATTTCAATTGAAGAGTGTTATTATTTACTTGCTAGTTTGTAATGAATTTTTTAAAAGTAGGTATAAGGCAAAACTATTCATGTTTTCTTGGTGTTCAAGATGTAACTGTGAAAATAAATATATGATATTCTAATGTATATGTGTATAATATGCATATTCAAAGTCTACATTGCTGTTGGATATTTTGATTTAATGATGGTATATTCCATCGACTGTAACTAGATATATTTTTGAAGTAATACAGACATAGAAAGACTTGGTTTTCCTACCTCCTAGCTGGATTTAGCTTTTCAACCTCATTCTCTATTACCCCCTTAAACTGAAAATTTCCCACCATGGGAATGTTCTTGTTTCCCTTGCTCCTTTCTGCATATGCATCTCATTGCCTTCTGGGTAGAGGAAATTATTAAAGAGCTAACTTACTCTTATAAATCTGCTTGAGGTGTTTTGAAGAGCTTTGTTTATTGGGTCCCTCTGCATCATTTCATCATTAACATACTTGGTGTCTGTTCTAGTTGATTAAACTATAATTCTTCTCTAAAGTAAAAACTTCCATGGTAAATTATTCTTCTAGGTATATGCATTATTAATGCAATAGATATTTAAATGAAGACTACCAGGGTAAAAACTGAAAAGTTACATAGTCATATAAAATACCATGGCCACAATAAATCTTATTGACAAAATAAGGTTAGACAATAGGCTTTAAAGAGGTAAAAATATCTAACAACATTAATATCTATGGCTGAGGGTATTTGTTGTAGGAAGAAAAGCTGGCACCAGTGCAAAGTCCCTGAGGCAGAATCATGCTGCATGCTCCACAAAGATCAAGTAGGGCAGTGGGGCTGAATTCAAATAAGTAAGTGGAGGTAAACTTGAATGTAAACTCATCCTTACTTATCTGAATAAAGATGTGGGGCCAAAGGACACTTTTGGCACCATTTTTGGCCATTCTGTCTTTGGCTCTGATGGAAGTGGGCAGACATTACAAAATTTGGGACACAGCATTCTGTGCTGCTGAGAATAAGCTGTTAGAGACAAAAGAGTAGAAGTAAGAAGGCCACTGAGAACAAAAATTGTAATAGAGAAAACTTAATAAGTTAGGCAAAGGTGATAAAGGATTGAGAAATTGCATTTTTCAAACTGAATGCAAGATATGAGAGAAAGAGAACACAGAAGGATGAGTTAAAGGTTTTGCTTTGAGCAAGGGATTGATTAGATTTGTTATCAACAGAACAGGAAGGCAAGAAGGCTACTAGATAATCCCCTTGGGGTGTGAGAGAATGGAAAAGCAGTTCCAGTTTGTACATGTTTAGTTTTGAATAACTGCTCAATGATTAAAGGATTATGCAAAAAAAAAAAAAAAAAAGCTGGAATTCAGAGGAGAGATCTGTGGAGAGCCCTAGAATCATGAGTCACAGACATGGAAGTGGCATTTGAAGTCAGTGGTCTCCATATAAGCATCAGATGAGGGAGGGGATAGAGTGAAGTGGACCAAAGCCTAGGGACAGCTCTAGAACACTTCAACAGTACGATGTCAGGAAGAATAGAAAGAGCCAGCAAATGATATCAAGAAGAATTGACTGGTGAGATAAAAAAAGAAAATGAGATTATTTCTTCCTCAAACTGAACAGAAAAAAGTTATCAAAACTAACTGTCAAAATCTGTAGACAGATTGTCTAAAATGAGAACTGAAGTGTGTGCTGTTGGATTTAGCAATCCATAAACCAATGCTGACCTTTACTGGAGTAATGAGAGCGAAACCTGACTGAAGTGTTCCAAAAGCAAATTGGAGGAGAGGGATTAAAGACGGCAAGAACGGATGCTTCTTTTGAGATTTTCTTATTGTGGGCAATAAGAATAGTGAAATCAGGTGGTAGCTAGTGGGGAAAATTTAGTTTACCTACAAATTTTGTTTAAATACTCTTTTTAAAAAACTACATGGTGATAATGTACGTCTGTGCACTACATTAGTTTCCTATTGCCCCCACAACAAATTGCTATACATTTAGTGGCCTAAAATTTACAAACTTACTACTCTCTTTCAGTTTTGGAAGTCAGAAATCAAAAATGAGTCTTACAGGGCTTAAACCAAGGTATTGGCAGGGTTGGATCCTTCCCAGGTTTGTAAGAAAGAACCCATTTGTTTTTTCCAGCTTTTAGAGATGTATCCCTTGCATTATTTGGCTCATGGCCTCTTCTTCATCTTCAAATCAGTAGCATACACTTTCAAATATCTATCTACTTTCATCCTCACATTGGATTCTCTCCCTCTGATCTCTTTACTTCCTCTTCTATGGACTCCTGTGATTACATTGGGCCTTCCTCAATAATCCAGATATTTACCCACTTCAAGATCACATCTACAAAATCTCCTGACATTTCAGGTAATATATTTATAATTTTCAGGGTTTAAGACCTGAACATCCTTGGGGTGATCATTACTGAGCATACTATAAAATCTGATAAAAATGATTTGGATAGAGTTTTGTTTTTGTTATTTGAGACCAAAAGAGCCTAAGTAAGACTAATTTCAAAGGACTTCTACTTGAGTCTTAGAGAAAAAGAACATATAATCAAAAAAATGTCTAAATGAACCTTTTTATCAGTACATCCTAGCAGTCAGTCAAAATGGAATTTGAGGTGGACCCTGAGGCAAGGTAGAATGGAATACTTTAGAGTGGAGGTGAGTGGGAAACAAGGAGTGTGCACTGGGACTTGAGAGTGGCAGGGGAAGGCCTAAAGAGACGACTGGACAAAACAGACGCTTCCCTTTGAGAAACTGCCAAGCCTGTCAGATCAAAACTCTTTTGTTTAAATGATGATATTTAAATGCCAAGAAAGACTGGCCAAAAACTTTTCTTCCTTGAAATCATTGAGAAGCAATGCAAATCTTTAGGCTTGCATTAAAATTAGATATGAAATACATCCAAATATGTCAAAATATATTGTGTGTCATGGTGTTGTAGATATGTATGTAGGGCAGGTTGTGCATCAGAGGGAGAGAGAAAGGAGAGACAAGGAGAGAGAGAAAGAAAAGAACATTCTTGTCTAAAATGGGGCTTTTCACAAAAAAGAAAAACCATCTTACAGAGAAGGATGTGAAGAAGGTATTTATCAAGTAGAGACACTCCTGAGATATTTCAATTATTTCTCTTATTTTATTCTTTCATTAATCCTTCAATGTAAATAAATAGATCTTTTGTATTGATTAGGAAAACAAAACACAGAAAGATTAGCTAACTTAGTATAAAGTTCTTCTAGGCTGACCTGTGGTGCTGTGGATAAAGCCTCGACCTGGAACACTGAGGTCCTCAGTGTGAAACCCTGGCCTTGTCAGTCAAGACACATACGAGAAGCAACAAATATGACTTAATACTTCCCACTTCTCTCCCAACGCTTTTGCTATCTCTTTTTTTCTCTAAAATCAATAAGTAAAATATTAAAAAGAAAAAGAAAACTCGTGTAACTGAAAAATGGAACAGCCAATTTCCCAAAGTCAGACATTAAGATGCTTAATTAGCATTATTGGACATTTTGAAGAAAATTTACATCTAGTCACATAAACTTTAGCTGGACCAGTACTCAAAAATAAGATTGTAATTTGCTTTTGTGTGGCTTTCTTAAACTTTTTGCTTCAAGTATTCCTCAGTGTAAAATAGGAGATAATTAATGCCAATGAAGGCATATAAAATTTCTTGATCTATTAATAAAAGAATTAGGCACAGATTCTAAAAATACAATTATGTATGTTTCAATAAAAATATTCCCATAGTACACACCAAATATGAAATGTCTGTGTTATTCATAGGTAAACAAAATTCTTGATTTCTTCTTGTTTAAATTAACATGCAGATTTTATTAAAAGCATATGTGACTTATTATTCATTGTGATGTTTAATTAATTTTAAACTCATCTCTGCTGATATTTCTTAATGGTGTCACTTGAAGGACACCATGAGATCTTTATTTTAATTAAGTCATGATTCTGTTGCTTGGATATCTAGACTTGGATATTACCTTCAATTAATCTTGATCTTGTTCTCTAAATGACATGTGTACATTATTTTTTAATATGAATTGTTTTTATTAATTTTAATAGGGTGACATTGATAAATCAGGGTACATATGTTCACAGAAAACATCTTCAGGTTATTTTGACATTTGATTATGTTGCATACCCATCACCCAAAGTCAAATTGTCTTCCGTCACCTTCTATCTGGTTTTCTTTGTCTCCTCCCCTCCCTCTCCTTCCTCCAATCCCCTCCCAGTAACAAGCACACTATTGTCCATGTCTCTGAGTCTCATTTTTAAATCCCATCTATGTATGGAATCATATAATTCTTAATTTTTTCTGATTTATTTATTTCATTCAGTATAATGTTATCAAGGTCCATCCATGTTGTTGTAAATGATCTGATGTCATCATTTCTGATGGCTGAGTAGTATTCCATAGTATATATGTACCAAAGCTTTTTATTCACTCATCCACTGACGGACACTTGAGCTGCTTCCAGATCTTTGCTATTGTGAACAATGCTGCCACGAACATGGGGATGGATGCAATTCTCCTTTTGGAACAGTGCTATGTTGTTCTTAGAGTAAATTCCTAAAAGTGGGATAGCTGAGTCAAAAGGCAGTTCGATTTTTAAATTTTTGAGAAATCTCCATACTGTTTTCCACAGTGGCTGCACCAGTCTGCATTCCCACCAGCAGTGCAGGAGGGTTCCCTTTTCTCCACATCCTCGCCAGCACTTATTCTGTGTTGTTTTGTTAATGAGTGCCATTCTGACTGGTGTGAGGTTATATCTCATTGTGGTTTTAATTTGCATTTCTCTAATGATTAGTGATGCTGAGCATTTTTTCATATGCCTATTGGCCATCTGTATGTCCTCTTTGGAGAAGTGTCTATTGATTTCTTTTGCCCATTTTTTAATTGGATTGTTTTTCTTTCTGGTGTTGAGTTTTACAAGTTCTTTATAAATTTGGGTTATTAACCCCTTATCAGACATATTGTTGAATATGTTCTCCCATTGTGTACTTTGTCTTTTTATTCTGTTCTTATTGTCTTTAGCTGTGCAAAAGCTTTTTATTTTGATATAGTCCCATATTTTTATCCTGTCTTTTATTTCAATTACCAGTGGAGATAAATTGGCAAATATATTTCTGCGAGATATGTTGGAGAGCTTACTACCTATGTTTTCTTCTAAGATGCTTATGGTTTCACAGCTTACATTTAAGTCTTTTATCCATTTTGCATTTATTTGTGTGAATGGTGTAAGTTGGTGGTCTAGTTTCATTATTTTGCAGGTAGCTGTCCAGTTTTCAAAGCACCATTTGTTAAAGAGGCTGTCTTTACTCCACTGTATGCTCTTCCCTCCTTTGTCAACTATCTGTTGTCCATAAAGGAGTGGGTTTATTTCTGGGTTCCTTGTTCTGTTCCATTGATCTATGTGTCTGTTCTTATGCCAGTACAATATTTTGAGTACAATGGCCTTGTAGTATAACTTGATATCAGGAAGTGTGATACCTCCCGCTTTATTCTTCCTTTTCAAGATTGCTGAGGCTATTCGTGTTCTTTTTTGGTTCCATGTCATTGGTATTTTAATTGGTATTGCATTGAATTTATAAATTGCTTTGGGTAATATAGACATTTTAATGATGTTTATTCTTCCTAACAATGAGCACATTATATGCTTCCACTTGTTTGTATCTTCCTTGATATTTTTTTTATCAATGTTTTATAATTTTTTGAGTACAAGTCTTAAATCTCCTTGATTAAACTTGCTCCTAAGTACTTTATTTTTTTGGTTGCAGTAGTGAAGAGGATTGTCTCCTTAATTTCTCTTTCTGACAGTTCATTGCTGATATATAAAAATGCCTCTGATTTCTGAGTATTAATTTTATATCCTGCCTTCTTGTTAATTCATTTATCAGGTCCAGTAGTGTTTTGACTGAGACTTTAGGGTTCTCTATGTACAATATATATCATCTGCAAATAATGATAGTTTTACTTCTTCTTTTCCAATTTAGATGCCTTTTATTTCTTCTTCTTGTCTGACTGCTGTGGCTAGGACTTCCAGAACTATGTTGAATAATAGTGGTGAGAGGTGGCACCCCTGCCTTTTTCCTGATCTTAAGGGGATTGCTTTTAATTTTGGCCCATTGAATATAATGTTGGCTGTGGGTTTGTCATAGATGGTCTTTATCATGTTAAGGTATGATCCCTTTATTCCTACTTTGCTCAGAGTTTTGATCATGAATGGGTGCTGAATTTTATCAAATGCTTTTCCTGCACCTATTAAAATTATCATGTTGTATTTCTTCTTCCTTTTGTTTATATGATGAATCACATTGATTGACCTGCAAATATTTTACCAGCCTTGCCTCCCCAGAATAAATCCCACTTGATCATGATGTATGATTTTTTCATATATTTCTGGATCTTGTTTGCTAATATTTTGTTGAGGATTTTAGCATCTATATTCATCAGGGATATTGGCCTATAATTTTCTTTCTTTGTGTTGTCTTTGCCTGCTTTTGGATTCAAAATTATGCTCGACTCATATAAAGTGCTTGGAAGTCTTCCTTCCTGTTGAATTTTTGAAATAGTTTTAGAAGGATAGCAGTTAGTTCTTCTTTGAATTTTTGGTAGAATTCACTTGTGAAGCCATCAGCCCAGAACTTTTCTTTGTTGGGAGTTTTTTGATAACTGTTTCAATCTCAGTTGTTGTAATTGGTCTGTTTAGGTTTCCTGATTCTTCCAGATTCATTTTTGGAAGATTGTGTGTTTCAAAGAATTTGTCTATTTCATCTAGTTTGTCTAGTTTTTTGCATACACTTCTTCATAGTATTTTCTTACAATATTTTCTATTTCTGTTTTGTCAGTTGTTATTTCTCCACTCTCATTTCTAATTTTATTTATTTGAGTCCTCCCTCCTTTTTTCTTGGTGATTCTAGATAAAGGTTCATCTATTTTGTTTACCTTTTCAAAGAAGCAGCTCCTGATTTCCTTGATTCACTGTATTGTTTCTTTAGCCTCTATGTCATTTATTTCTGCTCTGATCTTTATTATTTCCTTCCTTCTACTACCCCAGGGCTTTACTTGCTGTTCTTTTTCTAGTTCTCTTAGATGCAGGGTCAAGTTTTTACTTGAGCATTTTCTAGCTTCTTAAGGTATGCCTGTAAAATATGTACTTCCTTATCAGTACTGCTTTTGCAGTTTTCGATGTATATGTGTGTGTGAATATATATATATATATATATATATATATATATATATATATATATATATATATATATATATATATATTACAGGCACAGTGAGAGACAGTCAGAGAGAAGGATAGATAGGGATAGACAGACAGGAACGGAGAGAGGTAAAAAGAATCAATCATTAGTTTTTCATTGCCGTTGCGATGTCATAGTTGTTCATTGATTGATTCTCACATGTACCCTCACCGCGGGCCTTCAGAAGAAGGCCCTTGCTGGAGCCAGCATCCTTGAGTCCAAGCTGGCGAGCTTTTGCTCAAGCCAGATGGACCCCATGCTCAAGCTGGCAAGCTCAGGGTCTCGAACCTGGGTCTTCTGTATCCCAGGCCAATGCTCTATCCACTGCGCCACTGCCTGGTCAGATGTCCGATAAATTTTGAGTTGATGTATGCTCATTATCATTTATTTCTAGGAATATTTTTATTTCTTCTTTGATCTCATTGTTAACCCATTCGTTAATAACATGCTATTTAGTTTCAAGTGTTTGAGTATTTTTCAGTTGTTCTGTTGTGGTTGATTTATAGTTTCATGACATTGTGATCAGAGAAAGTGCTTGATATAATTTCAATCTTCTTAAATTTGTTGAGACCACTTTTGTGTTCTAACATGTGGTCTATCCTAGAGAATGTGCCATGAGCACTTGAAAAGAATGTATATTCTGCTGCTTTAGAGTGAAAGGTTCTGAAGATACCTATTAAATCAAGTTGATCTAGTGTATCCTGCTGTTTCTTTGTTAATTTTATTTGTTAAGGATCTATCTACTGATGTTAGCGGGGTATTGAAATCCCCTAGTATTATAGGCTTACTGTTGATCTCACCCTTTATATCCATCAAAGTGTGCTTTATATATTTAGGTGCTCCTATATTAGGTGCATAGATATTTATGAGGGTTATATCTTGCTGTTGGATTGCTCCCTTTATTATTATGTAGTGTCCTACTTTATCTCTTACAATCGCCTTTTTTATTAATTTTAATGGGGTGACACCGATAAAGCTGGGTACATATGTACAATGAAAACATCGCCACATTATCTTATCATTCAATTATGTTGCATACCTGTCACCCAAAGTCAAATTGTCCTCTGTCACCTTCTGTCTGGTTTTCCCTGTGCCCCACCCCTCCTCCCTATCCCAACTTCCCCTCCATCTCCTCACCCCGTAACCAACACTCTCTTGTCCATGTCTCATAGTCTCACTTTTATGTCCCACCTATGTATGAAATCATGCTGTTCTCAGTTTTTTTTTTTCTGATTTACTTATTTCACTCAGTATAATGTTATCAAGGTCCATCCATTTTGTTGTAAATGATCCGATGTCATCATTTCTTATGGCTGAGTAGTATTCCATAGTATATGTGTACCAAAGCTTTTTAATCCACTTGTCCTCTGACGGACACTTTAGCTGTTTCGAGATCTTTGCTATTTTGAACAATGCTGCCACGAACATGGGGGCGCATTTCTTCTTTTCAAACAGTGCTATGGTGTTCTTAGGGTATATTCCTATAAGTGGGATAGCTGGGTCAAAAGGCAGTTCGATTTTTAATTTTTTGAGGAATCTCCATACTGTTTTCCACAGTGGCTGCACCAGTCTGCATTCCCACCAGCAGTGCAGGAGGATTCCCTTTTTTCCACATCCTCGCCAGCACTTATTCTCTGTTGTTTTGCAGATGAGCGCCCTTCTGACTGGTGTGAGGTGATATCCCATTGTGGTTTTAATTTGCATTTCTCTAATGATTAGTGATGTAGAGCATTTTTTCATATGCCTATTGGCCATCTGTATGTCCTCGTTGGAGAAATTTCTATTGATTTCTTTTGCCCATTTTTTAATTGGATTGTTTGTCTTCCTGGAGTTGAGTTTTATAAGTTCCTTATAAATTTTGGTTATTAACCCCTTATCAGATGTGCTGTCAAATATGTTCTCCCATTGTGTGGTTTGTCTTTTTATTCTGTTCTTATTGTCTTTAGCTGTGCATAAACTTTTTAGTTTGATATAGTCCCATTTGTTTATCTTGCCTTTTATTTCATTTGCCCATGGAGATAAATCGGCAAATATATTGCTGCTACAGATGTCAGAGATCTTGCTGCCTATGTTTTCTTCTAAGATGCTTATGGTTTCATGGCCTTTTATCCATTTTGAGTTTGTTTTTGTGAATGGTGTAAGTTGATGGTCTAGTTTCATTTTTTTTGTAGGTTGATATCCAATTTTCCCAACACCATTTGTTAAAGAGGCTGTCTTTACTCCATTGTATGCTCTAACTTCCTTTGTCAAATATCAGTTGTCCATGAAGGTGTGAGTTTATTTCTGTGTTCTCTCTTCTCTTCCATTGATCTATATGCCTGTTCTTATGCCAGTACCAGGCTGTCTGGAGTATAATGGCCTTGTAGTAAACCTTGATACCCAGAAGACTGATACCACCTGCTTTATTTTTTCCTTTTAAGATTGCTGAGGCTATTCGTGTTCTTTTTGGGTTCCATACAAATTTTTGGAATATGTGTTCTATATCTTTGAAGTATGTCATTGGTATTTTAATTGGTATTGCATTGAATTTATAAATTGCTTTGGGTAATATAAACATTTTAATGATGTTTTTTTCTTCCTAGCTATGAGCACGGTATATGCTTCCACTTGTTTGTATCTCCCTTGATTTCTTTTATCAATATTTTATAATTTTCCGAGTACAAGTCCTTAACCTCCTTGGTTAAATTTATTCCTAGGTTCTTTATTTTTTTGACTGCAATAGTGAAGGGGATTGTTTCCTTAATTTCTTTTGATGATAGTTCATTGTTGGTATATAGAAATGCCTCTGATTTCTGAGTATTAATTTTATAACCCGCCACCTTGCTGAATTTATTTATAATGTCCAGTAGTTTTTTGACTGAGACTTTAGGGTTTTCTATATACAATATAATATCATCTGCGGATAATGACAGTTTTACTTCTTCTTTTCCAATTTGGATGCCTTTTATTTCTTCTTCTTGTATGATTGCTGTAGCTAGGACTTCCAGAACTATGTTGAATAAAAGTGGTGAAAGGGGGCACCCCTGCTTGGTTCCTGATCTTAGGGGGATTGCTTTTAATCTTTGTCCATTTAGTATGATGTTTGCTGTGGGTTTGTCGTAAATGGCCTTTATCATGTTAAGGAATGATCCCTGTATTCCCACTTTACTGTGAGTTTTGAGCATGAATGGGTGCTGGATTTTATCAAATGCCTTTTCTGCATCTATTGAAATTATCATGTGATTTTTGTCCTTCCTTTTGTTTATGTGATGAATCACATTGATTGATTTGCGAATATTGAACCAGCCTTGCCTCTCCAGAATAAATCCCACTTGATAATGGTGTATGATTTTTTTCATATATTGCTGGATCCAGTTGTCTAATATTTTGTTGAGAATTTTAGCGTCTAAATTCATCAGGGATATAGGACTATAATTTTCTTTCTTTGTGTAGTCTTTGCCAGGTATTGGGATCAGAATTATGCTCGCCTCATAAAAGGAGTTTGGAAGTCTTCCTTTCTTTTGAATTTTTTGAAATAACTTGAGGAGGATAGGAGCTAGTTCTTCTTTAAATTTTTGATAGAATTCACTTGTGAAGCCATCAGGCCCAGGACTTTCCTTTTTTGGGAGTTTTTGATAACTGTTTCTGTCTCATTTGTTGTAATTGGTCTGTTTAGGTGTTTTGATTATTCCAGATTGATTTGTGGAAGATTATATGATTCAAGAAATTTGTCCATTTCACCTACGTTGTCCAATATTTTGGCATAGAGTTATTCATAGTATTTTCTTACAATACTTTGTATTTCTGTTGTGTCAGTTGTTATTTCTCCACTGTCCTTTCTAATTTTATTTATTTGAGTCCTCTCTCTTTTTTTCTTGGTGATTCTAGTTAAAGGTTCATCAATCTTGTTTATCTTTTCAAAGAACCAGCTACTGGTTTCATTGATCCTCTGTATTGTTTCTATAGCCTCTATGTCATTTATCTGCTCTGATCTTTATTATTTCCTTCCTTCTACTTGTCCTGGGTTTTATTTGTTGTTGTTTTTCTAGTTCTTTTAGATGCAGGGTCAGGTTGCTTATTTGAGCTTTTTCTAGCTTCTTATGATATGCTTGTAGTGCAATGAAATTTGCTCTTCGTACTGCTTTTGCTGTGTCCCATAAATTTTGAGTTGATATATGCTCATTATCATTTGTTTCTAGAAACTTTTTTATTTCTTCTTTGATCTCATTGTAAATCCATTTATTATTTAATATCATGTTATTTAGTTTCCAAGTGTTTGAGTATGTTTTAGTTTTTCTTTTGTGGTTAATTTCTAGTTTCATGACATTGTGATAAGTGAAAATGCTTGACATTATTTCAATCTTCTTCCATTTATTGAGACCATTTTTGTGTCCTAACGTATGGTCTATCCTAGAAAATGTACCATGAGCGCTTGAGAAGAATGTATATTCGACTGCTTTAGGTTGAAAAGTTCTGAAGTTATCTATTAAATCAAGTTGATCTAGAATATCCTTTAAGTCTGCTTTATTAATTTTCTTTCTTGAGCATCTATCCAGTGTTGTTAGTGGGGTATTGAAATCCCCTACTATGATAGTATTGCTATTAATATCGCCTTTTATATCCATCAAAGTCTGCTTTATGTATGTCGGGGCTCCTATATTTTGGGTGTAGATATTTATAATAGTTATATCTTCCTGTTGAATTGTTCCCTTTATCATTATGTAGTGTCCTTCTTTATCTCTTACTACAGCCTTTGTTTTAAAGTCCATTTTGTCATTTATAAGTACTGCTACCCCGGCTTTATTTTCATTTTCTTTTGCATGAAATTTTTTTTTTCCATCATTTTACCTTCAGTCTATGTGCATATGTGTCTCTTGTAGACAGCATATGTATGGGTCCTGTTTCTTTATCTACACAGCTCCCCTATGTCTTTTGATTGGGTCATTTAATCCATTTACATTTAAGGTTATTATTGATATGTAGTTGTTTATTGCCATTTTATTCTTTAAAGCTGTATTCTTCTTTTGCTATATTCTTTCCTCCCTTTGAACTGTTCACAAAAGGCCCCTTAGTATCTCTTGCAGAATTGGTTTGGTTTTAATAAATTCCTTGAGACTTTCTTTGTCTGGGAAGCTCTTTATTTCTCCTTCAATTTTAAAAGTTAGCCTTGCTGGATGGAGTAGTCTTGGTTGTAGGTTCTTGTTCTGCATTACTTTGCTTATATCTTGCCATTCCCTTCTGGTCTCAAGTGTTTCTGTTGAGAAGTCCGATGTCATCCTTATGGGGGCTCCTTTGTAGGTGATAGCCTTTTTTTCTCTAACAGCTTTTAAAATTTTCTCTTTATCTCTTAGCTTTGGTATTTTAACTATGATGTGTCTTGGTGTAGATTTCTTTGGGTTTCTCTTTAATGGAGTTCTGTGTGCTTCTTGAACATGTGGAATGTTTCCCAGCCTTAATTTAGGGAAGTTTTCTGCTATGATTAGATTGAACAAAGTTTCTATTTCCTGTTCTCTCTCCTCTTCAGAAACCCCTATGATGAGAATGTTGTTTCTCTTCATGTTGTCACAGAGCTCCCTTATAGTTTCTTCACATTTTTGAGTCTCTTTTCCTTTTTCTATTCTGTTTTTGTGCCGTTGTTTATTGTGTCCTCTAACTCGCTGATTCGATCCTCAGCATCATTCATCCTGCTTTTAATTCCTTCCATTTTGGTCTTCAGTTCTGATACTGTATTTGTTATTTCTGTCTGATTCTTTTTTATTATTTCAATTTCATTTTTTATACTTGTTATCTTTATTTAGGTGTTCATAGTGACTATCTATTATTGCTCTAATTTCTTTGAACATCCTAACTATCATTTTTCTAAATTCTGCTTCTGGTAATTTGGTTATATCTGGTTCATTCAGGTCCTTCTCTGGGGATTTCTCTTGATTTATTTGGTTTGCATTCCTCTGCCTGCTCATTTTGTCTGTGTATAAGCAAGTTGTGGCCACTGGAGTCCAGTAGTTGTTGCCTTTGTGTTCTCTACCTGTGGTCTGTCTGCAGGCCCGCCACCCCCTCTGCCGCTGCCCTAGGTGGTTGGGTATGGGCGTTGCCAGCACCGGCCCACTGCGGCTGTTGCTGTGATTTCCGCCTCTCCTCCAAAGGAGGAGCTGTCACTCAAGCCAAAAGCTTCAGCACCAAGGGTAGTGGTTAGCATCTTTTGCTCAGCTGCGGACCCAGCCTGTTTCCGGGCTTCCGCCCAGCATCTGCGGTTAGCCACAGTTTCGCGGATTGGGTGTGGCTTCTGACCTGTTCTCAGCTGTGTGCCTTTGCTCGTCCGGAGCTTTAGCCCTGCCCTTGAAGCCAGGGCTTTCCTGCACAAAATCGCCAACCAAGGTTTATTGGGCCAGGCGTGGCTGCTGGCGTGCGCTCATCTGAAAACTTCCGCTTGTCCCGGTCTCTACTCCGCCCCCACGTTCAGAGCCAACTCGCGCACGCAGGCTGGCAAACCGCGGTTTATTGGGTCTGGCGTGGCTGCTGGCATGAGCTCAGCCGTGAGCCCCGGCCCGTCCCTGGTCCTAGCCCCATCTCCGCGGTCAGGGCCAGCTTGCGCAGGGTCACACAGCAGATCTCTGCCCGTTCCTGGGCTCCCGCTTTTCCCCCGCCGGTGGGGTTACAGGTGGTCCTGCAGCTGCAGGACCACTTTCGCGCATCCTCTTTGCCCCTGCTGGGCTAGACCGAGCTTACCCCGGCTGGGCCTCCACCCTCGCCGACAGAACCGCGTTTCAGCGTCCTGCCGCCACCATCTCTTCAGCAACCCTCAGCAGAGTAGGAAGGGCCCTAAGTCTCCATACTGTAGTCCTGGGAGCTCCTTCCCTCTAAGCAGCTCTGCTCTAATTGCCGCGGGAGAGCTTGTTTGGCTAGTGTCCTGTCTCCCTTTGCTGGTATTGCTAGTTCCAGGTGAAATATTCGTTTTTGATTAGGGAAGTGACTTAGCCCAGGGGTTAGGGTGGCAGTCCCTCAGAGTGTTTGTCCCTGTGCTTTCAGTCCACACTCTCTTACCGCTGTTCTGGTCCTCTCCTCTGTCCCCGTTCCCCGGAGCCCCGGGTGTGTGGTTGTGAGAGAAGTTTTCTGCACTGTCCCTTTAAAAAGAATCTTGGGTCTGAGAAAACTCTCTTTCTCACAAACAGTATCCTCACTGGTTTCATAGCTCAATACTGTCCAAATGCCTCTTCTAGGCTCTGGGACTGCAGGCTGGGGCTTTGTTCCTGGGACCCAGGTCCCTCCCTCTCTGCCAAACTCTCCTCCCACCACACGGGTCTCTCCGGGCTGTCATTTGCTCCAGGTAGCTGGGCAGCCCTCTTCGCATTTTCGCTATTCCTACCAGTCTCAATGTGGCTTCTTCTGTGTTCCTTGGTTGCAGAATCCACTTAGTTTAGTTCAAAGTTGGTTTATCCAGATGATGGTTCTTAAAATTGAGTTATAATCCACTTTGGTTCTGGGAGTTGGAAGTTGGTACTTCTGCTTACTCCATCACCATCTTGCTCCTCCTCACTATCGTCTTTGTTTTAAAGTCCATTTTGTCTGCTATAAGTATTGCTACCCCAGCTTGTTTTCATTTCCGTTTGCATGAAATATATTTTCTATTCTTTTACCTTTAGTCTATGTGCATTTTCTGTTTTAAGGTGTGTCTCTTGTAGACAGCATATGTATGGGTTCTGTTTTCTTATCCATGCAGCTACCTTATGTCTTTTGATTGGATCATTTAATCCATTTACATATAAGATTATTACTGATATGTAGTTTTTATTGCCATTTTATTCTTTAAAGCTATATTCCTCTTTTGCTATGTTCTTTTCCCCCTTTGATCTGTTTACAATAGACCCCTTAGCATTTCTTGCAGCATTGGTTTGGCTGTAGTTAATTCCTTGAGTTTTTTTGCCTGGGAAGCATTTTATTTCTCCTTCAATTTTATTTATTTATTTATTTTCTTACAGAGACAGAGAGAGAATCAGAGAGGGGGATAGATAGGGACACAAAGACAGGAATGGAGAGAGATGAGAAGCATCAATCATTAGTTTTTTGTTGCCGTTGTGACACCTTAGTTGTTCATTGATTGCTTTCTCACATATTTCTTAACTGCGGCCCTTTAGCAGACTGAGCAACCCCTTTCTAGAGCCAGCGATGTTGGGTCCAAGCTGGCAAGCTTTTGCTCAAGCCAGATGGGCCCGTGCTCAAGCTGGCGGCCTTGGGGTCTCAAACCTGGGTCTTCCGCATCCCAATGCGACACTCTGTCCACTGCGCCAACACATGGTCAGGCTCTCATTCAATTTTAAATGATAGCCTTGCTGGATAGAGTAGTCTTGGTTGTAGGTTCTTGTTCTGCATTATTTTGATTATTTCTTGACATTCCCTTCTTGCCTCAAGTGTTTCTGTTGAGAAGTCAAATATCATCCTTATGGGGGCTCGTTTGTAGGTGATAGCCTTTTATTCTCTAGCAGCTTTTTATGTTTTCTCTTTATCACTTAGCTTTGGTATTTTAATTATGATGGGTCTTGGTGTAAATTTCTTTGGGTTTCTCTTTAATGGAGTTCTTTGTGCTTCTTGAACGTGTGAGACATTTTCCTGCCTCTATTTAGGGAAGTTTTCAGCTATAATTTGATTGAACAATGTTTCTATCCCTTGTTCTTTCTCTTCTTCTTCAAGAACCCCTATGATGTGAATGTTGTTGTTCTTCATGTTGTCACAAAGCTCTCTTAGAGATTCCTCAGACTTTTTGAACCTCTTTTCTTTTTTCTGCTTCCATGCCTTCATTTATTTTATCCTCTAACTCGCTGATTTGATCCTCAGCTTCATTCATTCTGCTTTTAATTTCTTCCATTGTGGTCTTCAATTCTGATACTGTATTTGTCATTTCTGACTGATTCTTTTTTATTATTTCAATGTCCTTTTTTATATTTGCTGTCTCTTTATTTAGATGTTCATAATGACCATCTATTGTTGTCCTAAGCTCTTTGAACACCCTAACAATCATTATTTTAAACTCTGCATCCGATAATTAGGTTTATTTGACTCATTCAGGTCCTTCTCTGGGGATTTCTTTTGATTCATTTGGGTTACATTTCTCTGCCTACCCATTTTGTCTGTGTATAAGAAGGGTTTTGTCACTGGAGTCCAGGAAATGTTGTCTCTGTGTTCCCTAGGTGTTGTCTGTCACAGGACTGCCACCACCTCTGTCACTTCCTAGTGTGTTTGGGCGTTGCTGGTGCCAGTCCACTGCAACTGTCACTGTGGTTTTCGCTTCTCCTCCACAGGAGGGGCTGTGTTCTTGTGCTCAGCTCTACAAGCCTGAGCAAGTCTTGGCTTTTGCCCCACCCCCATGGGTTGAGTTGCACACTGCGCTCTGGCCACAAGCCTCGGCACCAAGGGCAGGGGTGAGCACCTTTGTTCAGCTGCAGGTCTCCGCCTATTCCCGGGTTTCTGCTTCCCCCCCATGGTCAGAGCTAGCTCACACGTAGGACTGCAAGCCTCGGCTCCGAGGGCCATGCTGGGCTGAGGGTACATGCTCAGCTGTGGACCTCTGCCTTTTTCCGGGCTTTCACCCAGCCCCCACTGGCGGAGCAGGGATGCAAGCCTCTGAGGCCGGGTGAGGCTGAGCACCCACATGCCCTTGCTCCCGGGCTCCTGCCCTTACCCCACAGACTGGTTGCAGGTGGACTCACAGCCATGCTGGACTGCTTTCAAACATTTCCTCTGCCCCTGCTGGGCTAGACTGAGCTCATGCCGGGCAGGCCCAGCTTTTGTCCCTTCCAAAGGAGCTGCACTTCTGTGTCCCACTGCCAGCCACCCTCCAGCAAGCCCTCAACAGTGTGGGTGGGGGTGTTGCAAGTCAGACCCTAACACTCTATACTGTAGTCCTGAAAGCTCCCTTCTTCTAAGCAGCTTTGCTCTAAGTGCCGCAGGAGAGCTTATTTGGCTGGTGTTCTGCTTCCCTTTGCTGGTATTGCTGGTTCCCAGGGAGATATTTACTTCAGATTTGGAGAGTGACTCAGCCCAGGGGTTAGGGAGGGGTTAGGGTGGCTGTCCCTCAAAGTGTTTCTCCCTGTGCCTCCTAGATTACTCTCTCTTCCCGCTGCTCCAGTCCTCTCCTCTCTTCCCGTCCCCAGAGCCCTGGGTGGGTGATTGTGAAAGAGGTTTTCTGCGCCGTCCCTTTAAGAAGAATCCTGGGTCTGAGAAAACTGTCTCTTTCTCACAAATAGTATCCTGACTTGTTTTGCAGCTAAATACTGTCCTTACGTCTCTTCTAGGCTCTGGGGTTACAGGCTGGGGCTTTGTTTCTGGAGCCCAGGTCCCTCCCCCCTTCACTAAACTCTCTCCCCGCCAGCAAGTCTCTCCAGCTGCCATTCATTCTGGGGAGCTGTGCAGCCCTCTCCACATTTCTGCTTTTCCTACCAGTCTCAATGTGGCTTCTTCAGTGTTCCTTGGTTGAAGAGTCCTCTTAGTTTAGTTCAAAGTTGTTTTTTCCAGATGATGGTTCTTAAAATTAAGTTGTAATCCACTTTCGTTCTGAAAGTTGGAAGTTGGTACATTCACCTACTGCATCGCCATCTTGCCGCTCCTGTACATTATTTTTTTTAATTTTAAGACTGACAGAATTTTCTGTGAGAATACTTCATATACATAATATATAAATCATGCTTATGATTAAATTTTCTGAATTACATTGATTATTTTCTTTCACTATAATGCCTATAATAAATTTCAAATCAGCAAAATAAATTAATCTTATACTTGCTTTATAAAATAAAATTTTCATTTCAGAACAAAGCTATGAATTTAATTACATTAATTTAATTAATATGTATATGAGATTATCAATATTGGTGAAATGGCCTTGTTGGTTTTTATGGTGAAATAGTTAATAGTTTTAAAACTAAAGTAATTTTGACCCTTGCCAGTTGGCTCAGGAGAAGTGTGTTAACCCAGTGTGTGGAAGTCTCAGGTTCTATTTCTAGTCATGGCACTCAGGAGAAACAACTTTCTGCTTCTCCACCCTCTCGCATTTTCTCTCCCACATCCATGGCTTGAATGGTTCAAGCACGTTGACTTTGGGTACTGAGGATGGCTCCATGGCCTAGCCTCAGGCACTAAAATAGCTCAGTTGCTGAGCAATGGAGCTGCAGCAGCCCCAGATGGGCAAAGTATTGTCCTGTAGGGGGCTTGCTGGCTGGATCCTGGTCATGGCGCATGCATGAATCTGTCTTTTTGCCTCTTCACTTTTCACTTAATAACCATAAATGAATAAATAAATAAAATAAAATAGTATTAAAAATGTACTGTATTTCTACCTTATCAGTAGTGGTTCAGTGGCTAGAGAATCAATCTGAGACCCTGAGGACTCAGGTTTGAAACCCCAAGGTTACTAGCTTGAGTGCAAGCACACTAGCTTGAGTGCAGGGTCACCAGGTTGAGTGTGAGATAAGAAACATGGTCCCATGGTCACTGGCTTGAACCAAAAGGTGATTGACCTGAAGCCCAAGGTCTCTGGCTTGAGCCAAGGGTCACTGGCTTGGCTGTAGCCCCCAAGTCAAAGCACATATGAGAAGCAATCAAAGAACAACTAAAGTGATGCAACTATGACTTAATGTTTCTCATCTCTCTCCTTTCCTGTCTGACTGTCTGTCCCTCCTTCTCTCCCTCTCTCTTTCTGTCTGTCTCTGTGTTTTTCTCTCACTAAAGAATAAAAAGTACTCTATCTCTATTAGCTAATAAATTACTAATAGCTATTTCCAAAAATACCACATATATAATAATTACAATATAACACTTTCTAGATTGATTTAAGTGCTTTGTTAGGTGGTGAGCCTGAAAGGTAAATATTTGATATCACTCATTCTCCTGGAGAATCATAAAAACCACTGACAATGGCAAAGTAATTAATTGAGGTTAAATTTACAAGTGCATATCTATAAAATTGTATTGAATTAATAGTAAGCAAATTTCATTAAGACAAGAGACATGCCATTCCTATGTATACATAGTAAATATAAATATCTCTTTACAAGTTGTATAAAATATTTTTGGAAGTGAAGAAATTGACTTCGGAAAAATTCTGATAAGAATTTCTCCCCGACCCCATGCCACAAACTGCTAAAACTTTTGAACAAATTAATGAAGCGCCTGTTTTTAGTCATTGGGCAAAGGCAGTATAGTAGCAAAAGGTATCTCATGAAATAAGCCCTACATTTGCCTGTCTCTCTACTTGGTAATATTTTTCCAACATTTGTTCAGGGACCTGTAGTCTAACAGTGCAAGGGTGGCTGACTACCAAAGAAGGCAGTGATCAGCAATCATAGCTGCTAACAAACTTATACTATCATAAAGGATGCATGGCACTGGAGAGTAGTATTATGGCAGATAGAATTTTGTGGGGGTTGGGGGATGTTTGGTGCCATTTTTTGCATAAAGGCTACCATACTGTTTCTAGATCTGAGCAATGAATGACCACTATAAGACTGAAAGTGATAAAGAAACTCCATTTGTTGAGCATTTCTGGAAGATTTAGGAATTCCATCCCCAACAGAGGCCAGATATCTTGTTAGTATCCCTGGGATTCAGCTCAGATAGCAAAAACTTGCATCTCGAGGAGTAACACACCCTAGAGAAGAATTCATCAAAATTTGCCTTTACAAAGTTTAAGCCCAATCCTCTGCAGATCTGCAGGTGAGATGCAGTTTGAATTCCAAAGTAAATCTAGTATCCAGAATCTAGAAATTTCTAGCATACAATTAAAATACTACATAGAATCAAAAACTGTGTACAATAGTCTCAATCAAAACCAAAACCACAGAAACAAAAATTATTTTCTAGTATATTTTTGAATTATAGTGTAAAATGTAATTGAATAGCAAAAGAAGCATCTGAAAAAATAATTTTTAAAAAATATGATACAGTATGACCAGGTGGGTTTATCACATGAAAAAGAACTTGCTTCCATGGATTTATAGTGTTAATTAACTTGTGATATTGAAATATTATTTTTTCATTTGTTTGCTGGCCATTTGTTTTATTTCTATTGAATTTTTTTTTTCTGATATTTTGGCTGAAGTTTTTAGGCATTTATATAGTCTGAAAAACAATCATTTGGTAAGTTTACTTGCATATTTTACTTTAGCCCATTTATGGCTTTTATTAATGTTTCTAAATACTGGCCTTTGACATACAGATGCTATCTTTGTATAATATAATTGTGATGATCAGTACCTAATGTTTTGGGGTAGTACTTACTGTACCTTGTTTAGGAAACCCTTCTCTGTCTAAATGTCACAAAGATAGTTTACGATAATTAAAGTTTAAAGTTTTGCTTATAACAAGGAAGTGTTGAATATATTAAATGCCTCCTCCTTTTTCTGCTGACTTTTAACTTGTTGTTATCATATACTATATTTGTTTATTATTGTAACATATTGCCATGAACTTAGTGGGCTTAAAACAACACAGGTTAATTAGTTCTGGTGTTGAGGAATCCGAAATGGGTCTCAGTGAGCTAAAATCCATCTAGCAGAAAGCTACATTCCATTTGAAGACTGTAAGGTAAAATCTGTTTTCTTGCCTTTTCCAGGTTCCAGAGGCTACCTGCATTCTTTTGCTTGGGTTTCCCATGATTATATCTCTCCAGCGTCTGCTTACATCATTACAGATTCTGCTCTGACTCTGCTGCCTCCCTCTTTCACTTATCATAACTCATATGACTGCATTGGGCCCACCCAGACAATCCAGGACAATCCGTTCATCTTAAGACCCTTAACTTAATCACGTCTACCAAGTTTCCTCCACCCCTCACAGAAGCATATTCATAGATGATAGGGATTAGGATGTGGACAAATTGGGGTGGGAGATTGCACACATATATACAATTTTCCTAAAAATATGAGAGTATATTTCTATTTTTACTCTTTTATGGCTTTATTTTTCTATCTTTGCCCAAATGCTACCTTTTTAAAAATGTTTAAATTTATTTTTATTTTTTAATTGAATTTATTGATTAATAAAATTATATAAATTTCAGAAGTAAATACCACCTTTTTAAAATGATATTTATTTATAAGTATAAGATATAGTATGTTAGAGAAATACTAGCAAAATAAAACTCAAGTAGGAAAGAGGGAGTTGGGAGTTGGGAGTTGGGTTATAGTTTTGTATTGAGAAGTATCTAAATCCTCACTTTCAAGATGATGTTTGAGTAAACATTTGAAGGAATTAAGATAAATCCTGAGGAGGAGTGTTCCAAGCAGAAAATATAGCAAATTCAGAAGTCCTGAAGGGAGATGATACCTCACATATTCAAGGAACAGCAGAGAGGCTAGAGTGACTTGAGGGAACTGAGCAAAACAGATTAAAGCAGGAAATGAACTCAGAGATGCAGGAGTGTGGGCATGTTGTGTTGAACATTTTCAGCCATTGCAAAGAATTAGGTTTTTATTGTTTGCTAGAAAACTATTGGGAAGGTCTGACCAAACAGGCTAACTCACCTAAATTTTAGCAAATTTCTTTTGCCTGCTATGGTGAGAACACTTCATGTAGATACTGGTGGATGCCCAGTATCTAATGTCTAGTCAAAAACATGATTAAGCTTTGTTTCTAAAATGAAAATAAGAGATGGTAGTAGCATAGAATGGATTGTAGTAGTGATGGTAGTAAGAATTGGTCAGATACAAGATATATTTTGTAATCATTTTTCTACTGTTTCATTATCTTTTGATTTTTAGAATTGCAGTGCTAATTTGCCTATTCATTGCCCTTACTGATTCTGGCTCATTTTGTGTTGTAAGTTTTTAATGTAAACACATTTTTGACAGATATTTCTTTTCCATGAGGAGAAGAAATGCAACTCAGATTGTGGATAGCAGTCTTTCACAGAGTTTGTTGTGTTTGTTTTGTTTTATTCAACTAAATGCCTTAAAAATGTCACTGTCTGGTGAGTTTTATGTTAAACTATACCCTGGTAGTTTATTTGACCAGGAAGCTTTGAAATATAGATTTAACCCCTAAGAGGAAAAATATGCATATTTATTTGTTTCTTTCAACATATTCTTATTTGTATATGCAGAATGTTGAAAATAAACATTATGCTTCCTCCCTGAACCAACAAATAAAATTTTGCTACTTCTCTTTTTATTGAAAGCACAATACTTTTCAGGTCCCACATCACAGTCACCAAGCCTAATATGTTTCCTTAGAGCTTAGATTTGGGTACCTTCCCAGGCCCCTCCCACATTGACCAGCGGCCATGCATTGTCAGCCTATAAACTCACAGATTAGTTATTTGCTTCACTCCTCTTTTATAACATGTAGGGATTATTGTTATTTTTCTTTATTATTTTTGTAAGATCACATACATTAGATTTTCTAATGTTTATAAAAAATAAGGTTCTAAAATATGTTCAGAACAGCGTGGAATTAGAGAGTAGTTTTATTTTACATACACTTATCAAGGCTTTGAATATAGCATATACTTATAGAAAAGTGTATGTTATTGTTCCTGTTTCTAAGCCTCAGCAATTAAGTGCGCGCGCTCACACACACACACACACACACACACACACACAGACTCGCAAATTACTCCAGAAGTACAGAATACCTATATGAAGAATTATGCGTAGTAGCCAATAACATTTCTAACCTCAAAAGAGGGACACAAATCTCAGTGCCATCCACCAAAATCCTTACAGAACAGTGAAATATAGAGGAAACTAATAAATATTTATACTTTATAGATAGTTTTGTCCTCTTTGATATAAGCAACAGTGAATAAATGGATATGTGTGTACATATTATCTGGCACATTTATTTTAAAAGAGGAATGTTGATATAGAGACAAGTTGTATGGCAGAAAGTTTTGGGAAAAGATACTCATATTTTTAAGATGATTCAGCTGATGCCTTCTTTATTGCCTTTGCCGAAAGCAAGGTAGGATGTAAACGCTGAAAAATATTGTCAATAACAAAATGCTATCAGCAGAATCAGGTTTCACAGAAAGTTAGATAAAAAATAGTGAAGTAAAACAATTTGCTCAAAATAAAACAAGGTGAATAATGTTCTAAGCTGAAGACTCCTGAAAAGAACGATAACTCTAAGGCCCGATAGTTTATTGTGTACCCGTCTTATCACTGAGATGAATCTAGATAATATTAGACTTTCAACAAATATTTGATAATGAATGGATCTTGTATTATATAGATAATGTATGATTACGGCTGCTCACTCTGTCTTGAAAGTTAAAAAAATAGGTTTTAAGTTGTCTTTAATATCTAGAAATTTATAAGTATAAAAAAGACAGGAAATAAATAACATGCATAATGGTCACAAATATTAGCTTCTTTTAAACTACAAATATATGCTTAATTTACATAGTAACACTTTTATGTTTATATGTTGACAATTATAGCAAACAGCTTCTTATTGTTAAATAAATTTTAGATAATAATAACATATTTGTTTTTAATTGAAAGTAAGATTTAAAAAACGATGCTGAACTGGAAATCTCAGGCAAAATAGTCTTTAAATCCACTTCCACTTTTCTACCCTCTCAGCTATTCCTTGAAAAGAAAGTTTTTATGATTGTAATAGCACATAAACTGAGATCACAGCCAAGCTATTGAATTAGTGAGACATTTTCAGTTCTATTATCTGCATGGAGATTAAATGTGAACTACATATTTCAGAAGATAAGCTGGTTTATATAGTTATTCATTGAGCTTAGTAGAAGGTAATCATTATTCCTTTTAAAAATGGCATTGACCCTGTGGTGTCTCAGTAAATGTTTAACATATGACTTTCTAGAAATATGAGTCCTCCTTTGTATTGTTTACTTATTTTCGTACTGTAAATATGCCTACAGTGTTCCCTTTCAAGCGACCAGGGTGTCATCTGTGAATATGAGGTTGGGAAGAGGTGTGTTCCCTGGGCTCTTGGTAGTGTGTACCAGCTGTCAACATCTCACAAATACTATCTCTGGACAGATCATCAGGAGCAGAGGCAGAGAGAATGAAAAAAGTGGCACATGCAAAAAATGTGACTTTTCATTAACCACATCTGAGAAAAATGTCATTTCCTGGCAATATAAGTAGAGAAAAATCGTTTTTTCTACTATCAGAATAACAGATCTTCATGAGAAGAATGCCTGCCAGTCACTGGAAATTGGGTACAGAGCTCTATAAATTGCTCTATTCTCTAGCAGAGTATGTGAAAGGGAAGATGTTAGACTTCCCCCGTGCATCATGAAAACAGATAAGTAATCCTGATCTTATCTCTTTAAAAAAAATCACTTAGAAAACTCTTCAATAACTGATAAGCAAAGAAATAAATAAGACATGGAATACACAATATTTTCCTAAATGCATGAGAAAGAAAATACCCCAAAGAGAGTATGCTTCTGATTATAATTGCAAATGAAAAAAGGAAAACATCTCCTTGGACCTCTAAATAGTGTTGTGGACTCATGACTTCAATTAAGATAAAATCAAAACATCATTGGAGAAGAATAGAATGAAATGCAATGACAACAACTTTGTTCCCGTTGAAACCAGGGTTGATGCAGGGAAGTTTTTATAGGTAACTACAATGCAAAATTAAAATCCAATTCTGAATCCAGTAAGGAGCATAATTGAAACTTCAAAAAATCAAATTATTGGTATGGAGCATACATTTGAGAAGTTCTGTAAGATGCAAAAGAAAAGTACAAAGAGACAAAAATCATGAGAGAGGTGAAAAATTTTAAGCCTGAATAGCAGTTTCAACATCTTAATAAAACAGATTACTGAAAGAAAATTTTGAAAAGAATAGAATATATGGAATATTAAAAAAAAAGTGCTGTATGCCGACAGTAGACACCTTCCCTCTTCACTTTCTCTTAGGCGTTGACTGGGCTGAGAATTTGACAGGAACTGTTGTCATGTGTATGGGGTATGTTGGGCAGGGTCCTGAGGTGGGAACTTGAGTGGTAATGAACAATGGTGTACGACTAAGAGAGCAGCACTTGTGTTTGGGACATTGGTCAGATACAAAATGATAAAGCAAACATTTAGTTTGAAGAAAATGGGGTCAAATTTTTGATGTTGCAGAAGAAAGGGCAAATATATAAAGGCAGAAAGCTAGAATGAATCTTGTGGTGCTGCAATAGAATTTGAGAGGTAGTGCGGTAAACACGCACACACGGTGCATACACACACATATACATACACGTACAGAAGAGAGTGAAAAGATGAAGATGATAACGGAAACTCTGCTATACAGATTCTTTCTTTGAATCTTGTTACTTTTCTCTTGCTTTACATTATTTCAAAATGTTAAAAAAAATTACAGATTCCTTAACAAAAAATATGTGCAATTAGAAAACATTAGTTTAAAATGTGTTCTCCTTGACCGTGGCTGGTTGTTCAGTTAGAGTGTTGTCCTGAAATGGCAAGGTTGCAGGTTTCTCTTTGGTCAGAGTATATACGGGAAGTGACCAATGAGTGCACACTAAATAGAACAACAAACTGGTCTCTCTCTCTCTCTCTCTCTCTCTCCCTCTCTCTCTAAAAATCAATGAATAAATTACAATTAAAAAAGAAAGGTTTTAAAAGTACATGTAAGGAAATATATGTATTTAATTGTACCACCCAGAGACAACCACGTTAGACATTTTTCTTCTGTCCTTTCTGATTTCTAGTGCTGGATACATGACTATAAAGGAAGAGCTTCATGTCACAGAAACTTAACTGGAAATCACATTCTGCTACTTGTTACCCACTTTGACTTACCAAGTTATTTCTACTTTTCACGTCTCACTTTCTCAATATAAAATAGAATGATACATACCTCATGAAACGATGATTATAAAATATATAATAAAGAGTGCTTAAAATCTCTCTTAAGACCCTTTTAACATCTGTTTCTCATAATCTTGCATATATAATATTCTGGTCAATGGCTAAAATTTTGAACTTTTGGTAAAATCCTTCATACAGCTAAATATTCTTCTTTTGGAAAATAATAATTATAAAAAACACCCTTCTTACTTTGAGTCAAATTCATTTTCATTTATAACTTTCAGCCATTATTCTTAGTGTAATGTTGTAAGCAACAGATAGATTCATTCACTCTTTTCTGGAATAACTATTCAAATATTTAAAGAGTGCTATTAGCACCACTTAGGTTTGGCCTTTTTCAATGTTAATATTCCCAACCTATCAGTCATTTGTTTATATCATCTTCCAGACACTTTAACATATTTTCTCCCACTCTGATACATTCTAATTTGTCAATGTGTCTTTTAAAATTTCTCTCCCAAATATCAGAAAGAACATACTGCCTGACCCATCAAAATGTTTGTACATACGAACACTTCCATTGATAAAATTATTGACATTCTCTTAAATTTAACTTTAGAAAATGTCCAGATACTTTTCTGTTTTATTGCCACTGAGTTTTTTTAAGTTGTTATTTTTTTTTAATTTTATTCATTTTAGAGAGGAGACACAGAGTGAAAGAGAGAGAGAGAGAGAGAGAGAGAGAAAGAGAGAAAGGGGGGAGGAGCTGGAAGCATCAACTCCCATATGTGCCTTGACCAGACCAGTGCAGGGTTTTGAACTGGCGACCTCAGTGTTCCCAGGTCAACGCTTTATCCGCTGCGCCACCACAGGTCAGGCGCCACTGAGTTTAAATAATATTAAATGAGGAAGTTAACAATTGGTTGGGTGCAGGAAGAAAAATTATTAACTGATTATGCAGGAGAGAAATATGAGATTTGAATGAAGACACTTGGCTTGGCAGGTGAAAATAAGGACTCCAAAACTTTCAGGAAAATGATCACAAGCTAACGATAATTGCTTACTGGCCTCCTAGACTTATGAATTCTAATAGGAACTTTTAAAGACCTCAGGGGATGATTGCACTTTGTCAGAACAATCAAAGCAATATTCCAGTATTGAAAGTTTAAAGGGAAGGTGCATCTCGTATGTACAGCCTCGTTCATTTGGGTTCTTGGGGTCATCTGTGTAATCAGCTCCTCAGGACTTCAAATATTATTTTTCTGCTCTGCAAACATCACTTTTCCACTTGTCAAACTCAATTGTAACTGTGCAAATACATCCAACTCCATTCAATTCAGAAATATGTCAATGCCTTTCTTTAAAGATGGTACCCAGAATTGAACCTTAGACTGCAGAAAAATTTTAGGACAGAGAAGAGTGAAGTGAAAGTATTAGTTTTCATATTTAAAAAAGTCTCTTTCTCTTAATTTGGTCTTAGATTTTTTTCTGTTTTTATAACTTATGCTGATATTTTTATAATTATGCTTCATGTACATACTTTCAGCAAGATCTCATTTATTGCTACCTCTCAACTGGCTCATTAGTTTTCTGTAATATGTTTTGCATCCTTTATCCTTTTCATTTCTTTTTAAACATAATATACAAAACAGAATTTGGAAAAGTAAAGAAGGATGTTTTGTGCTGACTGAACAATGAAACTAACACAAAAAGTAAACCCATAGATTGGTATGCCAGTACATTTACTTAAACAGGTGCCCCTAGGTAACTCCTATGTGATGGAGCTGTTAGGCATTATAGATACAATGATGCACCACTACACATTTGTGACTCTGGACATTGCAGGGCTTTAAATTAGTGATTCTCAATGGTGAGTGGTTCTAAGAGATAACAGCAATGCTTTCATTGAGGTCTGTAATTCAAATGAGATTAGAAAAGAAATACAGAATAAAGTAAGTATTGTGGAGGTACAATAAGCTAAGACTTGGTAACAGGGTAACACTAAAGGAATACAGCAAAATAAAAGTCAAAACTCTATTTTCCTAAGTGAATTGTGAGATCTCAAAAACTCTGGCAGTTTTATCTTGTCTGATATATTGATTTTATAATGTATCAAGTATGTTTTACTTTTAACAATATTAGTATTATTAATTTTTAATGTTAAAAAATAAGCCAGGTCTTTTCTATAGCAGATATTTACAGATATTACAGACCACTTGTTGGGCAGATAAAATGTAATATGCTCACTTTGTTAAAGATGGCGCTGCCCACATGGAAGCCCGTCACCCAGGTGATATTATTTGCCCTTATGCTTGGAATGGGTGTGGGGGAAAAGCTGTAATGTAGGCAGGCCAGGTCATTATGGCCTAAGGCTTGGTTTTAAGAGTAAGCTCTTCCCCACACCTTTGACTGATTGGATGATGTAGGGTGGTGCACTCTCCTGAGGAATCCCATTATACAGAGACTTCCTTGTTTGTATAATTGGATTAAAGGATTTGATTCTATGGTATAAAGTGGGAGAGACCAGTAGCTTGATCTCTCTATCTCTCTCTTGGTTCCTGAGGTATTAGAGAGGAGAGCAGATTAAGGTCATATGGAGGAGAGAAGCAGCCAAGATGGCAGAGTGCTGAGGAAGAAGCCAGTTTGTTAAGAGTTTGTGCTGGAGGAGATGGGAAACAGAGGTGAATAAGTCTGGTGAGCTAGAAACCTTTGATTCTAGGAAACTCGGATAAGTCAGTAGCTTTGTGAGCACTGAATGTGTGGGTTTTGGAGCCAAGTGTGTGTTTTTGCTTGCCCGCTGGGTGCAAGCTAGAATTAAAGCTGATGACTCACTAGTTCTTGGCTCCTTTGTTTATTTACCGACTGTTCGAATCCAATGCGAACCTGCATGGGTCAGGCGGCTGTGATCCTGACCGCGACTACTGGCTTTACATCACTTCAACTTAGAAAGAAAATGGGAAAAAACATTACTAAATGCAAATTGTCCCATCTCAGTTTACCTTTATCATGCTAAAATATACATTACATAAAATGTATCATTTTAATCATTCTTAAGTGTACAATTCAGTGGCAATAAGTACATTCATATTGTTGTGCAATTATCAGCATCATTCGTCTCTAAATCTTTTTCATTTTCCCAAACTAAAACTCTCTGTCCATTAAACATTTGACTCTCCATCCTTCTCTTTGTCTATAACCCGTCTCTGTGAACCTAAGTATCTCATATAGGTGCAATCACACAATATTTTTCCCTTTGGTTCTGGTTTATTGATTAATGTTGTATCATGTTTCAGAATTTCGTTCTTTTTTAAGGCTGAATAATATTTTATTGTATGATTTTACCACATTTTGTTTATCCATTCGTACATTAATGCATATCTGGGTTCTTTGCACCTTTTACTTATTTTGAACAATGCTGCTATGAATATTGGTGTACAAGTGTCTGCTCCATATCCTGCTTTCAATTCTTTTGGGTAGACAACTAAGATGAAATTGCTGGATCTCATCTCTATTCCAAGGCATAAACCCTCAAATATATAAGTTATAAACTTGTAAATTTAACTGCTTTCTGACTATCTCCACTTGAATGTCCAATAGATATTTTAAATTCAACATATTTAAAATTCCCCATTCCTCTTCCAAATCTTGCTTTAGTATGGTCTGTTTTAACAAATGGCTGGGCCATGACCTCTAGCGATACCAATATTGGAGTCAATCTTGAATTCTCCATTTCCTTCACATAAGGTGTTAATCAGCAATTCTGCCCATAAAATCTATCAGTTGTCCATCAAACTCACCCTGAATTCATAGACATTTTATATTTATATATTTTCCTACTCTAGTCAGTCTCATTAGTCCTGTTCTCTCACTTTGACTTAGAAAAATATTCTGCCAATTGATTTATTTCTACTTTCTTATACTTAGTCACTTAAGATCCATTCTTCGTTCACTTTAATGCTGCTATACATTTGTTTCTTACTTAAAAGAAAAATCCAAAATTTTTACTATTACCCCCTATTTAACTGGAATGCACCCTTTACCCCAAGATCAACTTAAGCCATTTTCTCTTTTATTCATGCTTTTTCAGACATGCTGGCTAAGGAGTAATTAATAAAAAACATTCTCTTAGTGTTGGTTTTCTTTTTGTATTTGTAGTTCATTAAGCCTTTTTTTGTTTACCTCTTACTCAATTTTTAGATGGTCCCTTTTGTTTGGGGAGCAATATGTCCATGTAATGATTCATAAGTTAAACCTGTCAATTTACTTTTAATTTATTTTATTTATTTATTTTTTATTTTATTTATTCATTTTAGAGAGGAGACAGAGAGAAAGAGAGAGAGAGAGAGAGAGAGAGAGAGAGAGAGAAAGGGGGGAGGAGCTGGAAGCATCAACTCCCATATGTGCCTTGACCAGACCAGTGCAGGGTTTTGAACTGGCGACCTCAGTGTTCTCAGGTCAACGCTTTATCCGCTGCGCCACCACAGGTCAGGCCTTAATTTCTTTTATATACAATGTGTTTAGAGTGAATAACCCAATTTAGCCAACAAGGTATAAAAAATATATTGAGCAACTTCTGGGTAGGACATTTTTTTTTCTCCCTGTACCAAATAGTAATGATAAGAATAAATATTCTTTCTTATTTTAACTACCATTTTATAAAGACATCATGCTTTGAAATGTAGCAGCTATCTTACAACAGTCCCAGTATAAGGGCAACCCAGACAAAGAACAACAACATAACCAATATGCTGAAGTTGGCAGAAAACATATGGTTTCTTAATAATGATAGTAAGCATCTGAGCCGATTTGAAATTTCTTATAATGTGAAATTAAATATCTTCTATTGCTCAAGTGATTGTATTGCATATTTATTGCTGAATAAGAGATCACCCTAAAATTTAGTGTCTTCAACAATAATTTATTGTTGCTCAAGATTCTACAGGTTAGCTCTATGTTTCTATTAATCTGGATTATTAGGCTTGATGTGGCAGGTTCAATCAATCATTCATAGTCATCTAACAGGCAAGTAGCACTCAGCTTGGCTGATCTTGGCCCTTAACTATGATGAATGAGCTATGCCCTGACCTGTGACAAATGAGATGAATCAACTGAGTTCCACAAATTATTTTATTTTCTAACAGGCTAGCTCTGGCTCAGTCTAAGGGGAGCAGCAGGGATTCTAAAAATGTGAGTTGTAATGTCAAGGTCTAGACTCAGAACCAACACAAAGTCACTCCTAGCATGATCCTCTGGCCAATAAATGTTGTCAAGCCAGTTCAGATTCACGTGGAGAGAAAATGGACTGCACCTTTTGATAGAAAGAGTTGGAATATTATATGACAACACACAGAGACAGAGAGGGTAGAGTATCATGACCCTTTTTGTGATCTATTTACTACGATTATTATTGCCTGTGATTTGCTGCAGAATATATATCCTCACACTAGCAACTTAGTACTTCTTCTCTATTCCTAGAAAATTTTTTCTTTAGCTTTTGTCTTATAAATGTGATATTCTCAGAAAGATTGTATCAGTTCTCAAGTTTCCCTGTTCTTTCCATCACCAGTTATTTTAGTTCCCTCATTAGAAAATAAGTGAGTGAAGGTAGAACTTTCTCTTTTTCATGCCTACCCTTTATATATTTCCTATTATGTGGCAAGTACTAAATGCCTTCGGTTAGTTTAATGAATAAAAAATAAATGCACAATGACAATAATGAGGGATTTTTTTTTAACTGACCTATTATATGAGTTCAGGCAAGTAGAGGATGTTATATTAGTGTTTCGAAGAGTACTGAAGGGGAAAAACACCAAAAATCTCGGTCTGTTTTGCAGTTTGTGTGTGTGTGTCTATAAAAACATTCATATGTATGTATATATATATGTGTATGTACACATATATAATTATTATTCTTTTTGAGAAATTGGAACAAATATATCCTGTTCTTTTCTACATCTGGGACTTTGTTTAAATGTTTTTCTTGCATGGAATATGTATACACCATTTCTACTTTTCAATATTTTGTCTTCTTTAATTGACTGCATCAAATGCCATATCTTCCTAGAAAAATTTTGTGTTCCTGATAGATATATTGGATTCTTCCATTAGATCTCTTTAATACTCTTTTGGCCTGACCAGGCAGTGGCGCAGTGCAGTGGATAGAGCGTTGGACTGGGATGCGGAAGACCCAGGTTTGAGACCCCGATCTCGCCAGTGTGGGCCCATCTGGCTTGAGCAAAAGCTCGCCAGCTTGGACCCAAGGTCGCTGGCTCCAGCAAGGGGTTGCTTGATCCACTGAAGGCCCACGGTTAAGGCACATGTGAGAAAGCAATCAATTAACTACTGAGGTGTTTTAATGGCAATGAACAACTAGTGATTGATGCTTCTCACGTCTCTCTGTTCCTATCTGTCTGTCCCTATCTATCCCTCTGTCTGACTCTCTCTCTCTGTTCCTGTTAAAAAACAAAACAAAACTTTCTTTGTATCTCTATTGTGGCACTAAGTTTACATTGTTATTTCCTGCCACCCAAACATTTATTATTCTTTAGAAATTGGAATGCACATTTCTGAGAGTCAGAGTCTATTTATTCTTTCACTTATTGTCATTTACTACAGGTATATGACAGGTTATTAGTAAATATTTCTTCACTTGAATTACAGTACAAGATTATTCTGTCATATAGAAGAGATGTCTGATTCAATATAGAAACTAATTGTAAAGTTAAAATGCAGTTTTAATTTTTGCCTTATTGAACTTGATTCTTCTACATATGACTTAAAGTCTCTGTGTGATCTCCAAACAAGGTGCTTACCATTTATAATTTTGCAACAATGTTACATAGACTCATCAGTACAATAGCTTAGCTTGTTTTCTCCTAGTAATTGTTCAATGTTCAATGTTCCATGTTCCTCCTTTTGTTGGCTTTGTTTCCTTCATTATCTTATTTCTCATTGCGCTAATTTCCAATCACTAAAAGTCCATTTCCACTGGCTCAGTACTGAGAGCTCTTATTTCCCAAACTACTGGAACTTTCAATATAAACACCTTCAATTATAATACTCTTCCTCACCTCTTCAACAGAGGCCCCTAACAATAAACAAGGTACTCAATAGATAGCTGAAGAATGATTCTCAGATGAGTTTAGTGTAACAAGGAACTGGGATATAATATGTTTTTACTCTTTGAACTCCCATTAGTCTCCTCCTTGTTGAAGAAGAGACTATTTAAACTTACCCCATAAGTGTAACTTTAGCAGTTACACCTATGTGTGAGATGTAACAAAATAACAATAATGTGATATGCTGGAAAGCAGTGCTGTACAGTATTAAATATATTTTATCATGTACTAAGAAACTATGTCAATAGCAGAATCAATGAAATACAATACCATCATGATGTCAAAATAAATGAATTAACAAACAATAAACACTTAAAATATAAGAGAAATACCAAAAAAAAGTTTTGAAATTTTTCCATGATATGAAAGAGAAAGAGAGATAGGAAGTCAGAGGTAGGAAAAGAGAGAGAAGAAGGGAAATAGACAAGAGAAGGGAGAGAGAGAGAATGACCAACTCATTGCTCAACTTAGTTTGTACACTCATTGGTTGCTTCTTGTTTGTGCTCTAAACGGGGATCAAACCTAGAACCTCAGAGCACTGAGCTGACACTCTATCCACTGGGCCACCTGCCTAGGGCCAAGAAATACCAGAAGTTTTTAGATTTTGATTTAGGTATTTATATAGTATATTTAGAAAAATGGGAACTAATATCTTTATTAATAAGTTTTTGCTAGGCCAAGCTGTGATATCAAAGGATCAGAATGTTAATGGAGGAAAATGTTTAATTCTTTTTCTGTTTACATGTTTGTTATAAGTAGATTGCTGTTCTGTTCCATGTCTTTTTTAATTCTGAGCCCTGAGTGCAGAGGCAGAACTTCCTTAATAAATGCTGGCCTAACGTCAGAGACAAAAGAGCTATAGTGGAACATGAAATGGCTCTTCAAACTTTTACTCAGGATGTGTATGTTACTTTTAGCCATGTTCCCGTAGCTCATGAATTATTAAATGAATTGTGCTGCCCCCAAATAATGAATCCCTAATTTCTAGTGTGACTGTGTTTGGAGACAGGTTTAAGGAGAAGATAATTTGGGATAATAAGATTATACGTGTGTGTGGGGGGATTTAAACTACTATGACTGGTGTCTTGATTAGGAGAGAGACATCAAACATGCATGCACAAAAGGGGATGCTATTAGAAGGACATAGCAAGTTGTCTTTCTACAAGCCAGGAAGAGAATTCTCACCAGAAACCAAACTCACTGCCCCGGTGATATTGGACTTCTAGTCTCTGAAACTGAAGAAAAGAAATCTCTGTCATTTCAGCCTCCTAGTTTAGAGTTATTTTGTAATGGCTGCCTGAGCAGATCAATGCACCAAGTAAGTCATGTATGCAAACCTGACAGCCTGGAATGAGGAAATACTTCTTTCCCCAGAGAGTCGGTGAATATCGTGTGGTACTGGGAACCACTTTAGAGGAGACATACACTCATTTTCAACAATAGTGTTCGATTCTATCTCACGTGGGTTGTTTTGCTGGTGAATAACGAATAGACGTGAGAACAATTTTAAACTTGATTCCAGTTTTCATTTGATCTAAAGTCTTAATTCTGGCCAGTTTTTATTATCTCAACTATAAGTTCTAAGCCCCAAAACTTTAAGTTCTAAGCCCCTAGTTATCTGTGAGCTTTTAAATGGAGTAAAATAAAATGATTAAAACAAAGCAACAAAAGGTTCTAAAAAATAAAAACTGAAAAATAATAATGATTCAAAAGCACAATTTTTATACCGCCCCAGTCAAACACCCACCTAGCACTGTCCCCGGAGCGGGTCGCCCCCCCCCCCCCCCCCCGCCTCACCGGGTCAGTAAAAACGTATTTAAAATCTGTATTTATTGATATAGACCATTAGCTGTGAAATGTAAGTTGTAAGTACATCTTGGTTTGTTTAGACTGATGTAGGCTGTCTCTGATGTTAAAAAGTCTTATATACTATGTTCATATTTTAACACTCAATGTGGTGTTGTCTGTTAGTTAACATAGGTCTATAAATATCAGTGATTTATTATCCTGTCTGTCATGAAAGGTTTAATCTAGAATGAAAGACAGTGGTGAAAAATATACTTTAAGAAGACTTAATAATAAAAGTAAAACTTTTTTATTGATTTTAATGTATTGTGTTTACATAAATTCAAGTGTCCCACCAAATACATCCTCCCATCCCCCCACCCTCGTGTTTTCCACAACATCCCCCATGCTCCCTATCCCCCAAAGCCCTTCCCCCTTCCCTCCAAGGTTTGCTTTTCTGCTCTCTATAACGCTGTGTTATGTATATATAATTTCACCAATCTCTTTTCCTTCTCTGATTCCATCCTCTCATATACTCTGGTTTCTCTTCAGATCGCATAAACCTTTCACCTTTTAAAAGCAAAACTTTTAAAAGCTAAGTAAAATACTAGATCTTCAGAGATGGTTGAGATGAATATTTCAAGAAGGAAAGGATAATGAAAATTAAAATAATCTTACACTTTTTTCTCTGATCTAAGTACATGTAACATGGTACTATTGACTACTCCCCCATCTTAAAAGGCATAATTCATCCCTGAAATACCAGGGGAGGAGATGAGTGGTACTTTCATCTTTTCCTCCCTACCCTGTCACACTAAGGGACCAAAGTACTACCTCATTTCTTTTTCTCCTAGTCTTACTACCAGCCGTGGTTTTGTGATGGTAGCTGGTTGAAGGCAGGGGGCATAATTGGAACACTAATGTTCTATATTTATGTAGTATAAACAACCATATGTTGCCTTACATAAAGGTGAGAATGTACATTTGATTGTACACCTTTGCTTCTTCAAAATTTGCCTCCAGCATCAAGGGTATAGTTATAAAACTAACATTATATGAACAGAAGTGGTTTCCTAAAACTATTTTTGGCATCCACTTGGGTTTAGTAGAAATCCCATTTCCTACTGCCTCTCCATCTGAAATTGCACCTCCGTTCATCTGATTTCCATATTAAACTTCTCCAAAAGCTTTCTTTTGAAAAAAGAAAAGAATACACATAGCTAAAATGTGTTTGAAACAATCCGTAAAACTGCCTTAACACAGAGAATTTCTGTAGTCTTGTTTCTTTTCTTTCTTCTTATATTCATCTAAAACAATATGGACACATTTTGTTGATTACTTTGGAAATGTTCCCATTACCTATATGCTTTCTTTCACCCACAACCTTCTCTACACTTGACATCACTCCATTTATCACACTGTCCTACATTTGTTTACTTAGTAGTGTAGAGAACAAAATGTCCCAAACTCCCATGGAATGGGGACACAGGAACAAATTTGACAGTTGGGAATGTACCTATTTGATATTGAAAAGGTTTTTAGTGTCTAGATAATAAAGAAAGGACAAATGTGTCATCCCAGGCCAACTCTCCACTAACAGCATCTACAATTGAATTAAATTGTGAGCTATAGGTGACAGCACTACACCTTTGGGCGCTCGGCTTTCCCTGGCCTTTGCTTATGATCGTCTGTAGCACCTTGGCCCAAATGGCTAGAAGTTTTACCCTTGATGGGTGTGGTATTTTGTAATTTTAAGGCAGAGGGGCTCCAAGATGGAAAACTGAGACTCTGATAAATCAGGACAATGTGATACTAGAAAAAGAGAAACCCTTAAAATATCGATGATTATTTCTCCTAGCTTTAAATTGAATAGTCCCTAAATTATACCTTATTTCTCTGCAGCTAACAAGAAATAAAATTCTATGGATTGCATGGTTTCTGAGTAGAAATCTCGTTAGAAACCTGCAGACAGAAGTCTCTTCTTCATGTCTCTCATTTTAAGCCTAAGTTATTTCTAGCTTTAGTGAAGGTAGCAAACAGCTGTTCATATCCCTTAAGCTCACCATTTATTTCACAGCAACTCTGTGGAACAGTCCTTCCTGTGTTTACCATGAACTGATTCCCGATTTTATATATATATATATATATATATTAGAATTGGTATTTATCTGACACAATTAGCGTCTTTTTTTCTATCAATGCTGTATCTCTCTCTACAAGGTATTTTGTAGGTCATAAAGTAAGTTAGGGCAATATGAAGATGAATTGCTAACAGTAGGAGGAAAAAGAGCAAAGAGTGGCATTGACGAATAGGAAAAAGAAAATAGTTAGGTCGGGTTAGCTAATGAGCCAAGAAATTGAGAAAATATATTTATAGACTTTTTTCCCTCTTTATGCCTCTATAAAGTATCTTTGTTAAACAACCTGGTCTTGTTAATGGGTAACAAGAAAAAAAATTCTGAGGAATAGTTTACTTTCTCTAATTACCAATTTTACCTGGCAACCGTCTATGATAACTAATAAAAAAGAGCGTGATTTGTTTTTTCCTAGGGTTGGCTGAATTTAGTTAAACTAAAAATAAAGTGTTATTGACATTAGCTTTGGAAGATAAAGATCCAAAGCAGCGATTTAACCAGAAAGTGATTAAATTCTTTGGCTATATATAATGGGCCCTGTGTTTGAAAGGTTTTTATATTGACTCTTCTTATGAACCTTATTCTGAAAGCTCTTAAATAAATCACTAACAGTAATCTAAAGCAATGGCTAATGGAGATGCTACTTTTACAGCTCAAGGGTAAAATATTTGTTTAAGAAATAAGTGTGCTAGACTTCCCTGATATTCTTTCTCCTTGATTAATGAGTTGATTAATTAGATGTGTACTATGAGTGATAGTGTCTGGATAATGATTACTGACCCATAAGCAGCTCCCAAACCACAGTGAACTTCAAAAATTCAATTACAAGGTCCAGATGCTGTATATTGCATATGTAAACTGTTTCATGAAGGAAGATTGCATATTAATAACATCGTCTATGAGAGTCATCTCAGCAGCCTAGTGACTATTTTGCAAAAATAGTTCTCAAAGGAAGCAAAAGGTATATGGAAACAGGACCGTTTGAAGTTTATTTCACCTTTGAGTATATTAAGCTTTTGCTCATTATTATGATTAGTATTTTTATTTCTGTTATTAAAATATCTTAGATACATTGGCCAGAGATTTCTAGTTTGATTAATATCATTCATAGATAAAAATAACTTGCTAACCATTTATTCTTGATATTCTTGATATCCTTGAAATATGTCATTTTTATATGCCCAAACTGACTTCCCAAACTGATTCTAAAGCATCCAGAGCAACAGTTGATACTTTTAGAAGCATGCAAAAGCCAAACCTTTGTTAAAAAAGAAACAAAAAAATCATCCATATCAAATAGTTGTCATGTGTAAATCATTTTTTTAAACACTGGCACTTAGTAAGTTTCACTATTCACAATAGTGCATTACAGCTAATCATTTACCCCTCACATATTTACTGAGTCCCTCCTAAGAGCCAGGGTCTGCATGAGGTATCTTGGTTATAGAGTAAAGCAGCATGCCCACACTGCACTCACAAAGACAGCTACACAAGCGCTATAGTGATACACCCCAGTGAAGTGTCTTACAAATGCAGAAATCAGGACCCTAGCCATCGAGACATGGATTGTTATATTGAGACAAACCCGGAAATACATGTGTTCACTGGCCTTAACTGTATTTTGAGATAGATTTGACTAAAAAATTAAGAAATACCTAAACTCAGTTGCAAACCCAGCCATCCTTCCTCATGAAATTGTGGCAAGCCGTTCCCATAAAGACAAACTATGAACAAGTTCTTTCCATGTCGTCCTTTTTTTTTTTCTACTACTTCAGTGCACATTTTTCTTTCTCTTTATGTTTTTGTTTTCCAAGGAAATAAGATTTTTAAAGTTTCATTCCAAACCAACTTAATCAGAACCTGCAGGTGAAGCAAAGACCTAAGGTCTACTTTTTATCCTTTTGTTCTTTTTTCTTTCTTCCTTTTATTAATCATTGGTTGGAGAACCACTAGTCTTAGAAATGAGCCTGTGTCTAAATTATGGTAATTTTATTGTGATCCTAGGCAAATCAATTAAGCTTTTTGAGCTCTGATTTGTTTTTTGTTTGTAGGACAGGATTTTCACTAAAAGTTCCCTAAATTCTCTCTAGCTCTAATATATTAGTATTGATTACGACTTCTTAGTCAAGTCTTGAAATGAACTCATATTGAAAAATAAAGTCCATTTCTTTTCTTTTTTATTTGTATTTCATGTTTTATAGAAGTCCAGGAATTAGGAAGTAATAACACTTTATGCAATTATTATTTTATAATCTGATTTTAGGTTTTGTGATTATTCTTCATTCATCAGTGAAGATATTTCCAAAGATACCCATCTCTGGAAATGAAGATGATAGAACTTCCTCTGGATAGGACGTCATCTTCATGAAAGTGCTGCCATTGAAGAACCCTAAAGATTATTTAACAGGTAAGCAAACATGAATATGCTGTGTACCTGGAGATCCTGAGGATTATTCAACAGGTGAGCAACCATCTCTATAAATCTTGGGGACTGTGTATGAGAGGTGTGTGTGCAGATTTTTTTTTAAACACAGCGTGGCAAGAACTCTGGACTGAATAAATAAATATAAGTAATAGATAAGATATCAATTCTGAGGTAAGGTAAGAACTTCATTTTAGATAGATTAGTAAAAGAATTAAGATAATGCTAATTAACTTGGTATGTTCCTAAGATCATTTCAGATAGAAAAGAAATGTAGGGAAATATCAGAAATCAACCTCAATAGAAGTAATACACACAATCCAGCCCATTAGGTGTGATGCCCTTGTCTCCAAGGGTACTAGCCTCAAGGCTGATGTAGCACCATGAAACAAAGGGACTTCACTTGCATGAGTATGATATCTTTTAGCAATTTTGAGTAAGATTTCTAAAAGCTATATGATTATCAATAACTACATCTATTCATAACTGAAAATTAGCCCAACCTCAGCAGCAAGCACATCCTATGTATAAATTGTTGTTCCTCCATGGTGATGGATGACTCTTTCAGAACTCCTTTTTTACAAATGTCATAATTTTATCTTATTTTTCTCTCCTCCTCCATCTGCCACTGACTAATTCTCCTCATTCCATTCCACAGGAAGAGCTTTCATCTGCTCTTATTTCCTGTAAATACATGGCCGTCTTTGTTCATTGATTCCATTTTCCTAAAATATGGTGTTCTAATTAATTTTACCTAAGTTGACATTAATTCCTGGGGAAATTAATTAGGATCTTACATATGAATCCTTCATAATGTTATGGAATGTAATTATATCTACATCAATTTATGTATTCCTTTGGTCACTGTAAAGTATGTATGTAAAATGTCTTTGTCATTCAAGGGACTCACCTGAATTATAACCAAAAAATGAAAAAATTAGTTCTAATATAGGATCCAAACATAATTAAGTAATTTTATTCATTCATTTAACAATCTCTTTGTCTCAAACAACTGCTGATTTTCTTTGTTACATAATGAATTTCCTTCTTGCAATATTTTCCAAGAAGCACTCTATTTTTGTCACATAATATTGATTTTCTTAAACAGAAATTCATGAAAGTACGTCCTAAGTATGCTTATGACTTTAAATCTGCTACAATTTTTGAACAAGGGCATTCATTTTGGTAGACTTGCCAGAACATGAAATTGACTCTAACATTGACTGTTTAAAAACAGGTAGAGACTAAGTTATCATATAAATATGTACATGCATATGTATGAATGCATTTTTCCTCTTATTTTTATAATTAAAGCAATGGAATTCTAGCAAGATAAACTCATAATGTACAGAATAAAGAAAATAAATTCACATAATATTTGAATTGCAATACATGAATGCATAGCTTATAAATGCATAATTAAATGTGTTTAACATGATAATTATTTACTTAATAAATATGTCTCCCAAATCTTTCATAGAAAATTATCTTCTATTAAATATATTGTCACAAGTAATCTATATATTTTTTTCCATTGAAGCTCGATTGCTACTTGTTGTGTTGCTTATTTACTTGAGTAGTTTTACTTGAGTAAACTGTGTGATAGCAGGGATCATCCCTATGTTCTTTATCATTTTATCTTCAGCACTTAGTCCAGTACATGGACATAGTAGTAGCTTAATAAAACATGTTGGAATGAATGAATAAGAGGCCTATGTTAATCCATAGTTGCCCTTTACACAGTTATGCCCAAATTCAACACCAGTAACCTGGGTCTCATTTGCTGTACTTTTTTTTTAATTTTTATTTTTTTTGCAATGGGATAATAATATTTCAGAAATTTCATATCATTGGCGGTCTAGTTTACCCTGCCACTATAGTTGGATACATGAACACCATCTATTACATGTGTAACTTCAGAAAAAAAAGGTGGAGAAAGAGTTACCTACTCCCTTAGGTAGTCATTTATGTAGTAGGGCAATCTATGGCGGATTTTCATTTTCCTTTTATAAACTAATTCTGGAGTTCATGTCACAAGGCTTTTGAGAGGCCCACTGTTGTCAAACTACTCAGTAGACCCTGTCTAATTCCCTAATCTCTAAGTCCTTGGAACTTGCCAACACTTCCACACATTTCTATCATTTCCTCGGCTTCCACGCTGGGTCTGCTTCCAGTATTTGTTATAAACTATTGTGACTACCTGACGAGACCTGTCATATTAGAGGTTCTACAGTAGCATCATTTTGACTTTGACAGATTTTAAATCTTCCTAAACATCTATGCATGTCACTTTTAAGACTTATCTATAATATTTATAAAGTCTTATATACTGCAAAAATATTTTTCACTTAATCATTATGACAGTTAATTATTTGAATACAAAGTGAAAATATATTTCCATCTTTAAATGTGCTTTTCTCTAATAAGTGAGTTAAAACATTTTGTGTTAAAAATCAAAATGAAAAACTTGCTATTACTTTTTATTTTATTTTTATTGAATTTATTGGAATTACGTTGACTAATAAAATTATATAGGTTTCAACTGTATAGTTCTATAATCCATCATCTGTCTATTACATCAGGTCTTCACAACCCTGGAACATTTGACCTATAAATGTTTCTTTATCATTTATCATCTTTTAGCTCTTATCTTCTACTTTATCTTTTATGGAGGCCTTTGAATGGAGTAACCAGATTTTATGCATTTTTATGACTAGCTTCTGTCACTTTACCTGCCCAGCAGCTACCCTACAAACATTTCCGGAACTAAATTAACTAAGTATGTTACAAAGTTTAATTAGAATTAAAAATGTTTCAAGTATAATCACTTCTCTTTATCTGCTTTTTGAGGTAGACCTAACAATTAACAATTTTCTATTATTTTAACAAACATTAATAACAAAATTTTCAAAGGTGAAAGTATCATGTATTTATCTTTGAGAAAAAGCTATGATATTGGTTAGGTTACAAAAATGCTTTAATCGTCTAGCATATATTTTATTGTCTTTTTGTTTTCCTGTCTGCATAGATGACAAAGTGAAAAAAACTATTCCTAAAAATTTACTTATGTCTCAATAATATGCATTAACTTACTCTCTATGTGCATGTAGGGTTGTTGCATTTCAAAAAACTTATTTAAATTTCAGTGAGCTCTCGGTCTTTTTGTTTTCCTCACCTATTACTTAAGTTAAGTGTTTTCTTCATTACTTGCCTTTGACTTTAATCTCTTGTCAATGATGCCTGTGCCTGATTGTTTAACTCTTTTGTCTCTGTGCCTCAATTTCTTCAAACTTAAAACATTAAATTAAAAGTACCAAAATGCACAGTTCAATTCCACAGTTTGTATACACCCCAGATTTTATGTACTCAGTTATTACTTTGTATATATTTTCATTTTCTTTCACAATAGTACACCTGATTTTACTACATTTGTATATAAAATAAGAAACAGGATAAAACCTTCAGATTACTCCAGTCATTCTAATTAGTATATTTATCAATGTTTTATTTTCAGAAAGTTAAAATATGATTCTACCACAAACATACCATAAATACCTTTAAAGTCCAAGTTTAACTCAATTATTGGAGAAACCAAAAAGAAGATAAAACTGATTCAAATTATATTTTTTATAAAGACATTTTATTATTACATTATATAAAGACATTTTAGGGGAAAATGTTTAAAAAAGATTGCTAGGTAAAAAAAGGCAATAAAATAATTTAGAGAATTTTCTTTTCTTAAAGAGAAATCTAGAAATACACATATAACATTGCAAAATTCACACACTACATTGCGAAATTTACATAAATAATTTTTCTGTGAATGTTTATAAGGATATGCCCCAGAAAAACACTAAAAATTTCCTCATGATGTCTTGACATTTTTTCAAAGTTTTTAATGATTTTTTTCAGAGTCAATAAACTCTTAAATTGGGCCTAATAAATACAATGCCTGCCTTTCCCCCAAGTGTCTCTATGGAATAGACCTTAATTGCTTTATCTAAAAGGATATACCTAGCATATCTGTCTATCAGGACTATGAGTGATAGACTAAAATCTGAAAAACAAAAGGGCCTAAAGAAGCTGCAACCGGAATGTAGGAAAACATCATGAAGACATTGACTTAGGAATTTTACAGAATCACCTCCATGGAGGAATGTCAGATAAGCATTTAGTCACTACAATAGAAATCGGTAAATACATAGTAATAGCTCAGGTGCTATATAAAAAATTTGGAGAACATAAAATTTTCTTTACCAGAGTCTCAGTGATAGGTGCACAGCACAAAGGAACACAATCTCACCTGTGAGTTGTTTTAATCTTACTATTTCAGTAAGATCTAATGTCTGGCTTCCCAGAGCATTGCTGATAAAAGTCAAAAGTTTAAGCTGGTACAAGGTAGCAGCTCTCCATACCTGGAAGATGCTTGTAAATCAAGCCCTCCTCAATGGTGTGTTACTAAATACATTTAAATGTATCTGTGCATTTGAGGACATATTATTCTATTTGTTAATTGTCTCAAGTCCTTAGACTTTGTACCACTAATCTTAAAACATGGTATTTCTTATGTATTACTGAATAGAGAAAGAAAATATCATATTAATAAAACAGTGAAACAAAGTATTTTATAATATAAATTATTAGGAGTTATTATAACAAATTGGATATATTTTGGGATTGCTATGTCATATCTAGTTTAAATTGAAGTCCTATTATGCCTCATTGCCTGCATGTTGCCATAATTAGAAGTGACAGTTTGAAATGTTTTAAGTCTGAAGAAACTGAAGTAAATTCTTTGCAATATCAAGCAGCGAATTCTAAATCAAGTCATTTGGGTTATCAAATACAAATGAAAAAGAAAATCTTAAGGAAAGCTTTCCCTTATAGGAAAAGGGGAAGCTTCCATCAAAAAGATGTGCTATTAGGGTGATTTAATCATGTCAACAGACTGTAAGAGGACTAATTATTCCAGTATGAAAAATATACAAGTTCCAAGAATAATTTTAAACTTAACTGGCTTGTATAGGTCCTGCCACATGATCTGACTTAGGAGTGATAAACTATAGATTTCATTGTGATGATGATACTCAGTGTTTTTCTCAAAGGCTTTCTCTGCAATTTTTTCTTGCTTGAGAATTCTCACCATATAAAAGTAAGTAAGCATTTAGAGAATGCTCACTTGGGATAATTCATCCTTACAGTCACACTCAGTATGTGTGCAGAAATTGCCTATCTATTTTGACACTATCAAAAGTGAAGAAATATTTATATTAGCCAGAGGCTAAGCTTCATAAAATCTTTGTTTCAAACACTTTGTGAGTCACTATGCATTTTGTAGCTACTTTTAACTTAAGCTATTGTTCTGTTTCTTGACATGCTCAATATAAAAACTGATCTTCTATCCTACAGATTCAAATAAAAAATGGTTATAAACCAGGGCAGAAAATTAGTGGTTTGATCATCTGTTAGATAATCTATGTCTAGATTAATTTTAAATGTTGAAAACTAAAACACTGCATCCCCTTCCACTGGAGGACAGTTTTAAAAATAAATGTACTTTTTTGATGCCATTAGTTAAAACGTTAATTGCCAGGTGTTAAAAATCAAATCTGGAAGAACTTCAGAATATTATAAATAATGGAAAATTTAAAAGCATTGATTCTACAATATCATTTTACTTGTTTATTTTATATAAGAATGAATATACACTTAAGGAAGAACAAGTAAAGAAAGAAAATTTCTGAACCTGGAAATTGAAAAGGTAGATATGGGAAACTCCTTTGGATAGACATAATCAGAGCAAACTCATAAGGCTCCTATCATAAATTTTAATATCTATGCTTATCATTTTTAAAAAACTCATTCCTAAAGGAAATAGTAACTTTTGCTCTTCCAAGCTCTCTTCTGTTGTTCTTGATTTTTATTTTTTTAACAATTTTCAGAGATTTTCATCTTCATCTGATTTTCTTATTCTAGCTACCATTTAATTTGCCTGGAAAGATATTAGGAATCAAGACTATTATTTTTCAGAACTGGCTATAAAGTACAAAACACTATTAAGTAAAATGATAGAGAAACAATGGTAATAAAGAATTTGACCATATTTTAAGAATATAAAACTAAAACAATGAAATAAGTAGATTCATGATATTTATCATATCTCTTGCTTTGTCATATATTATTAGCTATACAAGGTGAGGCAAACATAGGTTTATAGTTTTTAAAAAAATGAAACATAGAGTTTATTCTTATTTATTAATTATTATGTTATTTTCCATATGAACAACTGCAAACCTACATTTTCCCCACTCTGTATTTCATCCATGATAATAATATCTAAAGAAATTTAATGACCTTAGATTATATAATTGTGATTGGTAAACTGGGCCAGTAATGTGAGCATCCTAATTCTTAGTCCCTCAAGTCTTCCTTCAAAAAATGTGGATCATTATATTAAGAATTTGAGAGAGCAGTACAATAAAGAAAATATGTAGAGATTAGACCAAAGGTCAAGGGTAGCCATGCCACAATATAAGAGTGTCAGGAAGAAACTATTAGGCATAGAGACTAATTGGCTTCACAAGGCTGTAAGACCCTAATGTCTAACAGTAATTATTCTTCCAGAGCAGGATTCTGAGTGATTATTTTCTTTGGGAGTTAAGACTTTAATAGGTTGTTTATCTATGCTGAATTGTTTTTACTATTCTAAAAATGTTTTACAAATAAAATGTAAATTATGACATAAACTCTAACATATGACTGGGATTCCATAGGATATTTAAAGGAGCAAGGAAGTCCTAGTTAGGGAAGGAATCTAATATTGTTAACAGAACAAGCTGGATTTTGAGTTACCTATTGCCGCTGGGTTACAGAACCCAGGTCAGGGTGGTATAAAAGTGTCCTTTTTGCAGATTGCCAGCAGGCTGAGAAAGCAGGGAACCAAGAAATGCATCATATTCTGCCTTCCACTCTCAGGGTGCTGACTCTTTTTATAAGGGGCTGTTAGTAATGGAGAAAAGGACAAAATCCATGCAGTTAGTAACATAACAATGTTCAGGAAGTGGGTGTTAGTTGGTGGGAATGTCTCTCCCCAGCAAGTTCTCATCTTAACTCAGGTCCAATTAGCATGAGTTCATCAGGTGTCCTTGATAATATCTTCAAGACAACCGAGATCAACTGACCCTGAGGACAGCCAGTTCCTGGCACCTCTGATACTATCTACCTCTGGAAATTATATGCAGAAGAGACTCCTTATTTTCTTTGGGAGACAGAGTAAAGATTTAGGACTGGTGAACTAAGTTTCTAGTCAATTATAGGGCCTAGCTCTTCATAAGAAATTCTGTGGCTAGGCTTTTACAAACAACTATTGTAATTTAAACTTTTTTCATCTTCAGGTGTCTCCCTGTGTAAAAAGGCTTCCAGTACTTCCTGTAAAGATAAACTTCTCTTGCCATTTTGAAGGGGAAGGCCAGGGAGTCATTAAGAAAGAACAGCAAGCAAATTAATTATTTTCTGACCCTTACTGATTATAACTAAAAGCCATTCTTACTAAACCTAAATTGCTAACTTTTGAGATCCCCTATCAATATCAGAAACAAAGCAAAATGTTAAGAACCCACACACTGACATCTGGCCGTCGGCTGACCCAGAAAGCTAGGTCCTCTTTCTCATAGCAAAAATACTAAACTTCACAGGTGTTTGATAGTTTCGATACAGATGTTTATTACTTCATAAATAAAAAACTCAAATATGTGTATAATGATATACTATTAACATATTACTTGCCTATATCAAATATCCACTTAATCTTTTTTTTTTATTAACAATAATTATTTAGACTATTATATTGTTCTAGGTGCCATTTAATTTGCCTGGAAAGATATTAGGGATCAAGACTATTTTTTTTCAGAACTGACTATAAAATACAAAACATTATTAAGTAAAAAATATAGAGAAAAAATGGTAATAACTTTACCATTTAAGAGTACAAAAATAAAACAATGAAATAAGTAAACTTATGGTATTTGTTAAGTATTAAGTGTTTTTGTTTTGTAATTCATCTACCCGTTTGCAACTTCTTCTGCTTTCTGTAAAATGCTGCTTTAAGGCTTTGGCATCTTAGGAAAAGATATTATATAGAATTTGGATAGATATCCTTAAGGATTAATACTATTTTATAAAAGTGTGTCTCAGTGATCAATAGAAGTATAAGTCTGAAATAATCTCATTGCATCAAATTCAGCACCTGATAATTTCAATATACTCACAATCAGCAACCTATGTGAGTTGTGTGGACTAAAACAATATTAATACTTTTACTTCTACCTTCTAAGTTCTTCTAGCTTGTCTAATAACCAAATTAACAGGAGAAAATCAAAGTTTAATACATGTGCATGGGGAAATCACAAAGCCGTGATAAATCCATGAAAATTCCAAACACAGGGAGACAACATTGGGTATATAAGACATTTTGGTCAAAGGAGAAAGAGGGACAACAAGTTATTAGATTTCAGAAGTGAAAATGGACAATTTACAGGTAGTAAGAAGAAGAGTGGAACACACATGGCAGGAAAACCCTTGCTAAGTGACTCAGAATCAGTGGGACACAAGGTAACTAGCTAACAAACAACTGCTTGAAGGCCTCTTGCTTATCAAACTTAATTTAAATTAGGCTAAGGCTGCATCCTTAGTACTTCTTCTTGAAAAGGTTTCTCTGAATCTCTAAATCATGAAAGAAGGAAAGGTCAAAACTTCTTTCTGAGGCTTAAAAAATAAATAAACAGCTTAAAATCAATATCCCATAAAGCAGTTTCAGGGTGGCAGAGTTCTGGTGCCTTGAGACAGTGTTTTGATGATGGAACAGGTCAGTGATATAGGTGGTCTGGAAGCATTGCAGGCAGTGAGCAAATAAATATTTGTTGGAGCATGTATTTATAAAAGAGTAACGGTTCCTGAAAAAATAAAAATAAAAAAAGAATTAAGCACAAAGGAAAATGGTTATAAGAGAAAGGGAAAACAAAATCTCTTTTTATTTTCTAGCATGAATTTTTACCTGATCCATGGATTAAAAATATTTTAAAAAAAATGATCTTCAGAAAGATAGTTGGCGAAACTATATTCAGGTTTGCTTGTGTTGTCAGTGGAAATGGGGTTCTTTCATAGAGTCATGTGAAAAGCATTTTGGGGACCCTGGCATAGGAGGATGAGATACAGCAGTAATATTTATTGGAATTAGAGAGCAAACACAAAGGACTGTCCCCAGGCGCCCAGTTTCTCCACCATGACTAGTTGGCTTAGCTCTGTCTCACTGTGGAAGGAGCCCAGCCTTATCTTCACTGAGCCCAGAAAAAGGACCAGGATCCAGAGATGTTGAGCTATTACCCAGCATCATCAGGGCATCTGAAGCTGCCATAGTTCAATTTAGTCCATGCCAAAGCTTAGTCCAGCTCAGTTTCTGTCCCCGCCCAGCTAACTTAGTCTCTGTTCCCAGCGGCACTCTGTCCAACACTGTGCTGCTACACCCTCCTCGTGCTTGGGCCCACACTTAAGCTCAAGCTGCTGCCCAGGCCCATATGGATGCTACAGAGAAACAATGAATGAACAGCAAACACACAAACAAATGTGTGCTATTGAAAGAGGCCTCTGTTAAGCTTTGATTATATTACCTCAGGTTTTTTACCAAACTCTTTCCTTCTTCAAAGGCTCATGTTGGGTCATCCCCATATCCATATTTCTTTTCTAGATCTTCTAGGGGTTTTGTGTCTTTTATCCCATCTGATCCTTTTCCCAGGTTAGATACCTTCCCTTTATGGTCGCCATCTTGGTTCCTAATGTGCATGTCTCAAAGTAGGACCATCTTGGCTTCTACTGTGCATGCAGCATGCAGCAAATGAATTTTCCTAGTATTGCTTTATCTCTCCCTAATGATGTCTGACTGTCTTCTGGGGAGTCTGCTCAAATGACTAAGTCCCCTAGAGGTAGGATGTGGTGTCACCTGGGAATCTGTGAATGTTATAGCTTCCAAGTAGTCAGGTTTAATGTCTGATTTAATTTGCTCTTTTCCTTTATTAACACTAACTAGCTATGTATGCTAACATTTGTAAATAGAAAAAGCTAACGTGATCATTATAATTATGTTAATCTAAAATGATTTTCATTTAGGGAAATTTTTAGATGCTTTGAGGAAACATGACTATAACACAAATTATATGAATCACAGAGGTAAATTATGCTTGAACAAATATAAGAAAAGAGACATGTTTTCTTTTCCTGCTTTGCAGACTAGTCTTTCTTTTTTAAAATGGAACTCTGAACAACTAGAGAAGTATGTTTGGACAGACTTTTAAATTTAAAAATATTAATCATCTAGTTCTACACTATTAATTGATGATTTGGAAGATTACTTTTTAGGAAAAAAATAAGTCTTATTTTTTACTGAAAACAGTAAATTTTTTAAATTGCATGCAGTTTTAGTCTGGTAACCTTTTTCATTCAAATATCTTCTATTTTTGCCTGTACCAATCCTGATGTACCTAAAACTAACAAATTTTAAAATTCTCATTTTGAATATTTAATTATTTTTACTTTTTAGTCCTTTTAATACATCTAAAATTCTTCACTTAGTAAATTCTCTCATGTAGGCTCCAAATGTGTAATAGATAGCTAAGCTTCCTTTGATTGATTAAAATATAGGAATGCAAAGTATTAAGTAAAATGTTAATTGAAATATAAATATTTTAGATTCTTAGATTACCCTTATAAAATTATTCAGGCATGACTTAAATATATGAAATGAAATTGGAACAATTTTATGCATATATTTTACTGAGCACAAAATTTATAATATATTTTTGAGCCTGTAAAGAATAAAAATATTATTTTCCCAGAAAATCAAATACATCATTGAGAATTTCACATAATTCAGGGTGGGGCAAAAGTGGGTTTATAGTTGTTCATATAAAAATTAATACAATAATTAATAAATAATAGTATGAGAATAAACTGTCTTTTGCATACTTTCCTCTCAAATGTAAACCTACTTCTTTCCCACCCTATGTGCTGCCTGAGAAGAGGTAAAAATTACCTGACATTATTAAACATTGGCAAAGACAGAAATAACAGCTTGTGTTAATGCAAATTGACTAGAGTTTGTTGATATAGATGATTATGGACAGATGGTTTTCAGTAAGCAATATCATCATTGGTTTCTTATTTAACAGAAATGAAGAATTTTATGATGGCATACAAGAAATAATGAAAGGAAGTGGTTCTATTTTCTTTCATTACTTTTCTCCATCAAGTAGAGAAGGTACTTATAGAGTGACTATTGGGTACTTACATGACACTGTGTATTATGAAACATGTTCATTCTGACTATGCTATCTTGCCCACAATCATTATGCAATATGGTTTTTCACCCTTACAGTGAAGTGTGGCTGCTCTTCGTTTTCAGTCTTAAATCCAGCCTTATCAGGTGGTGACACAATAGATAAAGCATCACAATGGGATGCAGAGGACCCAGGTTTGAAACCTCAAGGTTGCCACCTTGAGCACAGTCTCATCTGGTTTGAGCAAGGCTCACCAGCTTGAGCCCAAGGTCACTGGCTTGAGCAAGGGATCACTCGGTCTGCCATAGCCCTCCAGGTCAAGGCACATATGAGCCAGAAATCAATGAACAACTAAGGTGCCTCAAGGAAGAATTAATGATTCTCATCTCTCTCCCTTCCTGTCTGTCTGTTCTGTCCCTCTCTCTGTCTCTGTCACACACAAACAAGTTTTAAATCCATATGCTAATGGAAAGATAGAAATAGAGGAAGAAGCTGTGTTATTTGAAGTTTGTGAGAATGAAATATGGGGAAGTAGTATATATGCTAGTGCCATAAAGTTCTCTGAAATCAAGCATGGCTATTGAAGAATAAGAAGTTCTTGGTAGGAACAGAAGTCAGTAAGATGGTCAGAAAACATTTCCAAAGACAACAAATGGGGAAGGATCTACAAAGAGCTACAGTCAAAGCCCAAGTGATATGACTTAAGTGACAAAAGCTGTAACAGTGAAACAGAAAGTTTATATATATAATGATAGAATTCTGAGAAATGCATTTTTACTCTAAACTTTTCAGTATTTCCTTGCATGAAATAGCAGATATGGTCAGTAGCAATTATAACTGACCATCTGGGACATTGTTCCATTGCAACCAGAGCCATTCTATCACCTGAAGCAAAGGCCATGGAGCCATCCTCAGAACCCGGACCAACTTTGCTCCAGTAGAACCTTGGCTGTGGGAGAGGAAGAGAGAAATATGGAGAAAAGCAGAGGAGGAAGGGTGGAGAAGCAGATGGGCACTTCTCCTGTGTGCCCTGACTGGAAATTGAACTCTGGGCTCTGATACACCGGGCCAACACTATACTGCTGAACCAACTGGCCAGGGCCCAGATATTTTTTTAAATTCTATTTTAAGGTAGAAATGTCTAGACTCCTACCAAGTCTGTCAGAGATTATTGCTATTCAAATAGCTTAAGAAAAACATTAATTTAAATGTACTTCCCCCAAACCAGCTAGAAGTATTTTCTCCGTAGTTCTGTGGGGTCACTTCCAAGAAATAACACAGTTATAAGCAGAAAAATAAGTGCTGTTACAATTTTAATTTATTTTATTTTATTGCTATCCTCTCATAGATAATAAACATGCTAATAAAACTTCCAACAGTTACTTAAACAATAATATAAGTACAAATAGGTGACATTTCTTTTTCTGAAGGGAAATTACACTAAAATTAGCTATTCCTTAACCCAAGGAAATGTGAGGAAGATCATCAGGGTGTGATTACATTTCCTTTATAATGACTTTAATCAAGATGTAACTACACTACTGAGCAGCTAAAATTACATTATATTACAATTTACTTAAGGAGATTCAAGAGTCCTTAAATGTTCAAAATATAAATAATTCTGATTTATTATGAAAACTCTGATTGTAAACAGAAACTGTTTTAGAATGTCCTAAAAGGCTCAGAAATACTACAACTTCCCAACTTAAGCCCACTTCAGTTTTATTTTTATGAAATCAGTAACATGTAACATTTCTGCATATAACATCCCAAGAAGATCATTCTTTATGCCATATTTAAAATCACTTAATCTTAGTCTTATTACGAATGGAATAGTGAAATTAGAACTATATCCTCATTTTTCAAATAATGAATCATCTATTTTTATAGAAGATAAATTTAAGATTGCTCTACCATTCATTTTCCCAAAATCCTTTTCTATTTTCATTTTTTCCTCTGAAAACTAGAGTTATCTTATAGATGGTTAGATCTTCTAGAAATAAAGAAGAAATTCATAGGTAATATCAGTGGACAGTTATACTTGTTCCTTTTATAAAATTAGAAGACAATATTTTTAAACAATTGGTCTAAATCGTATTCATATTTGAATGTCTTTTCAATACTTTAAATAGAAAAAGTTTTATTTTTCCTGTTTTTTAAAAACTAATTTTTTAGTCCCTTTTATAATATCCTATTCATTGACCAAAAAAATAGTAAATTATGTATTATAGGAAATTTGAGAATAAGTAAAACATAACCCTTATTCTTTTTTTTTCAACTATATTATAATAACAGAAAGATGAGAAAAATGCATAAGTAGCATTAAGGTATGTTCAAATCTTGATTCTACTGCTGACAATGATTTGGGTATCTCTTTAGAGTGAAAGATACATATGGCTACAGATACTTTGAAAGTCTTCCCATCAAGAAGCAGGTGTCATGTCTCTTTTCTTGAAGGCAACCTGCCTGTGATTGCCTGAACCTATAGAGTATGACCAGATTAATTCTATGTGAATTCTGAGGCTGGATCATAAAAGACCATGTATCCATTTCCTGGAATAGTCACTCTTGAGGTAAGCCCCCATGTAGTAAGCACAATAAGTTTTATGCTTCCGTGCTGTGAGGAAACCCAAACTACATGTCAAGGACTTATTCAGATACTCTTGGTCAACAAGGTTTTTTTTTCTTTATTTTATTTTTTTGTGACAGAGACAGAGAGAGTCAGAGAAAGAGACAGATAGGGACAGATAGACAGGAAGTGAGAGAGATGAGAAGCATTAATTCTTTGTTGCAGTACTTTAGTTGTTCATTGATTGCTTTCTCATATGTGCCTTGACCGAGGTGGGGGTGGTAGCCAAATGACTTCTTGCTCAAGCCAGAAATCTTGGGCTAAAACTGGTGAGTCTTGCTCAAACCAGATAAGCCTGTGCTCAAACTGGCGACCTCAGGGTTTTGAACCTAGGTCTTCTGCATACTATTCTGACACTCTATCCACTGCATCATCTCCTGGTCAGGCTTGGTCAACAACTTTTGAGCCAAGCCTTTAAGTAATCCCAGCCTCATTCTAAAATGTAAGTTAAGATAACCCAACACCAAACAAACAAATGATCCAATTAAGAAATGGGCTGAGGACCTAAATATAAACTTCTCCCAAGAAAACATAAATAACCAACCGATATACAAAAAAGCTGCTCAACTTCACTATCTATTAGGAAAATGCAAGTTAAAACTACAATGAGACATTAAACTAATACCCGCTGGAAGGGCTATTATCAAGAAATAAACAAATAACGTGTTGGAGAGGTTGTGTAGAAAAAAGAACCCTCCTTGACTGCTAGTGGGATGTAAATTGGTATAGCCAGGATAAAAACAGTGTGGAGGCTTCTTTAAAATTTGAAAATAGAGTTACCATATCACCCAAAAACCTCACTTCTGGAGTTTGTCTAAAATATTTATTTGCAAAGATATATATACCCCTATGTTCATTACAATATTATTCATGGTAGCCAAAATATGAAATCAAGCAAAGTGTCTTTTAATACATGATTGAATAAAGAAGATGCTACACACATATACAATAGCATATCACTCAGCCATGAGAAAAGATGAAATACTGCCATTTACAACAACATGGATAGATCTTTAGAATATCATGCTAAGCAAAGTGAAAGAGAAATCAAACACCATATGATTACATTCATATTGGGATATAAAACTCAAAGCAACACATGAACAAACAGACAAATAAACAAAAACTCATAGACCCAGACAACAGTATGGTGGTTACGGAAGGGCTGGGTGTGGGTGATAATAAAGGGAAAAGTGGATCAAACTTATGGTGATGGAAGGATATTTAATGCTGGGTGGTGAGCATACAATGCAATATATACAAGATGAGCACGCGATTGTACACTTATAGCCTATATAATTTTATTAACCAATGTCACCCCAAGAAATTCAATTTTTAAAGAAAGAAGACTCCAAATTATTCTATTTCCCAATATTCAACTCATTCTTAGACATGGAAAACTAGGCCCAGATATTGCAAACCACAACAAAGTAATTGTCATGTTTAAATTCTTGATCTACAAAATATAAGAATAATAAAATAGTGGTTGTTTTATGCCGGCAAGTATGAGCAGTTTTCTATGCAGCATTTGATAGTATAAATAATAGCAAATAAAAATGCTTTATTTCTCCAAATGTTTATTTATCTCTCTCTTGACAGACTTGTCAAGAAGGGGAAAGAAGAAAAAATGTGGCATTATGCAAACCTGAGTGCCATTTAATAACTGTGTTCTTTAGCAATTACTATGAAAACCATGGATGATGTGCTCATATGAGATTTTATGGAAGATTAAATTAAATGACATAATTAAAATATCTGACACAAGCATGTATTAAGAAAAACTGTGAAGTTGGGTTTTTTTTGGCTTCTTTTTATAAAAGACATTTTATTCTGCTTTATTTATGAAGTAGCATAACTGTATGATGGAAGTTCAAACTATATAAATTAGAAATAAATAATTTTTATGAAAATTGAAATTTTATTGAGTAGAAGTTATCTGTAATGCATTGTAGAGACATAATAAAAGTTTTAATTCAGTTTTAAAAATATGAGGCTATATGATAGGAGGAGTATATAGTTTGGGATACAATAGTAAACAAAAGAGCTTCTTCTCCAGTATTCATGGAAATTAGAGTATAGTAGTTTAATGGGAATATCAAACCATTTTTACCATGGTGAATGTTAAATGTTAAAGAAACTCTACATTGTTTGGAAATATGTATCAGCAAATTTTATCACAATATAATATCATAAAAGTTCTTAAAAATTAAATAATAAGCTAATTTGCAAGATAAATAGATAATAACTGATATATATTGGAAGAATACTCTAAGAGGAAGAAACACCATGGGTAAAAGTGCTGAAGACAGAGAATGTAGAATATCTTAGAGAAATAGAGAGAATACTAGTGTATCTGGGTATATAAACCAATAAGGCCATGTGAATGGAGAGGGAAGAAAAGGCCATACAATAAAAGGCACTTAATATAACTGTAAGAATATAGAAATTTCTCTTAGGGACAATGCAAAATCATTGGAAAGATGGTAAGCAAACAGATGTCTTCATATTTTTGTTTTATAATATTAGCTAAAAGACATATAATATATATTACTCTTTAGGGTAGAAAATTTGGTGGTCATCATATTTTTTTATGATCATCATGTTTTCTCATTTAAGTGTTGGTATTATACTTCTATAATTATATAATAGACTTATAAGATATTGGGTTCATGACTTGTACTCATATTCCCCAACTAAACACTTGAGAAGTATAAAACCATTTTATTATGGTCAATTTAGATAGTCATATTCTTTAAATGTATTATGGTAATATTGCTTCATGAGTTTTTTAAAAAGCTTACTGAAAAGTAAGGTGAGTCTATACTATAACTGTGGGGAAAGTATAGCAGGAAATTCCATAAGAATATTATATTCAAAGAGAATGTTACTTTAAAAAATAAGTTATATATAGGTTCACATGGCAATTATTTTGAAGAAGAAAATATTCAACTAAATGCATATGTTATGATATAACCTCTTGTACTTCTTGTAGTCACAATATCTGAAAGTCTAAAATTCTTTTAGTCTTGAGTGTTACCTAGTAAGAATTTGTTTATTGGATTTTGACACTATTACAGACTTTAGTTCACATAACTCTTACCTCTTTCCTTGGTAGCCGGTGCCTCCAGAACCATCAGAATAATAAACACCCATCTTATATCTGGGGTCCTGATATTCTACTTTTCTCTTTCTGATTCCTGATACACTTTGTGTAAATACAGAATTTCTTTTTGAAAACAAAACAATAACAAAACCCAAACACACTAATATCTTATTCGCCTGGCTCTGTTCCCTCTTTTGTCAATTGAATTTACTGGTTCTTAATTTATAAGAGCTTGATAACTAACACAGTACCTAGAACTAAAGTATGATACTGTTTTACATGATGCCTGGTGCCAATTATTTTCTTTTGTCTTCTTAACTTATTCTGACATTATCTCTTCTTTCCAGCATACTTACTACCAAAATTCATTAGAATTTGTGCAGAATCTTTAATTAAACATAAACATATTAGCTATATGATTAAAATGAATGTTAAGTACATTCTACATATATAAATATTGGCATATCATACAGTATGCCAAGACACAATATTATAGGGCAATTAAAATACCTTTGATATGTGAGAACTTGTTATGAAAATTAAATCCTACACCGAGATGCAAAAGTAACATTTGTAAGAAAATATTCAAGTTGTTTTCTCAGAAGAATGTCTCTTACTACTATCATGTTAGTTGAAATTCAGGAATAATTTAATTAATCTCATACTTTTAGTCAGAATTATATCCTTTGCTTAAAATGTTGAAATTAAGGTTTTAAGTCTAGATATAAATTTGAAAAAAGGTCAAGGTAGCAATATAGGGTTTTATATAAAATTATATATATATATATATATATATATGATATATATATATCATATATATAGCAATTTTTAAGCTGCCTTTATAGTCATTTAATTTTACTGTATTCTGTGTAATTTTCTATTTAATATTGAGTAAAAAATATTTTCCATATGCTGAGGTTTATTAGGGACATTATAATGCAGCTCTAGAATCTTTTAAAAAAATAAAATATATGTTCCAAAATAATTTTACACTTTTTAAAAATAATAATTGCTGAATGTATACCTAAATATTTAAGCAAATTCCATTTAATACATATGAACAATGACATTAATAATATTAGAATAATATAAAATTTTGAGTGACTGGTACAATAATGTAGCAAATGTTTGGAATAATTTGTATATAAAAATCAAATGACAAAAATTGATAAAACTAATAAAGTCATGTACTTTTATCTGTCTAAAGATATTATATAATCTTCTTAAAGCATTATATGTACTTCAATATATTGTGGATCTTTCTGAACATAATTTTCATAAAATGAATGTGAGAGTTTATCTTAATCTTCATACTGTTTATTTTTTAACAATGGAGTAATGTTTTAAACTTAATAATGTAGAACATAGAAAAATGTATTTGCTTATCTAGCAGAGTTTTCTTGGAGAAGGAAATATCTGGAGATGCCACTTTGCTACAGAAGGTGATACCTGAAGACATGACTTGGAAGGAGAAAGAAAACAAAAAGACAATCCTCTTGAATGTCTCTTCATAGGAAATAAACAGAAATTCTTCTGAAGTGCCTTGCAAAGAGCTCCACAGTCTGCTCCTATATGAAACTGGTGAAAATTATAAAACAGCCATCTAACTCTCTTGAAATGGTTATAATAGCATATAGAAATGAAGAAATATTTATTTATGAAAATCTACTAAATTCTGAAAGAAGAGTGGGAGACTGTTTTACATTTGAACTCTAACGCATTTTTACTTATCCCTCTTTCTGCCTATCTTGACAAATATTTCACTTAAGATCGGTGCAGTCAGCAGCACAACTTCTGCTAGGTTTCAGCCAAAGGCTATAGTATATTCCTTAGAGTGAGAGGGCATCAGAATTTCCCATCCAACCACCCAGATACCTTGTTTCTCAGACTAAGCTCTTAGAAAGTGTGGTCAAAAAGAGTTCGCTTTTTTCTACCAGTCCCTCTCATGGGATTAAGGCTCTACTTGGATTGAGCAATGAACATTGATTACATTCAGTCTGGCTTGTTCTAAGGCAGTTTCCATACCATAAGAAGAAAACTGACAATACCAGAAGCTACCCCATCAACCGCTCAGTGACCAGCTGCCAAAGCAGGACTGTCACCCAGAGAGAAGTGTGTTACTGGCCTTCACCCTAAGCTCTGAACTAAGGCTCAGAAATTTTACACAAAAGGTGAGACAGGCCACACAATACAGAGCTCTTCCTAAGAGAATAGTTTGGGGAAGTTCAAATAGAAGAGTATTCTCAAAAACAATGAATGTATGGTGTAAAGCAAATAAGAAGAAACTAATACTTCATTAAAGATGTAAACTGAATACCAGGCCAGCTACTTTACCAGAGAGAATCAAGAGAAGAGAAAACTTAGAACAACCTTTTTAGAGTCAAAACAAGTCTCAAATACTAATATCAATAACTCTCCTTGCAAAGAATCCAAAATTTACCAAGATTGGTGTGTGAAGCAATTTATGACCCTGGGTATTTGTTTAAAATGATAGCACAGTCAGCAATTTGTGGAGTTTATCATCTGGATGTTATCAGGGAAAGAGATAACTTTATGTTCTCAGACCAGAATGAAATAAGAGACCAATAATAGAAATAGTAGAAAACTTATAAATACGTGGAAACTAAACAACACTCCTAAATAACCTATGAATCAAAGAAGAAGTAACAAACAAAGTTTAAAAAATATTTTGAGTAGAAAGAAAATGAATCTCTTATGGGATGCAACAAAAGCAATGCTTAAAGGACAGTTTATTAAAATAAATGCTTCTACTAAAATAGAATTAAAAGTAAAGGGGTCTCAAATCCATTACCTGATCTGCTACATCACATAAGACATGGGGATAAAAAGAATAAGTTAAAACAAAAATGAAGATTAGAGCAGAAATCAATGAAATACAAAATAGAAATATTCAACAAAACCAATATTGGTTTTTTAAACATATCAACAATTGTGACTATGCTTTAAATAGATTTACCAAGAAAATATGCAAATTATTAATCAGAAGTAAAATTAGACATTACTTTTTTTTAGAGTAAAAGTAGAAAATTTACAGAGATAAAAAGTCTTATAAATCAATATAAAAATAGTGTACTACTAGATCAGTTAGATGAAATAGACAAATTCTCAGAAAGGTACAACATACCAAAAATAAATCAAGAAAAAATATAAAACCTGAATAATACTATAAAGAGATTATATTAGTAATAAAACTATTTCCCTCAAAAATGTCCAGCCCAAATACCTCATTGTTGAATTCTAAGCAAATATTTAATGATGAATCAATGCAATCCTTCACTTCTTCCAGAACACAGAATGTCCTAGCACATCTCATGAGGTCAATATTTACTATGTATCAAAACCATAAAAAAATCTTCACAAGATATAAAAATTACAGATCAATATCTTAAATATAAAGACCAAAAAAGTCCTCAACAAAATGCCAACAAATAAAACCCTGCAATGTATAAAATATACTATTTACTATGAGCAGAGAAAGCCCCTTCTAGGGCATTGCTCAGAGAAGCCACTGGAACAAGATTCCAGCCCAAGAGAGCCACAGGCTCATGACTCTAACTCAGTGGTTTTCAAAGTGTGCTCCAGGGCGCACTGGTGCACCCTAGAAGATTGCCAGGTGTGCCCTATGGTATTCCAGAGAAATACGTGTCTGTTGGGGACCAAAAACCAACAGGGTTTTTGGAGTTTAGATTTTGGGGGGACAGAGGTGTGGGGAATTGGCTGTAAGATGACAGTCTGCCCAATCCTCCCACCTCACTTGCCTGATTAGGTTGCAAAAGGTTGTTAAACTGTGATGCTGGATTGTTTACATTACTCCCCATGTTCCCCAGAAATACTGAAGGCAAGTTTACTCTATTCTTTGTTTGGTGTAAAGTTAATATGGTATGTATGGTGGGGTTTTCTGCACTCAAGACAATTAAGAGTAAAAAGAGAGAAATTTTTAATGTATTGATAGAAAATGAGTTTGCCTTTTAAATATATGCTCAAACATTGAAGAAATTGCTAGGACACATCAGGCTCATGTTTCTCATAAACACAAGAATGAAAAATCTTAACACATTTGTGCCGTGACCTGCTGAATTCTAAATCTTACTAAGAATGTATCTAAGTAGATAAAAAGATAACTTTTTGTCATTTTTTAAATTTTTTAACCCCTCTTTTTATGAATTCTATAAAGCATAACTCAAAAAATGTAACAAAAATGTTTTTTAATGTCAGAATAAATTTAATCTTATTGTATTTATCACATTTAATTACCATAAAAGCACGTTTGGACTTTATATTTTTTCTTTAATATTTGACTTAATTATTATAACATATTTCTCAGAAATTTGTATGTAGTGTGTCTACAATTATTTTTAGGATTTTAAATGTGCCCCGATTTCAAAAAGTTTGAGAACCACTGCTCTAACTCATGAGACCTTTGTAGGTGGATTGAAGCTTCAGTGATTCCAGATGGAGAAACAATGAGTCAAAAAGATTGCTGTTGAGTCCTAGGGTTTAATGTTGTTAATCCCATTAGGTTATAGACTCATCTGGGACCTTTCACTTTTTACTTATTTTCTCTTTCCCCCTTTAGAAATTAGAATGTCTATCCTACACCTAACCCAACATTCTATTTTAGAGGCATGTTTGTTTGGTTTCACAGATTCTCTGCTAAAGCGGAATTGTGCTTCAGGTTTAATTATACTTTTAGTCTCATCCATGTCTAATTTAGATCATTGTTCATGAGACTTTGGACTTTAGACTTTTGAGTTGTTGCTGAAAGAAGTAAAGATGTTGGGTCTATTCAGATAGGATAAATATATCTTGCATATGAGAATAGTACTATTGCTTCAATGTTTGTATCTCCACAAATCATATGTATATGTTTAAATCATAACCCCAAAATGTGATAGTATTAACAGGTAGGGCTTTTAAAAGGTGATTAAGTCATTAAAGTGGAGCCTTCATGGATGAGATTTCACAGAGCTCCTTAGCCCTTTCACCATATGAAGATATAGTAAGTCCATGAGCCAGAGGACTCCTCTGCCTAGTCTCACCATGCTAGCATGAACTGTTATAAGTGGTATGTTGATGTTCCTCACCCAAATTCATATGATGGAATCTAATCCTCAATGACATGCTTTAAGGTGGTGGGACCTTTGGGAAATACGTAGATCATAAGAGATGAGGCCTCAAGAATGGGAATAGATCTTTCATAAAAGAGATCCAAAGAGCTCTTTCTCCTTCTGCCATGTGAAGACTCAGAGATAAAAACACCATCTATGAACAAGAAAGCAGGCACTCATCAAACTCTGAATTTAACAATAATTAGATCTGGAATTTTCCAACCTACAGGAGTGTGCAAAATAAATGTGTGTTGTTTATAAGCTACCCATTTTATGAAATTTTAGTTAGAGCAGCGTAAATGAACTAAGACATGATAAGGTCGGGAACAGTATACCTACTTTCACCATTTCTCTTTAATATTGTTTTAGTCAGAACATTTAGGCAAGAAAATGAAATAAAATATATTCACATTGTAATAGAAGTAAATATATCTATTTATAGATTACATGGATCTCAATTATACTGAAAACTATTATTAGAACTCAAAAAAGAGTTTAGCAAGTTTGCAAGATACAGGATCATTATATTGGCTTGTGATGGAGCAGGGGATAAAGCCTCAACCTAGAACGGTGAGATCACTGGTTAGAAACCTGGGGTTTGCAAGACATATATGGGGGTTGATGCTCCCTGTTCCTCCCCCACTTCTTTCTCTTTTTCCTCTCTAAAATAAATAAATAAAGTCTTTAAGAAAAAACAGAATCAATACATAAAAATAAATTGTATTTTTATCCACATTTTTGAACAATCTAAAAATAAAATTAAGGAAATATTCTCATGAATTATAATATCAAAAAGAACTGAATTATTATAAATAAATTTAGCAAAAAATAAAAAAAACAAACTCAGAAAACTGAAAATATTGTTTAAAAAATTAAGATCTAAATATGTAAAAATTCCATAATCATGGATAAGAATATTTAATCTGATTAATGTGACAACACTTACATGATCTACCGATTCAGCTTAATTCTTATCAGAATCCTAGATGAAATTTCTAAATAGATATTGAGAAACTGATTCTAAAATTCATATGGAAACTCAAGGAATCAACATAGCCAAAATAATATTTAAAAGAACAATGTATTTGAAGGACTCCCACTTTCCAATTATAAATCTTAAAACAAGGGAACAGTAATCAAGAATGTGGTACTGACATAAACCCAGTAAGTGTAATTGGCTTGTGGTTATACTTATTCATGTATCCATTGGTTGATTCTTGTATGTGCCTTGACTGAGGTTTGAACCCTGAACCTTCGCATATAAGGATAATGCTGTAACTAACTGAGATACCCAGCCAAGACTGGTCAATAGGAAAAGAATAGTATTTCAACAAGTGATTAAAAACCACCACTGCCACATGCAAAAGAATAAATTTGAGGCCCTACTTTTCAGCATAGACAAGAATTAACTCAAAATGGATCAAAGACTATTAGTTGGAAATGTAGGCATAAATTTTTATAAACTTGGATTTGACAAGTTCAAACCATGCAAGCTCTATAGGGATGCTCAGCTAAGATCCATCTCCTAACCACAATGAAAACTTGCCCTCCTTCTGCCCCCTCAACCTATTTTTATATTTTCTTGGAATCCTTCCCCACTCTCCCCAGAAAGCTTCATCACATGAGAAATCAATATTTTCATCCTTTCTTTGTGGATATGTGTCTGTATATGATCATCAGTACTGACATCCAAATTGAATTTTGGGCAAAGAAGCCATCTTCTGTAGGTGACTAAAAAGAGTTGGTTTGGGGGAGAAGTAGTTTAATTAGTGATAAGAGGCCAATAGATGATTATAAGTCAAAATGAGGAAGAAAAAGAAATCTTGGATGTTGAGATAAAACAAAGCACAGCAACTTGAGCCAGAAAGTTACCATAAAAACAAATAAGTAGCCTGACCAGGTGGTCGCACAGTAGATGGAACGTCGGACTGGGATGCGGAGGACCCAGATTCAAGACCCCGAGGTTGCCAGCTTGAGCACAAGCCCATCTAGCTTGAGCAAAAGCTTGCCAGCTTGGACCCAAGGTCACTGACTTGAGCAAGGGGTTACTCAGTCTTCTGAAGTCCTGCGGTCAAGGCACATATGAGAAAGCAATCAATGAACAACTAAGGTGTCGCAATGAAAAACTTATGATTGATGCTTCTCATCTCTCTCCGTTCCTTTCTGTCTGTCCCAATCTGTCCCTCTCTCTGACTCTTTCTCTGTCCCTGTGATCAGCAGAAATGTTAGAATGGGTATATGACTTGGCATCTGACTTCCAAAGCAATATACTTCCAGAGAGGAATAAATAGTATTTTATTTAAATATTGTGGGTAAGATAATCCTGCATGACAATGACCTTATTTCAGTTTATGTTATATGGTAAACCTTAAATCCATAGGTTATATGTATATTCATTATACCATCATCCTGAATATGCATTACTTTATTTCTTATAGATAATTCTTAAAATTATTTTTAAAAATTTTATCAATTCAAGATTGACACAACATACCTAAAATTTAAAAATCTTCCCCTTTAACTAGATTTAAATGTTAATGAAGCATAAAAAATATAAATAGATATTGCAAACTCTATTTAGACATTTTCAAAACATTCTAAAATATTCAGATTATGTTTCAAATTAATAAAACTTTTAATTTTATTAATTTAAAATGAGATAGAATCGTGTTTCTTAAGAAAGAAAGAAATGAAAAAAAATAAAAGTAGGATAAAAGCCTGGAGGGAGGAAGAGAGAAATTGATGGAAAAAAAGAAGGGTGTTGAAAGGAGTAAAAGGAACAAAATCATAAAAGCAATTAATTGAACTAATGTGAAAATACATCTGCTCTTTCTTTCAGAAAGCAAGCCCTTTAAAATGACTAATTATCATGGAGTGCTGCAGGCTATTGTATAACTATTGATTTAATGAATACTATTGATTGCATTTCTTCAAAAGTTAGAATTGTTAGGACTGTAGGAAGTTTAAAAGCATAGAGTTCATTTTCTTACCCTTGGGCAGAAAATACCAGTCACTCAGAAATTGAATAATTTTTAACTCATTTTTTAATCTACAGAGAAGGAAATCATGCAACTTCTTTCAAAATCATACCTTTGGCTCACAAAGAACATTTTGTCATGAGCACAAAGTTTACCTATGCAAATAGCTGATTAGGTAATGTTGAAAACACAAAACATATTCTTATTTTAAGATATGGATTAAAGAGAGAATTAAGGAGAATACAGGCCAAGTGGTAGAAACCTTTTTAAAATGTAAAATTTTAGCTGGACCAGGCGGTGGCACAATGGATAGAGTGTTGGACTGGGATGCGGAAGACTCAGGTTCAAAACCCCGAGGTCACCAGCTTGAGTGTAGGCTCATCTGGTTTGAGCAAGGCTCACCAGTTTGAGCCCAAAGTTGCTGACTTGAGCAAGGGGTCACTCGCTCTGCTGTGGCCCCCCAGTCAAGGTACATAAGAGAAAGCAATCAGTGAACAACTAAGGTGCCAGAACAAAGAATTGGCACTTCTCATCTCCCTCCCTTCCTGTCTGTCTGTCCCTATCTATCCCTGTCTCTGTCTCCCTCTTTCTCTGTCACAAAAAAGAAATAAACACTTTAAAATGTAAAATTTTAACAGAAAAAAATAATTTGTGTTATAAATGAACTAATAATATGATGTCATGTTCTGTAAATGAATGTGTTATATAACATGCTGCATGTTCTTTTACAATGCATATGTATGTAATATAATGTAATGTCATAGTATAAAGTTATAAAAAGAAATATGGATTTCAAAGGAAATAAACATTATGTTCATTACCTTGACTGAGTCCCAGCAAAACAATTATGACCTAATGAAATAATAAAAAAGTGTACAGATTTTTTAGAAAAACTCACACTCCTACACATTCTTAATTCTTACTTACAATATAAAACCTAAATATTTACAAAGATTTACCTATGTAAATGCACACACATAAACCATAAATTATAAGCAGCATTTAGAAAAATAGATTAGTTCTTTTGCAACTGATTTTTTAAAAAATGTTTTTACACTTACTCCTTTGCATGAACTTATGTTTTAAAATTTATCTAATATATTCATTCTTGCATAAAAATATTTTGAAAAGTATTGATATTAACTTTTAAAACTGCCATTTTAAGCATGATTAACATATATTTTAACTACCGTCTGTTGTGTGAAACTGATGATGATATTAGATTTTACTGTGAAAACGTTCTATTTAAAACCTCAAAACTTTTCACACATTCCATTTATTAAAACATTTTTTATTTTAGATAAGAAATCAATTTACATTTTCTCTTATTCAAAAAATCCACAAAGTGGTAAGGTAAATTGGATTCTGTCATAATACAATGCTTTGAACTAGAATGCATTGTTTATTTATGTCTTTACTTAATCCCAGGGTGTTATATTTATGTACCTTTAAATACCATGAAAACTTAACTAAAGATTACTGAGAATCAGTTTAAACTCATTCTTTCCAATAAATTCGAGAACATCTGGAAATTACTTTTTATCCCAATATATGTTAATCATATTTTAATGAGTTTAGTTCATTCTCCTGTTGCAATAAGCATAACAAAATCTAATTTAATATGTGAAATTTAAAGATGTTTTACTTAAGATCATAAAATAATTTATTGACATAAATATAGATATAGGAAACACTTATTGAGTGCTTGTTATATGCCTGGAAGTTGGTTACTATTCAAATTTAACTTTGCATATGGAGGAACTAATGGAAATTGAATATGAGTTGACCAAATTCACAAGTCTAGTAAGTGGTAGAGCTAGAATTTGGACCTGGCTATTTGAGTTTAACAGTCTTAATTTACAATCACCATATATATTGAACTTGATCAGTAGCACATCTACTTTCAAAAAGCACCTCTTGATTATAAGACTTAGGAAATATGCAAATAAAGATCAAATTACTGCATCTGCCTAGTTACTGAGAGAACTATTGGAAAACATTATTTAGATGTTCAGCAAACATGGTTATCTTAATACTAAGCTACAAAAGTGGAGAAGTTTCCTTACTCTTTTTCAGGCATAGTTGGTTGAATGCCAAGTTTCCTCTGTAATGGAAAAGAAGTATAGAATTCCTTTTGGAGATTTTCAGAGGCCAATATGCTCTTCCTTCCCAGAGCAAAACTAAGAGTATCATGAATATTTATAATATTCAATCCTTCATATAAGTTAAAAGTTATTTGCAATCCCCCAAATCCTCCCAGATGCCGAACACACACACATGTATGAATATCTACTATATCTAGCTATATACTTATGAAAAGTCTAAATTAATAAAAATGTTAAGGTATCTTTTAGAATTTTCTTAATCACTTAACCTTAGCTGTAAGCTTAAATGCCAGAAAGGGAGGTAGGGGCAGTATATGGGATGGGGATATGTATTATTGTTCATCATTTTAAACTGAAGAAGAATAATAGATCTTAATAGAAACAGCCAAGACACTTGTACAGGCTTTAAAAAATTGCATTTCAACTACAGTGACAGCTGCAGTGGGCTGGCGCCATCAATGCCCATACCTGAACACCCAAGGCAGCAGCAGAGGGGGTGGTGAGCCTGCAGACAGACCACACCTAGTGAACATAGAGGCCACACCCATTGACTCCTGTAGCCCACCCTTATACACAGGCAAAATGGGAAGGCAGAGAAATGCAACCCAAATGAATCAAGAGAATCCCTAGAAAAGGACTTGAATGAGTCAGATATAACCATTCAAAAGGGATGCAGAGTTTAAAATAATGATTGTTAGGATGCTCAAAGATCTTAAAACAACTATAGATGGATATAACGAGCACCTAAATAAAGAAATAGCAAGTATGAAAAAGGACATTGAAATAATAAGAAAGAATCATTCAGAAATGACAAATACAATATCACAAATGAAGACCACAATGGAAAAAATTAAAAGCAGGATGAATGAAGCTGAGGATCAAATCAGCGAGATTGAGAACAAGATAAAGGCATGGAAGCAGAGCAACAAAAAGAAAAGAGACTCAAAAAGTCTGAGGAAACTCTAAGAGAGTTCTGTGACAGCATGAAGAGAAATAACATCTGCATCTTAGGGGTTCTTAAAGAAGAAGAGAAAGAACAAGGGATAGAGACTTTGTTTGAAGAAATCAGTTAAAAACTTCCCTAAATTGATGCAGGGAAAAGTCACACAGGTTCAAAAAGCACAGAGAGTTCCATTAAAGAAAAACCCTCCCCAAAACTACACCAACACAAATCATAATTAAAATACCAAAGCTAAGTGATAAAGAAAGAATACTAAAATCTATAAGAGAAAAGCATTCTATTACCTGTAGAGGAGCTCCCATTAGGATGACATCTGACTTCTCAACAGAAACCCTTGAGGCCAGAAAGGAATGACAAGAAATATTCAAAGTAATGCAGAACAAGAACCTAAAACAAAAACTTTTTTATCCAGAAAAACTACCATTTAAAATTGAAGGAGAAATAAAAAACTTCCCAGACAAACAAACAAACAAACAAACAAAAAAACCCTCAAGGAACTTATTACAACCAAACCAATGCTGCAAGAGATGTTAAGGGGCCTGTTGTAAATAGAAGAAAAGGGGAAAAGAATATAATAAAATAGAAATGTAGCAATAAACAATGACTTATCAATAATAACCTTAAATGTAAATGGATTAAATGATCCAATCAAAAGACATAGGGTAGCTGTGTGGATAAGAAAACAAGACCCCTACATATGCTGTCTACAAGAGACCCATCTCAAAACAAAAGATACACATAGACAGAATGTAAAAGCCCATCTCAAAACAAAAGATACACATAGACAGAATGTAAAAGGTTGGAAAAAATATTTCATGCAAATGGAAATGAAAGAAAAGCTGGGGTAGCAATACTTATATCTGACAAAATAAACTTTAAAACAAAGGCTAGAGTAAGAGATAAAGAAGGTTACTACATAATAATAAAGGGAGTAATTCAACAGGAAGATATAACTATTATAAATATCTATGCACCTAATATAGATGTACCTAAATATATAAAGCAGACTTTGACATATATAAAGAGCGAGATCAACAGCAAACTATAATAGTAGGGTATTTTAATACAAAACTAACACCACTAAATAGATCCTCAAGAAAGAAAATTAACAAAGAAACAGCAGACTTAAAGGACACACTAGATCAACTGGATTTAACAAATATCTTCAGAACCTTTCACCCTAAAGCAGTAGAATATACATTCTTTTCAAGTGCTCATGGTACATTCTCCAAAATAGACCACATGTTAGGGCACAAAAGTGGTCTCAACAAATTTAAGAAGATTGAAATTATATCAAGCATTTTCTCTGATCACAATGATATGAAACAAGAAATCAACCACAACAGAAAAAACAAAAAATACTCAGACACTTGGAAACTAAATAGCATGTTATTAACAACAAATGGGCTAACAATAAGATCAAAGAAGAAATAAAAAAAATCATAGAAATGAATGATAATGAGCATACAAAAACTCAAAATTTATGGAACACACCAAAAGTAATACTGAGAGGGAAGTTTATAGCATTACAGGCAACCTTAAGAAGATAGAAAAAGCTAAAATAAACAACTTGACCCTGCATCTAAAAGAACTAGAAAAAGAACAGCAGGTAAGGTCCAGGGGTAGTAGAAGAAAGGAAATAATAAAGATAAGAATGGGAATAAATGACATAGAGGCTAAAAACAATACAGAGGATTAGTGAAACGAAGAGCTATTTCTTGAAAAGGTAGGCAAGAGCAACAAACCTTTAACCAGACTCACCAAGAAAAAAAGAGAGGAGATTCAAATAAATAAAATTAGAAATGAGAGTGCAGAAATAACAACTGACACAACATAAATACAAAGGATTGTAAGAAAATACTATGAAGAACTGTATGCCAAAAAATTAAACAACCTAGGTGAAATGGAAAAATTCCTTAAAACATAATCTTCCAAAAATGAATTGGAATAATTAGAAGACCTAAATAGACCAATTACAACAAATGAGATTGAAACAGTTATCAAAAAACTCCCAACAACAACACAAAAAATCCCTGGACCAGATGGCTTCACAGGTGAATTCTACCAAATATTCAAAGAAGAACTAATTACTATTCTTCTCAAGCTATTTCAAAAATTCAAGAGGAAGGAAGACTCCCAAACTCCTTTTATGAGATGAGCATAATTCTGATTCTAAAAGCAGGCAAGGACAACACAAAGAAAAAAATTATACACCAATATCCCTGATGAATATAGATGGTAAAAACCTCAACAAAATATTTGCAAACTGGATCCAGCAATATATGAAAAAAATCAAACACCATGATCAAGTGGGATTTATTCTGGGAGGCAAGACTGGTGCAATATTTGCAAATCAATCAATGTGATCCATCACATAAACAAAAGGAAGGAAAAAACAATACATGCTAATTTTAATAGATGAAGAAAAAGCATTTGATAAAATTCAGCACCCATTCATAATCAAAACTCTCAGCAAAGTGGGAGTGAAGGGAACATACCTTAACGTGATAAAGACCATCTATGACAAACCCACAGCCCTCATCATACTCAATGGGCAAAAATTGAAAATTATCTCCTTAACAAGGCAGGGGTGCCCCCTTTCACCACTCTTATTCAGCATATTACTGGAAGTCCTAGCTACAGCAATCAGACAAGAAGAAGAAATAAAAGGCATCCAAATTGGAAAAGAAGAAGTAAAACTGTCATTATTTGCAGATGATATGATATTGTATATAGAAAACCCTAAAGTCTCAGTCAAAAAACTACTGGAGCTGTTAAATGAATTCAGCAAGGTGGCAAGATATAAAATTAATACTCAGAAATCAGAGGCATTTTTATACATCAACAATGAACTGTCAGAAAGAGAAATTTAGGAAACAGTTCCTTTCACTATTGCAACCCAAAAAATATAGTACCTAGGAGTAAATTTAATCAAGGAGATTAAAGACTTGTACTCGGAAAATTATAAAACATTGATAAAAGAAATCAAGAAAGATACAAACAAGTGGAAGCATATACCGTGTTCATCGATAGGAAGAAAAAACATCATTAAAATGTCTATATTACCCAAAGCAATTGATAAATTCAATGCAAAGCCAATGAAAATATCAATGCAAGCCAATGATATACTTCAGAGAAATAGAACATATATTCCAAAATTTATATGGAACATAAAAAGAACATGAATAGCCTCAGCAATCTTGAAAAAAAAGAATAAAGTGGGAGGTATCACACTTCCTGATATCAAATTATACTACAAGACCATTGTACTCAAAACATTGTACTGTCATAAGAAGAGGCATATAGATCAATGGAACAGAACAGAGAACCCAGAAATAAACCCACATCTTTATGGACAATTGATATTTGACAAAGGAGGTAAGTGTATACAATGGAGTAAAGACAGCCTCTTTAACAAATGGTGTCAGAGAAATTGGACAGCTACCTGCAAAAAATGAAAATAGACCAGCAACCTACACCATTCACAAAAATAAACTCAAAATGTATAAAAGAATAAAATGTAGGTCATAAAACCATAAGCCTCTTAGAAGAAAACATAGGCATTAAGATTTCCAACATCTCTTGCAGCAATAAATTTACTGATTTATCCATGGGCAAGTGAAATAAAAGACAGAATAAACAAATGGGACTATATCAAACTAAAAAGTTTTTGCACAGCTAAAGACAATAAGAACAGAATAAAAAAGGCGAACTACACAATGGGAGAACATATTTGATAATATGTCTGATAAGAGGTTAATAACCAAAATTTATAAAGAACTTGTAAAACTCAACACCAGACAAAAAAATCCAATCAAAAAATGGGCAAAAGAAATGAATGGACACTTCTCCAAAGAGGACATACAGATGGACAACAGGTATATAAAAAAATTGTTCAACATCACTAATCATTAGAGAAATGCAAATTAAAACCACAATGAAATACCATCTCACACTAATCAGAATGGTGCACATTAATAAAACAGCGCATAATAAGTGCTTATGAGGATGTGGAGAAAAGGGAACCCTCCTGCACTGCTGGTGGGAATGCAGACTGGTGCAGCCACTGTGAAAAACAGTATGGAGATTCCTCAAAAAATTAAAAATATAACTGCCTTTTGACCCAGCCATCCCACTTTTAGGAATGTATCCCAAGAACACCATATCACTGATTCAAAAGGAGAAATGCACCCCCATGTTTATGGCAGCATTATTCACAATAGGAAAGATCTGGAAACAGCCCAAGTGTCCATCAGTGGATGAGTGGATTAAAAAGCAGTGGTACATATATACAATGGAATACTATGGGGCCATGAAAAAAAAAAAAAGAACTTTTGCGACAACATGAACAGACCTGGAAACTATTATGTTAAGTGAAATAAGCCAGGCAGAAAAATAAAAATATATTATATGACCTCACTCATTTGAGGAATCCAAGGAACAATGAGAACTGAGGAAAGGAATTGAGACAGAGGAGGGATCGAAGGGACCAGAGGAAAAGAGGACAGAGGGAAAGGGGATGATAGGATGGGATAAACCTGAAGGGAAAGGGGGAGGGGGATATTGAGGGGAATATGGAGGGAGGGGGGATGCATTTGGGGTGACACTAAAAATCTATGTAAACACAATAAATTAAAATCATTAAAAAACTTTGAGTTTCAAGATTTTTAGGTATATCAACTCAGATGTTCCAAAGGTATCACAATTTCTTATTGTTTTCTAATCAAGACCTACTCTTGGCATAACAGATCTGCCTTGGACCTCTACCTCTTTTCTGATTAAATATTAGCGTTCAGTTTTCTCTGCCTGCTGACAGCAAATGAGTCTTTTCAGATGCTACTCTGTCGGTCCTTTGATAGTCACAATTAATGTTTTAAAGGCTTTATGTATATATGTATGTACGTGTGTATGTATTATTAGTGCTTAGTGGAACAAGTGTGAGACAAACTTCTTCATGACTTCCCAGTTTCGTTTTAGTTCTCCTAACATAAATGAATCCGACCTAGCATCTCCATTTATATATTGTACCACTGTTGAGTGCTAGGTTATGAGTAATAGACACTCCCATATGATCTTAATAGTATGTGTGAGTATGTGTCTGCGTGTGTGATGTTTGGGAGACTCTTAAATGTTTGAGACACTCTAAAAAGTACCGGCTTGCCTAAGTCTTGCCCAAGAAAATATATTGTGTGGACCTAAATGCTTTATTTTTTAGAGAGGTTTTTGTTTCAAAACAAAATTGAGAGGAATAAAAAAAGATGGCCCATATCGCCCCTGTTCTTCCACATTCATAGCCTTCCTCATTATCAACATCACTCACTAGAATGGGACATTTGTTACTAAGCATGAACATATATATACATAATTTTTTATTCTGTACTATTACTGGTACTTTTTTTAAAATTGAATTTATTGGGTGACACTAGTTAATAAAATTATACAAGTTTCAGCTATCCAATTCTACAACACAGGGAATCTATGTTGACACATCATTGTTATCTAAGGTCCATAGTTTACTTACTGTTCACTCTTGGGGTTGTACAGTTTTTGAATTGGGACAAATGTATAATGTGACATATCTATGCATTTGCACTGACATAAAATCCCCTATATTCTGCCTATTCATTCATTTATCCTCCTTACCACCCCCTGAAACCACTAATCCTTTTATTATTTCCATAGATTTGCCTCTTCTAGAATGTCATATAGTTGAAATAAAACAGTGTTTGACTTTTTTCAGATTGGCTTCTTTTACTTTGTAATATGCATTTAAGGTTTCTCATGTCTTTTTATGACTTAATAGCTATTTATTTATTTATTTATTTATTTATTTATTTATTTATTTATTTTGAGAGAGAGAGCACAAGACAGACAAACAGGAGGGAATGGAGAAAGATGAGAAGCATTAAATCATAGTTAATGCACTTTAGTTGTTCATTGATTGATTCTCACACATGCTTTGATAAGGAGGCTTAAGCCAAGCCACTGATCCCTTGCTCAAGCCACCTACCTCGGGCTCAAGTAAATAACCTTGGGCTTCAAGCCAGTGACCTTTGGGCTCAAACCAATGACCATGGGGTCATATTTATGATCCCACACTCAAGTCAGTACCTTTGCATTCAATTTGATGAGTATGCACTCAAGCCAAATGAACCCACATTTAAGCCAGTAAATCTGGGGTTTTGATTCTGGAACCTCAGTATCCCAGGTTGACTCTCCATCCACTGAGCCACCACTGGTCAGGCAGCTCATTCAGTTTTACTGCTGAATAATGTTTTGTTTTGTTAGTATATCTCAGTTCATTTTCCCATTCATGTACTGAAGGACATCTTGGTTGCTTTCGTGATTTCACAGTTAAGAATAAAAACATAGTTTCAACTCTTTGGGGTAGATACTAATTAGCATGATTGCTAGATTATATGGCAAGAGTATATTAAGTTTTACAGGCAACCACCAAATTGTTTTTCCAAAGTGGGTGTATTTTGCATTCCTACCAGAAATGTATGTGAGATTTTGTTGTTCCATATCCATGCCAGGACAGGGTGTTGTCAGTGTTCTAGAATTTAGCCTTTCTAATAGGTGCATGGTGGTATCTTATTGTTGTTTTAATTTAATTTGCACATACCTAGTGACATATGATGTGAAATATCTTTTCACATACTTATTTTACATGTGTATATATCTTCTTGGGTTCGGTGTCTATTAAGGTATATGGCTTATTTTAAGTCAAGTTATTTGTTTTCTTATTAACTTTTACACATTTAAATTGCAATTGATGATTTATCATAATCTTTTATTGAATATATCCAGAGCATCAGATTCTCTGAGCAAAAAACATTTACTTCCATTGTTTTTTTTTAATTTCTATCTTACCTAAGTATTAACAACATCTAATACACTGTACTTGCTGATATAGTAGTTCTTTTGACAAATATGCATCCTAATTTATGAGGGTGAATTTTTGAGAATTGCACTGTTATCTATTCCCAGTGCTGTGATTATCACTACCAGTCAATAGAGGACAATCTCGTTCTGAAAATCCATTTTTTTTTTTTACCATCTTCTGAGGAATCCCCTTGGTTGTACAGATATATTTCTCCAGTGACTGCTTTTGTTTTGGACTATATATTCATTTACTGTTCAGTATAATAAAGATAATGTCTTCCTATGACAAAACTTATGCAGGCTAACTGTCCATTATAAATTTTGAGTCTCCAAAGCTTCCCTGTAATGCACTTCACTGTGAATGCAATATATCATCTGATAGACATTGTAGCCTTCTGGGACTGGAGCTTGTGAAATTAGCACAAATATTAATCTGGCTCCTATTACTACTCTGAGTAATAAACTTCTTTTTGAGTCTATCTGAATAGTCTTGTCTTCTGCCAACACCCAGGAAGCTTCAGCAGATTAAATTGGTTGATTGGCATGTGGGATACAAAAATCACAAAACCTTCTCAATTCTTTACTCTGGAACTAAATGTTGAAGTTCAGGTTCCTAGGAAAACAGACTCTGAGATACAGGTGCATGCATGGATTTTAATGGAAAATAAAATTTGGGAAAATCCTCTCAGCATCAGCACTTTTGGTAGCGACATAAGAGGTATGACCAGTCAGAGAGAGAATTTGGATGTGCTGTAGTCAAAACTAGGCAGCTAAGACACCTATGCATACTTGTCCTAGAGAAAAAGGGGTGGGACCTCTGGCTTGCCTACAGGCATTCCTTACTTTATTGTGCTTTATATATGTTGCTTACTTTAAAAAGTGAATGTAAGACCCTTCACCAGCAGAAGGAGTGCTACTCACTTTATTGAGGACTGGAATCCAACTGGAATCAGATACAACTTTTGCCCTAAGGGGGTGTTGTAACCTTAAGCAATGTAGTCCCCTTCAACTGATGCTCATCATCACTAAAGAGGGCAGACAGCTGACACTCTGGAGGAATATGTCATTCGGTCCTAGAGGAGATATCAGACAGTACAGTGCAGCCTCTAACATAAGGAAAAATCCAGGAAAATTATAAGTTGCTCCATCTAGAATCTCTATATCACTTGAGCTTCTGAATTCTTTAACCCACAAATCTTTCCTATACTAAATTTTCTTGGTTGTTATTATCTAAACTCTGTACATTTAACACACCTGCTTAAAAATCTTCCATGTCATTTTATTTTAAAACTCAAGTATTTTTTATTTTACTTGTCTTAACCATATCTGCTGCATCTTGCATCTTGTGTGTTACTGCCTTATGACAGATGCATCTTATCTCTTATTTACTTTCCACATACTCTCAATACTTCTTGTGTATTAGATTTCAGATTAATGCCACTTTTTTGTGTGTGTGTCAGAGACAGAGACAGAAACAGATAAAGGGACAGATAGGGACAAACTGACAGGAAGGGAAAGAAATGAGAAGCATCAATTCATAGTTGTTTATTGATTACTTTCTCATGCGTACCTTGACCCAGGGGGCTACAACAGAGTGACCCCTTGCTCAAGCCAGAGACCTTGATCTCAAGCCAGTGACCTCGGGCTTTAAGCCAGCAACCATGGAGTCATGTCTATGATTCCATGCTCAAGCCAGTTACCTCATGCTCAAGCTGGATGAGCCCGTGCTCAGGCCAGTGACCTTGAGATTTTGAACTGGGGTCTTTCTCATCCCAGTCTGACGCTCTATCCGCTGCCTCACTGCCTGGTCAGGTTAAAGTAACTTTCTTAGAGATAGTAGGTAAAGTGACCTCTTCCGCATTATTTTCTAGCAATAACCTTGCTTCTTTAGCTTCATAGTACCTGTATTAATCTAGAATTGTAAACTTATTTGATTTTCTGTTAATTTTCTGAATTCTCTAATAGATTGTGAATTTCAGGAACAGAAACCAAACCCATTTTGTTCACTCTTGTGATAATTATGAGAGCTGTCACCATAATATTCCCAGCTGTCTGGCCTTCAGGCCCACAGTAATATTGCATTTGTGGTTGCTATAGCCATGTGATTAATTATAACCAATGCCCTGTGAGCAGAAATGATGTGTGCCACTTATGTGACAAACCACTTAATTACCAGTGTGAGACTCTGTATAGCACTTTCCCTGTGGCACCACAAAGGACACCATTTAAGAGGAAGGCTGCTCTGTCAACCCGACTTCCTGCAATACTATGCAAGGTTGGCCCCTTCTGGCTACTTTTGATAAACAAACAGCTAGAGTAAGCAATAAACTCATATTGTTTTAAACTGCTGAGATCGTTTAGTTGTTTTATAACAGGTCATAACCTAGACTATTCTGGGTGATATACTGCCTGGTACCGCACCAAGTACAGAGCTTCACATATAATATAAACTAAATAATTTTTGAAGAAAGTAAAGAGCAATGCTGTGTTTATTTAGCAGTGTCTAAGAGGTATTTTGTTGTTGCTGTTGATTTTTTTTCTATCTGTGGCTCATTTTTTTAATGAGAAATGTGTCTCAACATGAATACCGCATGTTCATGAAACAAAGAACACCCAAAAATGCAAAATAAGATTAAAAAAGTAACTGATATTTGTTTATCAAAGAGGTCATCTGTAACAACAGAAGACATGGGTGGAATACAAAGATTCTTCATTGTTGAAAACATTGAGGGATTAGAAAGAAGAAAATGTTTCCAGCACTTTAGAGAGGATGTTATGCGTAATAGAAACATATATGTTTTACTGCAAGCAGAGAGAGATTCTATTTGCCCCACCTTCTAATGAATAAAAATCCACTAAAGAAATAGCATGAGTTGATTACAGGAGAGATTGCATTAGCACTGTGCTAACAAAGATTTAGTCTTTTTATTATGATTTGGGTATCTAGAATGTTTTTAAAAAAATGTGTTCACTTTGTGCCAACATGTTTCTTTTTTCCTAACACCTGACAGGTTTGTAAAGCACACATACAAATGTACTTCTGCTTTACTAACCCTGTGGTGCTGTAATTTGTGCTGCAAATTTGCCTCAGTCTCAGCTAAGGGTTTGTTGTTTCCCCTCCTATCAATCTCTACTCTTCTTCTCTTCATGGTCAAGTTCACATCTAACATTTATGAACTTCTCTTCTGATAAATCAGAGCTATTTATTTTCTGTCAGTGAAGATTTCAAATAGCTATTACATTTTGTACATTTTGTTTGTATGGAAAGATATATATGCATTTTAAATTATTTGCTTTATTCAGGTGAATTACAGAGTATATTTTTTCTTTCTATTTGAATGCTATTACTAAGTATGTATTGTTTCACTCGGTCACTATTTTTAATTTATTGATTGATTTTAGAGAAACAGAATAAAGAAGGGAGGGGGGGTGGAGAAATACTGTTGTTCCATTTAGTTCTGCATTCATTGGTTACTTCCTGTAAGTGCCTTGACCAGAGATGCAACTCTTAACCATGATGTTTTGGAATAATGCCCTAAATGACTGAGCTAACTGGCCAGAGCCTCACTCAGTTACTTCATGATGGAAACAGACATTTCTAAGACTATCAAAAATTATAAGTTTTCTTTCATGTTCCCAGACTTTCCTTCTTTCCTTCTTTCCCTCCTTCCTTCCTTCCCTCCTTCCTTCCTTCCTTCCTTCCTTCCATCCTTCCTTCCTTCCTTCCTTCCTTCCTTCCTTCCTTCCTTCCTTCCTTCCTTCCTTCTTTCCTTTTCTTCTTTCCTTCCTATATCCTTTTCTTCCTCCTTCAATCTCTTCCCTTCTTTTCCCTTTTTTTTTTTAAATTTGAATTATTTCTTCTGTCACCTTAATGCTAATTTGGTAATAATGACAGGATTAGATTAGAGTGTTTAGCTTCAATTTTTTTACTTCTTTTCTTTCTAAACATTTATTTAGATTTACCATTTTTTGAAATGATAAACATTTTCTTTCATAATTAAAATTTATTTTTCAAAACACTCTAAAAATTGAATCAGAGTCTGGAAAATGTAGTTTTGATGATTCAAAACAATCAGATTGAAATATAGTGATGTCCTTGAACATGCTCATTGATCAGCATGCCATATAACACCATGTTGTCAGTGTTATGAACTGCTTGACAATTTAATAATATAACTAACATTTGCAACCTATATATATTTAAAATATATTTATACACAATATTACTAAGTGTATACAAAGATATCACCACTTTAGTCATGCTGATAATCTACTGACAGATTGGAAAATATTTTATTATGAATATTTTAAAGAACTAGGAAAAGTTATGACTGAAGGAGAAGTAGTATTTGCTCTACAATCCTATTGCAGAAACAAATTTGCTAACATGTAAATACTTTTAATACTTCCATTAAAATTATGATCATTTAATAAAAAACAAATTAATTTTGTGACAACAAGGCCACATTTTGAAGCTCTCAATACTCAGTTTTAGTGTTGTCAATGTAAGAAACATTCAAAATACTTTATGAGAATTTAAAACCCTGTCTGGTTAGTTGTATTGTCCTAAGGTGCCAGTTCAATCCTAAGGTTACTGGTTCAATCCCCTGTCAGGACACGCACAGGAAGCAACCAATAAATGAGTAACTAAGTGGACCAAGAAATAAATGCTTCTTTCATTCGTTCTCTCTTTCTTTCCTTCCTTCCTCTCTCTGTCTTTCTAAAAAGCAATTGATAATAAGAAAGAAAAAACAATTTTTTTTTCAGCCATACTGACAATATATGTTGAGAGCAAGGATCTCAAGTGCTTTATAGACTAACAGTTTTGTGGTTTCTTTTATGTATTTTAAATTAGGAGGATTACCTGAAGGTAGGAGAAAAGCAAGGCAGGAATTAGATTACAGGATTGTTAAGATTATTTGCTTTCTTGAGAGTAGTTGCTTCTTAGAAGGAGGGGTCTGAAAAGAGGCATTTTAAATGGGTGTTAATATGAATACACAGAAAAAATGGAGAGAAGTTGCTTAAGGCAAAGATAAACCTTTTACTAAGAAGTTATATGCCTAGGTTGTGACTGCATACCATGAACTTCTGTTAGGAATCTATGACCAGATTACCCTGTGAGGTTACTTTCCATGGAACCCCCTGGGCCCCACTTTTTTTTCCCCACAGTGTTGATAATGAATGTATTTGTTCAGTACTGAAACATAATTGGTTGCAGCACGGGGGTGACCATATCAGGAATTATATTTTGCAGTTATGATGAAAGGTAAAGGCCAGTGGTGGGATTCAGCCTGTTCTCATCAGTTTGACAGAACCAATACCTAATATTTCATTGAGTTTGACTAACCAGTTGTTAACATGACACTGGTAAACAGGGTTCTCTCTAAGGTGGGTGCCTGGGCAGCCTCCCTATGTGGAAATCACAAATTTACATTCCTTACTCTTTTTTAACATTCATCTGCACAACAGCGTATTCTAAGTGCCTATAGTAATGCTCATTCAGTCCATAGGTTAAAAACATAGCAACTGAGGACTCCAATCAAGAAGGAATATAGAAATATCTTAACATTTTTTTCAGGTATTATTTAATATTTTTATCAGTATTTTAAAACTCATAACAATCTAGTTTTGTATATCTCTTTTATTGTTCTTATTTAAGAATTAAATGCATGAAATAAACTACCTTTCAACAAATCATTTTTTTTTTTACAGTAACAAGGAGAGAGTCAGAGAGAGGGATAGATAGGGACAGACAGACAGGAACGGAGAGAGATGAGAAGCATCAATCATTAGTTTTTTGTTGCAACATCTTAGTTGTTCATTGATTGCTTTCTCATATGTGCCTTGACCGTGGGCCTTCAGTAGATCAAGTAAGCTCTTGCTCAAGCCAGTGGCCTTAGGTCCAAGCTGGTGAGCTTTTTGCTCAAGCCTGATGAGCCCACACTCAAGCTGGCAACCTCCGGGTCTTGAACCTGGGTCCTCTGCATCCCAGTTCGACACTTTATCTACTGCACCATCCCCTGGTCAGGCAACATATCATTTTTTTATACTTAAAATGGTCATTAGGGAAGATAACCTGTTGTTAAATTATTTGAATCCCACTACTGTCCAGACTGTGTGACCAACAGTCAGGTTTAAGCTACTGTATTCTGCTGCCTCAGTGGTGGTTAACTGTCATCAGGGTAAAGACTAGGTCTGTGAGGGGGATAAACACAGAGAAATGATTTCTAGAGCTAGGATTTAAAACTAAATTTAATCAAAATCATAAAGACCTTTGGTTTTCAATATTAACCCTATGGGAAAAGCAGAGTACCATGATAACTGCCTTATCCTAATAAATAGGAAGGCAAAACGAAGAGAACTCAAACTAACAACATAACAGAAGACAATTTGGTGGGGCATATATTCAGGCTGTGTCCTAAAATCCAAGGTTCTGAAGACAAACTTATTTTCTTTTCTCTCTTCTTCATTTGACTAACTTCTCTTAAAGTAATTTACTAATAGTGCTGCTATATCCTTAGAGCAGATGTATGGGAAATAAGAGGAATAGGAGGTGCTAGGTTCAAGGATATCCCATCCAGCAGATAAAATGATAATTGTCTTCTGTGATACAGGCAGGTAACTGGTCCTGACCCAAAGGATATCACAGTCCCAGAAAAAAAAAAGTCTACTGCAAAGCTTGTTATTAGAAAGTAAAAACAAACAAACAAACAAATAAACAGAAACACAGAAAAACTCCCTTTGTTTTCACCTGTCTTGTGATCAGTCACAATATGAATATGACACAAGATTGCAAATATCTGGAAACTAGAAATTATTGGTGGTTTTGGAGTAAGAAGGTTGACTAGTGCAACTGGTAAGAAAAGAAGTTAAAATTAGTTGACTAGCAAACAACAGAGGGAAAGAAGAACATAGAGAAAACCCTATGTTAAGATGGTCTTACAGAGAAGGGAGGGGAGAGGTGACATAATATATAACAAGGTTAATTGTAAAGCCTTGTGTTCATTGTTTCTTATTAAATGGAGGTAGTCTAGAAGAAAGTAACTACCCTGTAAGAAAATTTTAAGACAGAGATCTTTGAAAAATACAAAGAAAGGGTCTTTAGAGGAAAAACAAGTTCAAACAGTTTTTACTGAGTCAGTAAAGTCAGAGATTAAAGAAAAGAGACTGGGGAAACACAAAACTACCTGGTTAGGAGAGAAGTTTACAAGCAAAGTTTCCTATATTCTCAGGTACTTAGGGTAGGTCAGCTGCTGAGCGTGGTTTTAAGATAGGGTTGGGAAGTTAATTTTTGCAACTCATTGTCTAGTGCAGGCACAGAATAAATATTTGCTGCCTTGGTTCTTTTTCTTCAGATATCATGTATCTAGATTCCTCACTTTTGTTTTAGAACTGATGTTGAGATTCCAAATACATGAAGATGTATTTATAACTCAGTACAGATTAGACTCTCATTTAATTATGAAAATGAGAGAACAAAGCTGTGAGAAGGGTACTGAAAAAGTATGAAAAATTAGCTATATCCTCAAAATAACATTGAAGTAATTTAGAGATATATGGAATTGACTAAAGTATTTAATAATCACTTGTTTAGCACCTATTGATAAAGCAAATCTAAAAAACCTATTGATATAGCAAATCTAAAAAATCTGTGGAAAATAGAATATACATAGAGAAAATATTAACTGTGTTTATTAAAAAGCTACAATATAGAAAACATTTTTGACAAAAATTTGGAAATTAAAATAAATAAATAAAACAGTAACTTTGCCCTCAGGTAACCTGCAAATTCATCCATTGTTCATTCATCTTTTATACCGAAGAAAATCAACACTATTGATAATACTATTAAAATGAATATAGATTTTCATATGTTTCTTTTTCAACTGAAGTCACAGAAAAGGAGGCTACTTATAGTTAAAAAGTCATAGAAAATATTATAGGGTATTTTCCCTAAAAAGTAAGCACCATACAAAGATCAGTAGAAAGTACAAGTAAAGAAATTACTTTTACACTGTATAATTTGAAGATTGTTCTTCAGTCAATTTCCTGAAGGGTTTAAACTTTGACCTTGAAGGAGAATTTGAATGTGTGTGTGTGTGTGTGTGTGTGTGTGTGTGTGTGTGTGTGTGTGTAATGTTTTAGTTGGAGGAAGTGTTGTAAATAAAGTTAGAGTTGTGGGAAATTATTATGGCCCATAGCGTTGTTTTTTATGCCATTTAATGATGCTGCCTCCAGAGTGCACGAAGGTAAGCTGCTGTCAGATTCAAAGACATCTTAAAGTGTTTGAACATTTTATGGTATAGCATTAATGAATTTTTGAGCAAAGTGTGATAACATCACACTGGTTTTAAGTGTTATCTGCTATTGAGTGTCCTCTCTTATCAACCCTTCTCCCAAAGGATAGCTAAGTTAAATGACCATTATAACAATATATGCTTACATCATAAAATTTTTCATTATACTATAATTATTTGTTTGCATATGAGATTCTACCTCTGAACTTTATACTGATCAAAGGCAAAGGCTAATTATTACTTATCTCTGATTTCCAAGTACCTTGGGAAACATCTGACATATTTCAGAATTCAATATATTCTAATTACATAAAATACATTTTTTCTATATGTAGAATGCATATTAAGTTCAATATAAGAAGAAAAATATGGGAATGGGAGGAAAAAAATCTCTAGAATGGTAACTTTTATTATTCAGCAGTTTAAACCAAGCTCCTAAGGGACAAATTTAGATTTTACTCTTTCCTCTATCTACAGCCAGGCAAAACAGTATAGTTATCAGGCTAATGTCATATCTAATTATCACTTGTTTATATTCTTCCCACTTTTATATGGCTAAGATGAAAGTTTCAGGCATCGTTCTGAGGTAACTGTCCTTTAAGACCAAGATGGCCTCAATACATTCTTCAGTTTGATTAAATGTTAGATGAGTTACTTCCTACTTGTAGGTCTCTGACCTCCCTGTCATCAAGTCCCTACACTATTTAGATATTTAACCACAGTAGTCCCTCTCCTTCCATTTCTTAAAACACTTACCTTATAAAACTTAGTGCATTAATTCTACTATAAATTATTTATCTGGATTTTAAGATGTAATTTAAAAACAATCTCTTGCCAGTTTTATAAGTTGGTACTATCTTTATTAGGGACCTGGTAGGCATCCCTTGGAAATCTAATCATCAAGGAAAAATATACACTTACTTCTTAGTCTCTGTGAGAAGTCAGGAGCCTAACTTTAGTACAGCTTTGCTTTAAATTGTAATATTATCTTCTGTCTAAAATAGAAGAGGTTTACTTTCTTTTGGGGTGACACCAATTACCAAATGCAGATGGCCTATGGTTTCCCAACTCTTGCCCTTAAAAGGTCTTTCTTTGTTTCAGCAGAACCGAGTTTAGGCTATGTTCTGATCTTTCTTGCCTATTGCAATAACTTTGAAAAGTCTTCCTTTTATCCTTAAATTTGTCTGGAGAGTTGTGTCTAATGGCTGATCTATAACATTTGGTACAACAGGTGGTAGGTATAACCCTTCTTGACACAAACATTTTTCTATTTAAGAATGCTAGAAGTGATCAGGGGCATGCAGACTGAGACCAAAGGGTGTTAGTTCCAAACTGCAAAAATGGGGTCATTAGATATAGAGAATTGTCTGGCATAGAGTTTGTGCACCTGGACAAGCTCAGATTAACATACCAGGATTCTTGTGGCCTTGCTTACTGACCTAACAGGGAGATTTCTGCTGCAGAGACACAAGTTTTTTGATGTAGCACAGACTTGGTGTCCTTCATAAATCCTGAAGACAGCCAAGAGGTCAGAAATCTCCCAGGAATAGCTGGGGGCCTGAGTGTGAGAGCCTGCTTTCACAAACAATTATTGTGATTTAAAGCTCACCTAATAGTCAGCCCCTCCCCAATGCAGGCTTCCCCAGACATTCTTATGAAGGTCAACTTTTGCTACATTCTAAGTGAAGACCAGGCAGTATTTAGGAGAGAATAGCAAGCAACTTAACTCCATCCTTACAAAATGTTTGAGTGAGGGGAATATGAGCTTTACAGGGGCTAATTTAACCCAAACACTTATGAGGTATACAACTGAAATGGATAAGGGGAGTAATGAGCAGAGCATTTTGGGTGTAATAAGTCTACCAGAGTAAAATCAGTTGTCAAAGTGAAGCAGGAAATTTCGGAAGAAGGAAAGGAGTATAGACACCAAAATTTAGAGCTAGAAGGGTTGAAATGAGTGAAGGTAAAATCTTTGTGGTGGACAGTAGGTAATTACTTCACAGAAAATTTCAGAGTAAACTTCGTTTACTTCTCCAAAGTGCATTATTCAATGTATACCACCAGTTAAATCCAAATACATATAATGGTATAGATTCTTAATGACAGTATATTTATACTCAAATTCCCAAATCTATGAATTTTAATTTTTATGTATTTGATAAATCTGTAGTATTTTTATCTAAGGAAAATGGAAATTAGTGCCAAAGGCCAACTCTCACGAGGAATGAAGTAGCTTTCTGAAAAGCCCTTTCTAGAGCATATGTGACACAGCTATTCCTTCCTCCTGCTGCCTCATTCTCAAGAAACTCAGGTAGATTTCAGAGTGTTTGCAGTGCATTTCTGAGAGATGGCTGGGATTTCTGCAGGTCTGGTAATGGAGAAGCCATAGAAATACTATTGTGTGGCTTTTCATTATCATCATAGTCTTACCTTCAGACGTGGGTAGCCTGCTAACTAAAATTCACCTGTTTCTTTCTCTTAATTTTAATGTAAAATATTCAAAAATTATTCTAAAAGCAATGTCCTCAGTTTGGCAATTCTTTTAATTATTTATGAGTATCAAACCTCTAAATATGCTATTAAAAATAAAAATTTGTTCATGACCATTCTCTGAAGTTTTTCTTCAGTAGTACATCAATGTCACAAAATGCATGAGGTCTGAAACTTGACTTTTGAAGAAACAGTGATTGTTGATATCAAAATCAGGTTATGACCGAGGACAACCACCATCAGAGAAAACTCACATAATAGCATCATAAGACTGAATGCTGCAATGGTCTGGGAAAGGAAGCTATCCATAGGCACTGCTATTTGGTTCAGAGAATCACCAATTAATTTGTCTGCTCTCTGATCCACTTGAAGAACTCAGCTGGAAACCAAACAAAGCTAGCTTTTAAAAAATCTAACATTTCAGTTATGTTATGTGTTCTTTCAAATAGACTATACTTTATACTCTAAGACTAAGGGTCATAGCCTTTGTATCTCTCTCTTTATAGAATTAGAGTTTGTCAAAGGTGTTAAAAATAAAATGAGTGTGAAAGCACTATTAGGGTTATAAGGAGGTTGAGAAGAAAATAAAGAAGAAATAAGTTCTTCTTTAGAGAAGGGTAATAACATCAATAATAAAAATGAAATATTTCTTCTCATCGTCTTTGCTTCTCACTATTCCTTCTGAGAATCAAATTTCTATGTAACAAATTTCAAAATTAATAAAAATATAAAGTTAATATTCATACTTTGAGTAATAAACTGATGGAATTAAGAATTAGCTTAAGAATTAATGTTGAATATGTGAAGAAATCTCAACAATCTCCCCATTTTCCAAATTACTATCATATGTAGAACCATATACATAACCTTTCCTCATGTTGTTAGAAACATACCTAAATTTTACCATGCATTAACAGTTATATATGGTGCCTGACCTGTGATGGCACAGTGGATAAAGCATTGGCTTGCAATGCTGAGGTCACTGGTTCAACCCCCCCCCCCAGGCTTGTCTGGTAAAGGCATATATGGAAGTTGATGCTTTCTACTCCTGCCCCTTCTATCTCTCTTTCTCTCTCTCTCCTTCCAAAATAAATAACTAAAATCTTTTAAAAATCTTTTAAAAATCATATATGAGACCTCTTTTCAGAATTAAATTATTTCCCTAATCTCAGATAAAATTTTGTTTTTCTTCTAAACCCAAGTTATCATCTTTTCATGTCTGAGTGTCTCCAAAACTATTTCCAAAAAAAAATATTTTATCAGTGCCATATGTTCATATTTTTATCTTTCTTGATTTTTTTGAGTTCCATATAGTGTTTAAGCATTGTGTGTCCATGGATGTATGAGTGACATGTGTCTGTGTTTAGTCACATAGATTTATATTTTTTAAAACATGTAAAAAGAAGTTAACTTTTTTCCATGAAGGACTGATTGGCACCTGACTTGCATTCCCTTTATCAACTAGTAAAATGAACAGCACATTAAACAAGGACTCTCAGATAATGTTTAGTTGATATAACACAAGAAAAAGTTCAGGCCCTGGCTAGTTGGCTCAGCAATAGAGCATTGGCCTGGCATGTGGAAGTCTCGAGTTTGATTCCTGGTCAGGACACACAGGAAAAACAACCATCTGCTTTTCCACCCCTCCCCTTTCTCTATCTCTCTCTCTTTCTCTCTTACACTCATGCAGCCATAGCTCAATGGTTGGAACAAAGTTTGACTGGGCACTGATAATGGCTCCATGGCCTTGGCCTCAGGCACTAAAATAGTTCAATTATCAAGCAACTGAGCTGTGACCCAGTCAGGCAGAGTATGGCCTGATAGGGGCTTGCCAGGTGGATACTGGTTTTGGTGTATGTGGGAGTCTGTCTCTCTGCCTCTCTGCTTCCCAGCCTCTCAATAATAATAATAATAATAATAATAATAAAAGTTCTACTGGCTTTCTACCTGGAGATACTTCTAGTTTGTAGAAATACCACAGTGAGGGAAAACCCAAATATAGAGAAGAGAATCAATAGCATTGTGATATCACTGAGTTGGAAAAAAGGAAATTAGAATTGAGGGAGGCTGAGATGGCAAAATTTACAGCTCACACTACCAAAAAAAGGAAGCAAAACAGACAATGAGGTCCAGAAATCTGAATGGAATAGCCTTAATTTTTTGTTAAATACTAAATTGTAAATTAAGAGAGATAATTTTCACGAGGCCAGTCAATGAAAAACTAAAAGGAGTTAATTATAAATTGAACAATGCCCAAATCTCAAGAAGTATGGGGTAAGCATTTGAATTTCAACTATGCAAACAGGGAAAAAATACATTGAATACCAAAAGAATTTAGTAGAGTTTGTACAAGTGTTATCATTTCACAGTAAGATTAAACTAGTCAAGGGGAAGAATTATGGCCCCACTAGAATAAACCTCAAAACAAGGCTTTAAAAGTCTGAAGCTGATGATCTACAAACAACTTTACTGAGTATCAAAGCAACAGTTGACACATTTTACAGGAAGAAAATACTTTCCAGATTAACATCATATAGTCACCAAGTTCAGCACTCAATAAATTATAAAAAAAAAAAAAAAAAAAATAGGAAATTCTAAGTATTTAGAAATTAGACAACATATATTGACTAACTTATGATAAAATATTTGGATAAATAAACAAAAAAAGGGGACTTTACTAGCTTGATAAAGGGAAACTATAAAAATCCTAGAGGCTATCATGTATAATCAAATGACTTAAAACTTTTCCCTTAAGACTTGAAACAAACCAAATATATTTCCTCTCACTATTTCAAGTCAACATTAGATAACCTCTCAGGTGCAATAAGCAAGAGAAACAAGATTATGTTGCCATTTGGGTTTCCTACAAAGCAGACTCTGGAGATGGAGGTGAACATGTAGGAATTATCTTTAGAATCAATGTCTGTGGGAAGGAGAGTAAGTAAACAGTCCCGGGTTAAGGGAGGAGACATGCTGAGATACAAAGTCAGCGAAGCCTCAAATAATCCCATTGTATCTGTGGAGTTAGAATGGCCAAACATTATAGGGCTCCAGGAAGAGGTTTTCCTGTGGGTGACTTGGCTGCCTTCAGCTGAGGCAGTCTCTGAAGGAGCCCAGAAAGGCACACTGACCACCGAGAGCATTCTCAGCTGCTAGAAGGATGTGTTCACTTAGGCACAATATGGAGGCATACACAGTATCCTCGGAAATTAAGTTTACGGAACATCCAAAAAACAAATTTAAAAATTACTAGAATTAAAATACACGAATTTAACTAAGTCAAGGGATACAAGCTGTGGTGGAATTCAGCTGCTTCACACCAATTTGGTAGAACTGATACCTAACTTTTTTGTTGAGTTTGGTGAACTGGTTTTTAAAATGACACTTGTAATCAGGGTTCTCTCTAAGGTGGGAACCTGGGCAGCTGCCCAATGTGGAAATCACAAGTTTAAGTCTCTTACTCTTTTTGTTAAATTATTTGAATCCCACCACTGAGTACATAATTTATATTTAACAATGAAGTGTATTACTATATACTAGCAATGAACACCTAGAAACTAAAATTAGAAAATATAATTTACAATACTATTAAAATTAGAAATATTTTAGGCATTAATTCAGCAAAGTATGAATAAGAGTTCTATACTGAAACTGTACAACGTTTTTTGGAGAAATTAAGAAACTGTTACTAAATGAAGAAACTTACATACATAGATTGGGCGACTGAGCCTTAAGTTGTCAATTCTCCTTCAAATGACCTATAAAATCTGACAAATGAAAGTTCCAGCAAACTTTATGTTCTAGAATTTGATAAATAATTCTAAAATTTGTATAGCAATAGAAACAATATAGAACAATCAAAACAATTCATAACAAGAAAAACAAATTTGGAAAATTTACTGATTCAAAAACAGCTTAAAGCAACTGTAATTAAGAGAGTCCAGTTTTAGCATAAGAAGCATTGTATAGATAAGTGATCTAAAACATAGAATTAAAAACAGATCCATATGTACGTGGGAGTTAAACTTTGACAAAAATGCTGACATAATAAATGGGAAAATGACACGTTATTCTATAAGTGGGGCTGAAACAATTACAGGTATGGAAAAAAATGAATTTTAACCTTTATCATCCAAACTTTAAATTGAAATAAATTTTAATCTTACCCATACACCCTAAAACTATAACATTTCCATTTGAAACACACAAAAATTAAAAATCTATAATAAAACCTTTGTAACTTAGACTAGCACAACTAAACAACTTGTACTTCATGAAAAACACCATTAAAAAAGTAAAAAAAGACAAACCTCAGACGGAAAATTTATTTACAACATAACTATCTGACATTATACCTGTATGCAAAATACATAATAACTCTTACAACACAGTAATAAGATGTTTGATGTTTTTTAAAAAATATGTAAACAATTTGAATAGACACGTCCCAATAACAGATTTATAAGTGGCCCATAAGCACAATAGTACGTAAATTATCAGAAACCTCAGGGAGATACTAGTGCACACCAAACAGATTAAAATAAAGGACCAAGTTGAGAATAAGCATTTACATAATTTTTTAACTTATTAATTATACAGAGAGAGAGGAAGGAAGAGAGAAAAAAACATCTATTTATTGTTATTTATGCATTTATTGGTTGGTTCTTCTATGTGCCCTGACTTGTAATCAAACCCACAAATCTTGGTGTATAGAAACAATGTTCTGAGTAACCCCACCAGGGGTGAGAGAAATCATTTAGAAATATCTGGAGCACTTTGATAAAGTAATTTCATGGCTTTTGAATCCAGTGCTAACAAAATTGAGTTTGGATTTTGCATGTCTTTTTGTTTTTCCACTTGGTAATGGTAACATTATTATTGTAATTTATAAATGTATCAGTTTCTAAGAGATAGGAATTTTTTTAATGGTTCTTTGCTACAATATTTTGAGAAGCCTTGCTCTAAGGAATTAAAAAAAAAAGAAGTGTTCAGCCCATAGCAGTACATCAGCAAGATGACCTTTCAAAACAACCAGGAAGCTAAAGAAATGTACGCTGTGGATGTGGCTTGAACTTTAATGTTTCTCACTCCCCCATGGATTGATTGCCCATAAGGACAGAATCCACAAGTAATTGCTTTGATTATCATGTTTTCCCCCATATGTTATTACCCTGTATGCAGACAATGAGAGGTGAAAAGATTGCAGAAAATGTGTACGCCTCATTTCCTGTGAGAGGAAGTTTAGAAACTGAAAACATGGCTGACCTTTGCACTGATGCAAATGTAGAGACCAAACTTCATGCTGGTATTCCAGATGGCCTCAGTTTTCCAAAGCCTGATAAACAGCATTTATTCTCTTATAAACTGCTAAATTAGTACATCAGTTGCTTAACTTTAACTAATATTATCTTCTTGTAATGTGATAATCAAACCTTTAATAACTGAAGAAAGAGCAACACAAACTAAAATAATGCACTGATTGTGAAGTCTGGGTTTTTTAGCCAAGGAGACTCTGCAGGGTTGTTTTTTTCCAATGCAATGTTAAATTAAGTCCATTTGTTGGGCTATAATTTTATTAACTAAATATTTTTTTAGTAAGGGAACAGCATTTATTTTACATGCATACTTACACATAAATTGCACTGTGCTCTGATAACATGCATTGGATTTAATGAAGTATTGTGATAAATATGTATATTCTTTTTATTGCATGTAGATTAATGCATGGAAAGCTATGCCAAAATAGAGAATTATTGCATCTCCAATTGGTTTTATTAAATGAGTGATAATTAGTAAAAAAAAAGATCTGATACTTTTTTAGAATAAATAACTTCATATAAAGAATGTAGCTTACAGTGACTTAAATCCTTAACTTAGAAGGATGTCAAAGACACTGTGTTGTTTCTGTGTTTAGTTATACATCTATCAGACTTAGAAGAATATGTTTATGGAGCTGTGTTGGAAACTTTTTGACTATCATGGAAAACTTAAATATTAAAAATCTTTCTTGCACTTTGCTTTTCTGATAGAATCTATACAAACCCAGAAAGGAAATTCAATATACAATGCTTTGGAAAATTTTTGTGATTCTCCCTCAGCCAGTCCTTCCTGCCAAATATGATAAACTGTGACTCAATGTAATAAGAAACATTTTCTGAAAAGACAGTCATAGATAGCAATTACCTTCAATCTAGAGGTTTTGCTCTATTTCTTTGTCACTCAGGGATTAACTTTCTTATAAAGAAGCAAATAGAGCCCTGGTCATTTGGCTCAGTGGTAGAGCATCAGCCCAGCATGTGGAAGTCCAGGGTACACAGAATAAGCACCCATCTGCTTCTCCACCCTTCTCCTCCTTCTCCTTTCTCTCTGTCTCTCTCTTCCTCTCCCACAGCCGAGGTTCTATTGGAGCAAAGTTGCCCGGGGGCTAAGTATGGCTCCATGTCCTCTATCTCAGGCACTAGAATGTCTCTGGTTGCAATGGAGAAACGCCCCAGATGGGCAGAACATCGCCCCCTTGTGGGCATGCCAGGTGGATTCTTGTTGGGCACTTGCCGGAGTCTGTCCCTCTGCCTCTCTGATTCTCGCTTCAGAAAAAAAAAAAAAGAAGAAGAAGAAGCAAATAGAGAATCTAATATTTCTCTCAATTATTTAAAATTTTATATTCATAAAGTAATAAAAGATCTATATAAAGTTAAACTTTCTGGAAAGAAGTAAACCAGTGTACATGGTAAGGGTGTTATTTTTTCTTGACTATTAGTTCACACTGTTTTGCAATGGGAATTTTATTTGGCCATTTTAGTGTATTAATTTTTTGAGTAAAACATCATTATAGAGCCTCACAATTGATATTATTTATAGAACTATCTTTTTTTCCTCAGAAAAAACATTGCAAAACATTGAATTTATTGAATTATATCAGTAAATCAAATATTTTAGTTTGCTTATAAACAATTTTGCACTCTGTGGGAGCTTACAATGTAATTATTAATCATCAGTCATCTATACTTACTGTGTCTGTGTCCTATTCTCTTTTCCATGGAAATAATCATAGTACTTGCTACCCAAAATCATTGAGAGAATTAAATGAGCTTTAAAAAAGGCCTGGAACATAATCAGTGCTGCATAAAAGTGTTTACTGTTATTATTACTATAATCATTAAAATCATCAACTAAATACCTTCATTTATCTTCCTGTTCACACTTTATTATATTGTTTTATTATTTGCTTATTTCAATGAACCTTGGTTCCACATCTTAATTCTCTGAACTATGTGGTTTCTTTTTTTAGCTTGTTTGTTTTTGCAGTTTAATATAATATCGATTCTTTGGAAATGACCAGCATAAACTGATTATATGTTAACATAAGAAACATTATTTTTTTGGAAAAATAGCTATGATGTTTTAAAACCAAAGTAATTTATTTTTTCTAAATCTATTGACAAATCACTGATAAATTTAAGTGTATATGTTTAATGTGTACAATGTGATGATTTGATATTCGTATCCATTATGGCTTATTTGATTCTGGTTTCCTGATTTAGTCTCAATTTAACTTGCTCCTCTGTTTTTATCCTTCTGACTTTGCTATTCCGATAGGTATTAGGAAGCTCTTAATTTTTGTATGTAGGAACAATTTACAGATAGAATATGAGCTGTATGGGCCTGAATAAAAATTTTAATTATCCACCCAATTTCTAAACAAAACACAGAAATTTGAAGTATATAAATACACATACACACACACAAAATGGTCACATTTCTGATTCAATTTAATGTTTAATTATTGAAGAGATATTATGTACCAGGAACATGTTTGTAAAAAATAACATCTACTTAGTTAAATATCTTCAAATATTAAATGAGGAAGTAGGTGTGAGGAACACACATACAGACTGTCCCATTAGAAACATACCCCACCAAAGTAGTAGTTTTATTATAACAGAAAAACCTGTATTGACACATCATCATCACCCCAATCCATAACTACATGAGATTCATTCTTGGTATATATACTCTGAGTTTAAAAGAAATTATAACAACATGTATCTACCATTATAACATTATACAGAATAGTTTCACTGACCTGAATATTTTCTAGGTTTTATCTATTTATCTCTTCCTCCTATTAAACTCCCAGCTACCATTAATAATGGTCCAGTCTCCATAATTTTTGTCTTTTCCAGAATGTCATGCAGTTGAAATGATCTAATATCTAGCCTTTTCAGATTGGCATCTTTCACTTAGTAATATACATTTAGGTTTTTTCCTTGTCTTTTCATTGCTTGAAAGCTAATTTCTTTTTCAAATTGAACAACATAATAGAAATTGACAAGCTGATTCTAAAATTTATACAAATAGACAAATAACATAAAATAGCCAGGTCCTTTTTATAAAATATACATTTGAAATTTTTCATTACCTATATTTAAAAAGAAGTCAACCATCAGTTAATAAGATAGTATATCATTGCATAAATATAAGCAAATATATCAATGAAGCAGAAGATAGTTCAAATATATAGATAATTGATTTTCCAAAAAGGTGCAAAGATAATTTGTTAAACAATGAGTATTCTTTTAAATAAATGGTCTTATTGGCAATCCATATGTAAAACCAAAACATAACAAAACAATAAGAAAACAAACTTTGATTCATACCGTGAACTACAATCAATTATTATCTCCCAAATAGATCAAAGACATAAATGTGAATCCTAAAATTAAACAACTGTAAGAAAACATAGAAGAAAATAATTTATGATACTGGATTAAGTGAAGCATTTGATAACAAAACACCAAAAATGCAAGTATTGAAAAAACAAATTGATAAAATAGATTTTATTAAAAAAAAAAAAAAAAAGACCTGGCCAGTTGGCTCAGCGGTAGAGTATCGGCCCTGTGCGTAGAGTATCGGCCCTGTGCATAGAGTATCAGCTCAGCGGTAGAGTATCGACCCCTCTTCTTCCTCTCTATCTCTCTCTTCCCCTCCTGCAGCCAAGGCTCCATTGGAGCAAAGTTGTCTCGGGCGCTGTGGAACGGTTCCATGGCCTCCACCTCAGGTGCTAGAATGGCTTCAATTGCAGTGGAGCAAAGCCCCACATGGGCAGAGCATCGTCCCCTGGTGGGCATGGCGGGTGGATCTCGGTGGAGTGCATGCAGGAGTCTGTCTGCCTTCCCACTTCTAATTTCAGAAAAATACAAAAAAGAAAAAAAGACAAATTATCTATAAAATGTACTAAAATAGAATAAAAATAACAACTATTCACTAAGAATAAAACATTTGCAAATTATATATTTCATAAAGGATTGAAGCCAGAGGACATGAAAACTTTTAAAACTTAGTAAAGAGGATAAAAACGTAAAAGTGAACAAAGGATTTGAGTAGACAACCACTAAAGAAGATATGCTGATGGTCAGTATGCATGGTTTTTAGTCAGAGGCATGTTAAACAGCGATGTGATAATACTATACATCTATGTTAGAATGATTAAAATGAAAAGGACAGACCCCACAAAATTTAGTGAAGATGTAGAAGAAGTGAAATTGCTGATGGAAATAAATGGTGTTAAAACCACTCTGGAAAATGGTTCATCATTTCTAGCAAACAGTGTATAAACATGTACCTATCATTTTACATCTAGTTATGTACCAAAGAGAAATAATAGCCTCTGTTTATATAAAGACTTGTATACAATTGTTCATGGCAGGTGTATACGTAATACCCAAAACTGGAATAACCCAATATCCTACCACAGTTTAAGTAAAGAAATCATTACATATCTAAAAAGATGAGCTGTTACTCAGCAAAGAAAAAAAGAAAGAAAAAAATTTGATAAATTTCATAAAATAAATAAATCTTAAAATATTTAGATTAAGTAAAAAATTTAGAAATCTAAAGAAGGAGATCAGTACTTGCGTTGAGACAGGTGTAGGGAGAGCAGAAGGGCCAGGAGGGAGGAAGGATTAAGGGGCAGAAAGAATTTCTGTGGGTGATAGACACATTCATTTACTTGACTATGTTAATGATTTCATAGGTATATTATTTATGTGAAAACAAACTATATACTTTAAGTATGTGAATTTAATTTAATGTCCTTGTCTCAATGAAGACATCAAATAAGAAAGTAACTAATTTGTTTGAATACTTTCCCCATTGTAATCACCAAGTTCCTTCATATATAATATCATTAATTTTTTCTACATCTTATTTATCTTCATCTGCTTTTTAAGCATAATGATGTGTCTCTTCTGTTTAATTCTTATTTCTATTAGATTCTAAGGGAGAAAATATTGCAGTTTAGAAAATATTCCAGTGCGCCTCATTAATTTGAGACCTATTTATACAACTGCCTTATAGCTGAGATGCATAAATCTAGTAAATGCACAACAGGGAATGAGACTCCATACCCAGATATTATATAAGAACCTATTTTGATATGAGCATGCCAGGTAACTGGGTTAATAGTGTTAAAATAATTTTTCATTTTTATTTATTCTAAATTCATTTATAATTGTATTTATATTGCTGCTAGTTCATCGTAGATGAAAAAAGGGGCTTAAATAAGTTCCCAATTTTATATTTGGAAGGGCTCCTTTTTAACAGGAAATAAAAAATACTCTTTAGTAATGCCTTTGATCTTTACAGTCCCTCAAAGGAAAATTCCTGCCTCCTGAAGTAAATAAAGTAAGTGGGCTTTACTTTCCTCTGTGAGAGCAAGGATAGTGCAGTTTCCATTGAGATTCCTTGTTTTCTCAACTGGATTGGAGTGCTTTGGGTCAATTTCCTTGTGAAAATGAAATTGACTCCTAATGGAAACCAGCAACAGAAGTTCACTAGTCATTATCTCACACAGAGAGGGATGTGTACACTATCTTTTAGAACTGCTTAGCAAAGCCCTGAACAGAGAAATATTTTCTTTTTTTTTTTTTTTATTCTGAAGAGAACTATCCATTTTGCTTCCATGCTATTAATCTTCTGATTACTCTTAACTGACTATGGTCCTCGGATGTGTTATTTTAGAGCACACAACTTCTATCTTGTTCTTGAGTATCTCCTTATCCACACCCAGAACCTAGAATGGTGTCTAAATTAAACTTGATGCTTAATGAATACTGAATAAATTTTTAAATGGCCAATTCTGGAAGGACTTCAATAAAAGTGCTACTTTGTTATACTGGTGGTAGACAATAATTTCCAAAGGATGATTTGGCCATATGTATCAGTAATTCCAAATTTTTTCATTGATCTACTAATGTAACTTTTGAAATTTAGAAACACTTGGGCTTGCATTATTTTTTTATATTTTTATCTATATATACCTATAATTAATCTCTTTTTCATATATATATTTCACTTCTTATTCCAGTTCTTTTCAATTTGGTCCATGGTATACAGTATTTAACTGATGGTTCACCAACTTTATTCTATAATTATGTATATTACTTTCATTTTAATAGGGATTAAATACTTTACTATATATTTTAAATTCTTAGGAAGAAAAAATTGGTCTATCCCAAGTCTAAGCAACAATCATTCCCACCCTTATGGTGAAATCATGAACAAACATATTTGAAGGAGCCTTGCTTCTTGGTGAGAAGCATTTCTAAGGGAAAGAATAAACAAACAAACAAAAAACTTCAACTATTGATAAAATAAAAAAATAAAAGAAAAATGAATCTACATTTCAGAATGTTTATTTACAAAAATCAATTAACTTTATTTAAGGGAGTTTAGAAATATCACTTAATTAATTATAAATCAATCCCAAATTTAAAGCATTTATTTATCTTAGTGAAAATTGTATTCTTTGATTACACATATAATCTGATAAAACAAATATTGTGCCCAAGTTAAACAGGTATGGATTTCTAACCTTCCACAGAGACTGGGAGATAGGAGTTCTATCTTTCTTGAAAGAAGACTCTTGGTTCTAAGAAAGACGTCCATGGGTTGTACAACTGGCTACTGGCTTTTAAAAAGACTTAAGTATATTTCAAAGACTCAGAGAAAGATATTATAGGGACAAGATTTCTAAACTAAATGCTCTAAGAAAGATCAAGGCCCAAGTCGGGAAAAAGCCTCTCTATAATTTAAGTCAAGCTGAAGAAAACATTAAGACTATCTTGGTCAAAACCTAAGGAAATAAAAATAATTTTAACTTATTCTGATTCATTTGTACTTAGCTTATTCTCATTCTTATTGAATAACTCCATTCAAGGAGTTATGTTTCAAAATTCCCAGTGAATGCCTAAACTATAAAAAGAACTGAGCCCTATAGCCACTATACTTTGTATTTTCTCTCTATATACATATCTATGATAAGGTTTAATTTGTAAGTAGGCACATTAACAGACTAACAATAATAATAAAAAAGTAAAACAATTATAATAATATACTTTAATAGAAGTTATGTGAATGGCTTTGTGGCCATTATTAGGCAAATAAGAGTTCCTCAAACACAAGATCTGCAATACCATGGCTTTATCTGATATGCCAGACTACTAAGTGACTAACAAATAGGTAACTAGTTATAGAGTGTGGTTATGGTGGGTATAGGGATGGTTTATGTCATATGAGGGATGAACAGAACGATAGAAGATTTTATCACAGTACTCAGAGCAACATGCAATTTAAAACTTATGAATTGTTCATTTCTGGAATTTACCATTTCATGTTTTCAAACCTCAGATTGTTAAATCTTGGGTTTCAAGAACTGATAAAGGGGGAATCACTGTAAAATGAACACATTTTTTTTTTAAAAATGTGTTAAGAGATGTTAAGTGAATGGACTAAAGTTAAAATGCAGGTCTGTAATTCTAAATTTCTTGACTGTTTTTCTGTAAGAATTCCCCAGTTATGAGAAAAGCAATGTGACTTACAGTGACATGGGTAAAAATTAAACTAGTGCCCAAATCACAACTGATATTCTAGCTTTGCTGGTTGAGGAATTTGTTCTGAGTTTCATGGTTCTTATTTGAAAAATGAAGGTCACGTTTACCTTATAGAACTTTTAAAAAATACATTGAGATAATTTTTGTAATGGGTCTTAACAATTAGAGTATGTTCTGACTATGACCTCAATAAAGTATATATATATATATATATATATATATATATATATATATATATATATATATATATATATATATTATCATTACTCTATATTTTGGGAAAAGTATAGTACTTGGGGGATAAATGATTAAGATTTGCAAAAACTTTCTCAAGGAGATTTAGCAGAGGATGTGACATCTGTAGCCTCCACCTTGGATCTCATGAGTAGCTCTATCTTGACAGAGCTGCTTAGTACATTGCATTTACCTAAATCAACTCATCTTATCTGCTAGTGCCACAAGAAATAAGTAACATTCCAAAACATAGAGTTTAAATGTGGACAAGGGATATTCTTGCAAAGAAAGCTAAATGAGTTAAGGGAGAAGAGCTAAGGCAGATAAATAAAAAACATGAGTCACATAGACTGTGTTTTTCTTTTAGTTTGGTTTTACCTTTTTCTGTTGATGTCTGTATATTTTGTGGGAAAATCTGCAGGAGAAAATTATATTAAATGATTTTATTTTTATTTTTTGCCTGGATAAAAAGTTGATTCATATAAAATCTTGCATTTGAGAACTGCTATGAACAAAATTGTGTCATCTCAAAATTTATGTGTTGAAGCCCTAATCCTACGTTTAATGGCATTTGAGATATAGAGGTTGGGAAAGAATTAGATTTAGATGGGTTATGAGGGTGGAGATCTCTATCTGTGCCATCATAAGAAGAAAGGTTCTCTCTGACCTGTGGGCACTCAGCTAGAAGGCAGATGTCTACAGCCAGGAAGAGAGCTCTCACTAAGAAAATGATGGGCAATCTTTTGAGCTTGGTGTGTCAAAATTCGCCAAAAACACAAGCATAACTCAGGTGGTGTGTCACTTTGAGAAAAACGGCCTAACCAGAAGTCCCAGAACTAGACACTTTGTGCCAAAATTCTGTTGTTTTGGCCTACAGACCTCCGGCACAGAGTGTCTACACTATAGCAAATGTTTTATTCTCTGCTACTGGACCTGGCCATGCAGGAGCAGAGGATGAAATGTCCTTCTCGACATGCGGCCCCATACTTCTCTAGTATGTGGCCGTGTGTCATCGAAAATGGCTACTTGTGTCAGTGCTGACACATGTGTCATAGGTTCACCATCATGGCACTAGGACCTGGATCTTGGTACCCTGATCCTGTTGTTTAAGTTACTCCATCTTTGGTATTTTGCTCTGGCAGCTCAAGCTAAGACAGAACCCATCCCAAGTACCAGATATGTAGAAACAAATTCAGTCTTCAAACAGCTTTCTAAGGGAACTTCTGAAAAATAAATGTCTTTAAGAAAGCAAACTCTAGATGATCCTCCAAAAAATATGCAAAATAGGTTGTTTTCTTTTCATAAACCACCATTTGCCAGTGATGAGGTTCAGAATGCAGTATCCCCAAAATAAGGCAACTTTGTATATTAAATATTTAAGCTGAAGGAATTTGAATAAATGGTTGAAGCAGGAAGGTCCCTGTGGGGTGTCTCCCAGTTTATTGCACTTACTGATTCTCTCTGCCCTTTTATATATATTTCTGTACAGCTGTCCACTCTTAATAGCATGTAAATACTCAGATTTAACTGTTGCTTCAGGTTTTCATTTCCTTAAGATATCTCCTGTGTTACATATAACTTACAAGAAACAAACTTGTATGGGTGTTTTTTCTGTTAATTTGTCTTTGTTGATATAATTTTACAACACAGCCAGGGACCCTAGGAGGACCAAGAAAAAACTTTTTTCTCCCTACACCATTTACTTAGAGGATGTGGGTCTCTGAAAAGTAGGTTTTACTCCAAGCCAAAGTAGGTCATTTTTTTTTGTTTTTCTAAATCCAAGCATTAGAAATATCTCCTTTTGAAATTTCCTGTGCTTGGATCTCTTCTTGACACCAAATCTATCTTTAAACACGCTGGTTAATTCTTCACACTTTCTTTAAAAAATCTTGATTTCTTTAGCTTTGGGTTGCTTAGCTGATTATAATGCAGATATATTTAGGAAAGGTAACATGAGTCAATAGTTCATGATTATTTACTTTATTTCTTCTATAAACTTTTAGTAAGCAACTTACTTCTCTTGCCCAAATGCTGCTTTAGGACTTTGAGACACAGTCCCGACATTGGGCAAATGAGTTTGTAAAATTAGTATTTTTTGAGTTTGCTCATTTTTACAGTTAAAAAATGGTGCTGGGCAGCACCCGGTATGTGATCTGTGAAATTACAAAATACCTTCCTTCTTGGTAATGTTTGCTGGAAAAGAAGTTTTCCTGCCAGAAAGTTTTGAAAAGGAAGAAAGAAGGAGAAGAGGCAGAAAGAGAGAAGCCATGTTTGTAGAGTGAGAACAGATAGATTAAAGGTGTGCAGATGGAAAACAAGAGGTGAGGAGCTTTTACAAGATCCACTAAGACTGGTGGGGGCCTTTGATTCTAGGAGGAACCAGAGAGTATTCTCCTAGTTGTGGAACTATAGGGAAGTGTTTTCCCTGTGTGTATTGCTCATCAGCTGGTGTGAGACTTGAATAAGGGATTGGCCCACCACGTTTTGACTCCACTGTTTCTTTACCATTTGGCCAAATTCAAAGGGAACTTGCATGTGAATGGCCATGGTGGCGGTGACCACTGGCCTTATACCTGAACAAAACAGACACAAAGGCCAAACTTTTTGGAGTTTCTAATATATCAGTAACTATCAATCCAAGAGAAGATACAAACAGATAATTAATAAAACTAGAAGAACCGGAAACTGAGAGAAGCAAGCACCTAGAATGTGCAGTTGACTAAATGTTCAAAAGAAACCCCACCTACTTAAAAACTTTCAGAGTGTTGCTTGGTTCATGTGTCTTAATGCTGCACTGTGACCTTTCATCTGAGACGTTGTTTTCCCTCTCTGGAAGTTGAGGAGTTGGGAACCTTTCACATCTAAAATTTACAGAATACATAAGTATAAGTAAAATAATGGGTCTCCGTGCAATGTCAGATGCTGTATTACAGAGTCACACTCTGAGAGGAAGACATCTTTTTCCTTAATAGGTGAATGTATTCTTCCATATAATTTGTCCTTCAGGATTTTACATTGGAAAGCTACTTTATCTATAAAGTGCAGGAGATGAAAATGTCCCCTTTTCCCTCTCTGTTCCTCTTGCTGGCCTAAGAAATAAATCAACACGAGGAGGAAGACTAACAGGAGAAAATAACAGAATTTAATTCTATATGTATGTACAAAGGTCCACTAAGAAAGTGGAACCCGGGGTGAACCAAGCAATTGAAGCGTATATAGCAACTAGAGCTAAAGAGGAAGACGGGTAACGGTTTGCATTCTAAAGGGGAGGAAGGTAATATGGAGACAGAACAGCAAGTGTTTGCCAAAGGAGACCCACAGAATTTTAATCAAAAGGGCTTTGTTAGGTTCCTCTCTGTCTATCATACCTAGTTCATATTCATCTAGAGTTATCTATGGTGATAGCTCATTATTTGGAACAAGCCCTTTACCTAAAATCTTTTAGGCGGTTATGGAGAAAGTCAAAGATTTTTCCTGAGTCTTCTGTTTCTTAAAAATAACCAGTTGAAAAGAATCAACATTCCAAAGAGGAACATTTTGCGCCCCTACACTCATTCATAATGTCTATTTGAAGATCTACTCATCAGAGGACAAGAGGGCATTAAGGACAGCAAGACCTAACTCACTTATCTTCCACTTGTGCTTATTTTTAAAAAAAATTGTATTTTTTAATTAGATTTTTCAAAGGCTCATGAAAACCTTTCAGTTGTGCAGGTAAGCATCTTTCAGAAAAACATGCCTTCTCCTGAGATGCTTGCAAACATCACATCTGTTGTAGAAGACAGAGCTGTGCATTCTAATTAGAGAGAAAAATTACTTGAAATGTATCAGTGGATCCTTAAGAGTGACTGATGCAAATGACTGGAGAAAAATAGCTCTTTCTGATTTGAAATTATGCTTTCTACACAATTTGTACTCCTATAATAGGTAAATGAAATTATATCTTTTCTCCTCCTTGACTGTAAATTAAGAATAAATGGTAAGACATAAGAGTTGTCCTTTTCCATAGCAAAAGTATAACTGTTCATCTGAATCCCCTGAGTTTGCAAAATTTGGCTGGAAATACTGTTAAAACATACTTTTGCAAGAGAATGTTCTTTGCTTCCAGCCTCTGAAAAAACTGCGAATACAACAGCAACAGCTTTTCAGTGCAGTATTTTGGAACCATCCTCACCAGGCAGGAAGTGGGATATATGCAAAGGTCTGCAAAACTAAAAAAGATAAAAAAAAAGAATACTGCTGTTTTAAAATAAAATTCAACAAACTTTGTTTTAACTTCTTGCAAAGGTCGCATCAGGATTAGTTGAAATTTCAGGTCCAGAGACAGCTTGTTTCCTATTTGATCATCAGCAATTGAAGCATACCTAATAGATGCACTATTTTAAACACAAAGGTTAAACACTTGCGTTTTGACAAAGGTTAAATGCCTATTTACCGAAGTTAATGACTTAATAGCATTTGAATAGCATTCTTTATATAAAGGTTAATCTCACACTTTTGACTTCATGTTTCCTTTCTTAAAAGGAAATACTCATTAGTACCCAAACAGTTATCTAATTGTTCATTTATTTTGATCTTATTTATAGTTCTTCAACCAGAATATTATCGGTTTTGATTGCAAGATATTTTTTAAAGCATTCAAGAAAAAAACATCTTAAAGAGAGAAATAAGGTTATTGGAGAATTATTGCTTCAAAGATTCAAAAGGGAAGAGGGTAAAAATTTTAGAAGGAAAGGTAGAGCAGCAGTACAACTTCTGGTGAGTACATATACTTGCCAAAGATGCACGTGAGACCTGTCAACCAATTTCTATTAGTCATAAAAATAATTTATTTGACTCATTAGAAAAATCACTATTATGCAGAAATTCTCTCTTTAACATGACTTTTCTCCTTTTCTTTTTTATTATTATTTTTTTATTTAAACTGGCCTTATCCAGCACCCTGACTCATCTGCCTCTTACTCCTTTGCATGACATCTTCCTTAATCATTAAGCTGTCAAAAGAGTGAGGTCCTGGTATGCACTAAAGAGTCTTAGAACCAAAACATGGAATCTAGTGACCATAGAGGAAGATACCGTCTAGGTTTCATTATGTTTCAGCTGCAAACCCAGAAAATCTGTAAAACCAGATGAAGCGAGGCTATGCGTGACTTCAGGAAGAGATTCAGTGATCAACTACCCCCTATACTAGAGGAGACAATCAGTAGAGACCACCACCCTAACTTCCTTAGTCACCATGTGTAAGCCCAGGGGCTGCAACCATCATAGCCTCCTGAAACATGCAGGTTATCATTAGATTCAGATAGACGGTAATGAAACTGCAGAGCCAAAAACTGGTGAGTCATCTTTTATTCTAGGCTCGCACTGGTAGGCAAGTAAATATACACAGTGGGAAAACACTTCCCTTTCCATTCAGGGCTCCCAAAGCCACTGATTTTCTCCTGGTTTTCCTAAAATCAAAGGCCACACCAGCCTTATTCACCTCTGTTACCCATCTCCTCCTCTCTGCACAAATTCTGTACAAACTGGCTTCTCCTTCAGCACCCCATCATCTTGACTGCCAGCCTCCTCTGGAACAATATGGTCTCTGCCAAAATGGCCTCCTAGCTCCTCCTTCTTTTAAAATCTTTTGGGATGACAATCCCTTCTCCAGCATACATTAGCATAACCAAGTCCCTTCCCAAGCAAAAAAGTAATTATCTGTATCACATGTCAGCATCATCCCATGAGCAATGGCCATTTTTAACAATAAAAATGAGCAAAACCAAACAAAACAAATTTTACAAACTTATTTGCCCAGCACCATGATTACTGATTTTCCCTTTAGGTAACCCATCCTCTTAAAGCCCTTAGAAATGCAGGTCTTTCAGCATTAGCTCACTTGTGACTCTGCCAGGGGCCATTTCCTTAGCTAGTAAAGCTTTACACTCTTTGCTGTAAGTTCCTGTTTGTGTTTTATTGGGTCTTGATGTTTGCAGGCAAATGGTCTGCTTTAGTCTGGTAATACTATCAGTTGATCAGAAGATATGAAAAAAGAATGTACTACACAAGGCAAAAGCATATGATCAGCTTGACACTACTTTTTTAGCTAATGTAATTGCAATATTTTGCTGTATAAAGTGCATTAATTAAAAATAAATTCTGAAGTGTCTCATCCATCTTTTTTTACATATCGCTAAATGACCTTACCTCACTCACTTTTCAGAAATTCCGCTGAGCATCCAAGCATTGCATGTTGATGCAGAGTTTTGAAGATGTATACACATGGGGAAAATACTCATATTTGCTATAAAATTATTGCTTAATAGGTAGCATATCAAACTTGATGCAACATTTAAAATTCAGTTACAAGTACTGTTAAATGTGGCATGACTTTGGCAAAGTTCATGCATATTAGATGTAATTTATTTCAAGGTTATGGTATACATGACAAAGTGAATGGAGGGTGATATCAGGAAAACAATTGTGAGGATTGACCTTCCTTTTAAGGAGAGAGCTCAGTGGGGCAGAGGTATGCCATCTGATCTGTCAGAAGAGATCAGTGAAGAGTGAAAGCCAAACTTTACTTCCAAAAGAGGTAAACAAATGAGATAATATAAATGGGGCATACAGGGAACAATGGAGAACGCATTAAACTCATGTAGTTTGCAAAAATCTTAGGGAAAAACTAGGACCTCTTAGGGTAAACGAATGGATAAAATCAAGTGGTACAATATCCAGACAAATCTATGTATCATTTCGTATCTTAACAGTTTCTTGCTATTCCGAAAAGGTGCCATGTTTACTTCCCAGTAATAATTCTTTCTCTTTAATTTTAACTTATTCATTTTTATTTTTTATTTCTCACCTTAGTGTTTCTTGGGATAATTATATAAATCTGTTGTATAAATTTGTTTTTGGTGACAATGACCTGAGACAAGATAGACTATCTAAAAGTCAAAAGTTTACTGGGAACCATTTATAATGTCATTCTCTTTCTGTGACTGTCAACTATTTTAATGATGTTATTTTGCTTTAAGTAAATTCAGATTTGTCTTGATCAATCATTTCATAGTGATTCTGAGTTGACTAAAAATATATAGACATTGTTGAGCCAAGCGTGTTATGGTCAGTTTTCTGGCTAAAATTTGTGGGCATACTAGCTATAAAAATCCAATTTCTAAAGATTTGTTTTAAGTAATATATAAAAGTTTTTTCAGTTTAAAGATTATTTATACAGCCTTAAAGATGAAGAAATCATTTGGTTTAAATAGGAAAAAACAACTTAAAATTAAATTATTAACCTTATTAGACTTTACATGATTAAGGCAACAAGTACATTTATGAAGTCATTCCATTTGATATCCTAAAGTGGTGTCTTGCTTTTGCAAAGTCAATGAAAATGTATCCTACAATACTGGTGCTAGGATATTATCTCCCAGTGCTCAGTTTTACAGGGTCAATATGTCAAAGAAAAACAGTAATTTCTGGAATAAACATCAGCAATTCATAACTGTGCCCATAGATTAACATAAATAGGTATTATTATTTTTCTGTCTGTATCTTTTATTTATTAATTTAGACAATTAAATTTAACAGTGTGACATTGGTCAACTAGAATATATGGATTTAGAGAAAACATGTTCACATCATTTGAACAGTTGATTATGCTTTATACCCATCACCCAAAGTCAAATCATCCTCTGTGACCCTATATTTTGTTTCTCCTTAAGCCCCTCCCCTTTAGCTCACCCCTTCCCTCTCCCCCTTTGAAAACTATAAAGCTTTATTAAAAGAAATTTAAAAAGACACAAGAAATGGAAAAATGTTCCTTGTTTGTGGAAAAGAAGAATAAATATAATTAAAATGGCCATATTACCCAAAGCAATATACAAATTTAATTCAATTCCCATCAAAATTCCAATGTCAATTTTTAAAAAAAATGGAACAAAAATTCATCAGGTTTATATGGAACCATAAAAAACCTTGAATAACCAAAGTAATCCTAAGAGGAAAACAAACAAACAAACGAAAACTAACAAACAAAAAAACCAAAGCTGTCGGCATCAAAATACCTGACTTCAAACTATACTACAGAGCCACAATAATTAAAACAGCATGGTACTGGCAGAAAATTAGACACACATACCAAAAGAACATCATAATGAGCCCATAAATAAAACCACATATATATGTTCAAATAATCTTTGATAAAAGAGCCTAAAACACACAATGGAGAAAAGAACTCCTCTTCAATAAATAGTGCTAGGAAAATTGGAAAATCACATGCAAAATAATGAAACTTTACTACAGTTTGTTTCCTTGCACAAAAATTAATTCAAAATGGATCAAAAACCTAAATATTAGACCTGAAACGATAAATTACATAGAAGAAAACATAGGTACTAAACTCATGGACCTTGGCAGTAGAGAACAGTTTATGAATTTGACCCCAAAAGCAAGTGAAGTAAAGGCAAAGATAAATAAATGGGACTACCTCAAACAAAGAAGTTTCTGCACAGCAAAAGAAACTTTCAACAAAACAGATAGCCAACTAACTGGGAGACAATATTTTTAAACAATAGCTCAGAAAAGGGGCTAATATCCAAAATATATAAAGAACTCACAAAACTCAGCAACAAACAAGCAAACAATTCCATAAAAAAGGGGAAGAAAACATGAACAGACAGTTCTCCCAAGAAGAAATACAAATGGCCAACAAATATATGAAAAAAACATCTCATCACTAGCTATTAGAGAAATGCAAATCAAAACTACAATGAGATACCACCTCACACCTGTTAGATTACCTAATATCAACAAGACAGGTAATAACAAATGCTGGAGAGGCTGTGGAGATAAATGAACCCTCATTCACTGTTGGTGGTAATGTAAATTAATACAACCATTCTGGAAGAAAGTATGGTGGTTTCTCAAAAAATTAAGAATAGAAATACCATATGACCCAGCAATCCCTCTACTGGGTATATATCCTCAAAACTTGAAAACATGGGTAGATAAAGATATATGCACTCCCACATTCATCGCAGCATTGTTCACAGTGGCCAAACATGGAAACAGCCGAAATGCCCTTCAATCGAGAATTGGATAAAGAAGATGTGGTACATATATACTATGGAATACTACTCAGCCATAAGAAATTATAACATATTATCATTTATGACAACATGGATGGACCTTGATAACTCTATATATACTGTGTGAAATAAGTAAATCAGAAAAAGCTAAGAACTGTATGATTGTATAAATAGGCATTTTAATAACAATGTATCAAGTCGATCACTGGAAGAATTAGTTGTTATATCCATTTCCAGGGTAATGTAAGAGTTCCAATGTATAGTTTAGATTTAGAAATAAAAGATATATGTCAAAGTAGTGATAATCAACTGATTTCTAATTGATAGATTTAAATAGCATACTGTAGGTAAAAATGAATATTTCTTTTTACACTTTAATATAGAAATGATCTTTAAATTCTTTTAGGGTTTTAGTGAAACAAAGCCAAGTCATATTGGCTGTAAATTTGGTAGCTAACAATGGACAATGGGAGAACAATGGGCTATTAACTGGATGTTCAGGAAGGTCCAATATTTGCCAAGTTTTTCTAGACATCAGCAATTTCAATGTTTTATTCTCAAGATATCAGTTAATTCTTTTATTATTGTTATTATTATAATATTATTATTTGTGTGTGAGAGAGAAAGAGGGACGTACAGACAGACAAGAAGAGATGGGGATGAGAAGCATCAATTTATAGTTGCAGCACCTTAATTGTTCATTGATTGCTTTCTCATATGTGCCTTGATTGGACCAGGGTGAGTCTCCAGCTGAGTCAGTGACCCCTTGCTCAAGCCAGTGACCTTAGGCTTCAAGCCAGTGACCTTTGGGCTCAAGCCAGTGACCATAGAGTCATATCTATAATCGCATGCTGAAGCCAGTGAGCCCATGCTCAAGCTGGTGAGCCTGCACTCAAGTCAGATGAGCCCATGCTCAAGCTGGCAACTTCAGGGTTTTGAACCTGGATTCTCAGCATCCCAGGCCGATGCTGTATCCACTGTATTACCATCTATTCAGGACAATTGATTCAAAATATAACTTTTTTAGGACTTACTTATATGCATTCAATAAAGTATTATTCTCAGATAGGAAATAATCTTAATTATACTTTTCAATGGCCAAAAATTTAGGTATGGTACCTTTACAATGACAGAAAAAATTAGGGAACTAATCATCATTGATTCCAAGTCACATCTCTTAAGTGTATCTACTGATATGTTGCACAGCTAACAACTGTATAGTAATATTATTAGTAGTATTATTATTTTAAAGCAATAGATACAAGTTAATAAGTCACTTATCAAGAAAGTTTACCTAAAACACTGACTTAAATTTATATTATATAGTACTATAAATACTTAAAAATGTTTATTTTCATTGTTAGCTTTTTATGTATCAAGTGATATTTTGCATCTTTTTTGGGGTGGTTTTAAGGTTCTTTTTTATTAATTTTAATGGGGTGACATTAATAAATCAGGGTACATATGTTCAAAGAAAACATCTCCAAGTTATCTTATTATTCAATTATCTTGCATACCCATCACCCAAAGTTAAATTGTCCTCTGTCACCTTTTATCTGGTTTTCTTTGGGCCCCTCCCCTCCCCCTCTCCCTTCCTCTCCTTCCTCCCCCCACCCCGTAACCACCACTCTCTTGTCCATGTCTCATAGTCTCACTTTTATGTACAACCATTGTATGAAATCATGCTGTTCTCAGTTTATTTCTGTTTTACTTATTTCACTCCATATAATGTTATCAAGGTCCATCCATTTTGTTGTTAAAGATCTGATGTCATCATTTCTTATGGCTGAGTAGTATTCCATAGTATATATGTACCAAAGCTTTTTAGTCCACTCGTCCTCTGACGGACACTTGGGCTGTTTCCAGATCTTCGCTATTGTGAACAATGCTGCCACGAACATGGGGGCGCATTTCTTCTTTTCGAACAGTGCTATGGTGTTCTTAGGGTATCTTATTGTTTCACTAAAATACATTAAGTAAACAAAAGTGTAGTACTTGAAAGGAAAATCAAAAAATGAAAATTCAGTGCCTGACCTGTGGTGGTGCAGTGGATAAAGCATTGACCTGGAACGCTGAGGTTGCTGGTTCCAAACCCTGGGCTTGCCTGGTTAAGGCACCTATGGGAGTGGATGCACCCAGCTCCTCCCCACTTTTTCTGTCTTTTTCTTTTTGTCTCTGCCTCTTTTTCCCCTCTCTAAAAGTGAGTAAAAAGGTTTTAAAAAATAATTAAAAATGTAAATTGAGTCATAAAAGTCATTTGTAAATGTAGGAAGATTTCCACTCAATAAATATTTATGGAGCTCATAATTTCTGATGTCAACAAGAAAAACTATTTTTGAACAATAGTGATAATTGCACATGGCATTTATCTCAGGAAAAATAGTCTCTACTTAGCTATGATAGTATTTGTTTAAAGAATAGTGATTTTATTTAAATTATTTAAAAGTAAATTGCATCTATGTAATAACGATTTACAGAAGCTACAGTTTTCATGCCAGTTAAGATCCCAAGTGGATCAGTTTTTGGTACCACATAAAATTCCCTTATGTTTATTATACCAAATTGTTGAGAATTATTTGGACTCAAGCCATCAAAGTCATTGACATTCTGTTGAAGAAGCAAAGTCATTCACGGAGTAATCATGAAATCTGTAGTTCACAAACCAAAATAAACTTCTCATTTTCTTACTAATTATTTTATGTTGATATAGGAAATGCTCCCTGAGTAGGTGACATTTACATTAAGACCTGAAAGATAATAATGAGATGGAAAAGCAAGTATGCATTAGAAGTAGAAAAGGGGTTGGGTGCAGCAGAACAGAACGGAAGGGAAGCCATTGGAAATGAAGAACTGTGAGAGAGACAGAAATGAGGAAGCATAGGCTTCTAAAGTGGGCCAGCCAATTAATCACATAGATTAAAATGAGGATTTTAAGTTTTATTCCAAATCCAATAAGAATCCGATTTTTTAAAATAAAATAGTGACAAAGTTACAGGCAATTAGAGGCTAATAGGAAACAGAGAGTATCCAGATATCCTAAAAGGTTCAATTTCCTGTAATAAAGCTAGACAATAAAATAGTATTCAGATTAAGTTAAATTTATTAGAATAAAATGTTGCAAAACATTAAGTATAAAGAGAGACCACTTTTAGATACAGATATTCATATTTTTATAGAATGGAAATAATATATACAATATAATGTAATTCAACTCCTATGAAGACACTGAGGTATGAAGGGGTTAAATGTGTTTCTCTTTCCTTCTTTTAATTCCAAATGGAAACTTTACCTAAGTTAAATTACAAAAACTTTTATATCAGAATTCAGTTAGTTTTAAGGAGTTTAAATGAGTTTTGTAAATCTTCAGTGTTACAGAGGAAAGATTTTTGTGATCATCAAAGAATATATATGTCTTCCCTCTATGAGTTTTCAGCACAGTACAATTTAACATTTCCTTCCTGCATTTCATTGATTATTATTACAATTCAGTGATGTTTGTAATAATTATTTCATTAAACATTGTGAAAAGAAGAAAAGATATATTCTCAATTAGGCCCGGAGGTATTAATGTGGAGAGATTAGGGAGATGCACAGTTAGAATGGTTGCTGATATATATTTGAATTTGGGAGACAAATGATTCAACACAAAAGAATAGTTGAAGACATGAAAAGTAATTAGGAATGTAAAAAGCAGAACAATAGCAACTAAAGAATCAAAAGAGGCACTATTTTTTAGGGTAAGCATCAGCAAAGAATGGTTTCTGGTGTTTTCAATTGAAAAATCAGAAATTGTGTCAGCACTAAAAATCCCTCTGTGCCCTGTAAAAATCTTTTTATTTAAAACCTAAAACTAAAACCAAATCCTAACTGAATCTACTGTGACCGTTCTTAGGATAGATTATTATGTAATGATATTCTTTATCTGTATTTGTATGCCATACCTTTCTAGCATGTTTTATTTTAGATTAAATAAATATGTCAATAGAAATAAATAGACTGATACTTTCACCATTCTTTTCTAGTGATTCAGTGCTTAGTTTATTTTCACTTATAAAAGGATCAGGTTATGTACTCATTTATTCTATACTATATTTGATAAGTCTACTAAAATCAGCTATTCTAAGTTCATTGCAGACCTAAATTCTGTCCTTATAGAGCTTATAAGCTTGTGAAAGTTTTAAGACATAAATAAAAATTACAAAATAAATGCAATTCAATTGTGTTGATGGCTAGAAAGCAGAGGTATAGATTGTTACAGAATGTTTGGTAGTGGACATCTAGTCTGTATGAGGGAGGAAGAACATATGTCATGAAAAGCTCTAGGTTTTTAATGATACTCCAACTAGATTTTATTAAACAGAATTACCAACTTGTACATGATTTTTATAACAGATAAAATGTTTAAATTTGTATATTGAAACTGCAGTGTTATGAAAAATGTTATAAATAAATTTGATTATAAAAGCAGGTGAGCCTGAACAGGCGATGGCGCAGTGCATAGAGCGTCAGACTGGGATGCGGAAGACCCAGGTTCATGACCCCGAGGTTGCCAGCTTGAGCGCTGGTCCATCTGGCTTGAGCAAAAGCTTGCCAGCTTGGACCCAAGGTCGCTGGCTTCAGCAAGTGGTGGCTCAGTTTGCTGAAGGCCCGCAGTCAAAGCACATGTGAGAAAGCAATTAATGAACAACTAAAGTGTTGCAACGACAATGAAAAACTAATGATTGATGTTTCTCATTTCTCTCTGTTCTGTCTGTCTGTCCCTATCTATCCCTCTCTCTGACTCTCTCTCTATCCCTATAAATAAATAAATAAATAAATAAATAAATAAAACATTAAAAAAATAAATAAATAAAAAGCAGGTGAAACTACATAGAAATCCTGAAGGACAAAAAGATACTGAATTTCTAAGTCTCCACATCAATCATTTGCTTTGTTCACTATAATATGATATATATGTAATATTGTAGTATTTATTGTATAATAAGACACAAAATGAAAAGTTTACTTTGACATATTTATTTTCAAAATTTATGTTTTTTAACATGTAGATTGCAATTTTGCCTTTGATTTAATAATTACAGGATATATTTGCATGATTTCCTTCTAGTTAATTCTGTCATCTGAAGCATGCTTCTGTATGGCAGAATCAATATCTTGCCACATTAATAACAGAAAATATAAAGAGATAGCTATGGTTATAGATATAGTCAAAGAGCTAGATGTAGTTATAGATATGTTCTGATACATGTATATGTAAGTGTGTATATTTCTCACTCTCTCTGTGTGTGTATATATATAGACACATAAACACCTGTGTTTCTTATGCAAGATTTATTAGTCCTGTCACTGTGTCAGGCATCATTAAACGTGTGGTATGACTGTAATATAACTAAGTCATATCAGCAGCTACTAAAAACCTTGATCTCTTAAGATGCTTGACTTTATCTGGGAATTTATTTCTAGATATTTGCCTAAGCATGTAATTATTTAAATTAAAACTATGCTAAAATCAAGTTTACTCCAACCTCCCTTTTGGGTTAGTGGAAATAAATTCCAACTTTAAATTAAGTAGCTGTATGCCATTACTTTTGCTGTTTAATCCCTGTGAGCCTCATATTAATATTTGAAAAGTGAGATGGAATTCTATGAAACCAGTCATATTCTCTTCCAGTAGTAAAATTCTACAATTGTTTTCTTCATCTTAAGTGTTCTCTTCCATTCTCCACAAGTGTTTCTAAACTAGTCTGAGGGAGGTCCCACCCAGAATGAATCAATAACTTGTTATGGAGTGAGGCGATCTTTAGATACAGGATATATCAGAGATATATATATTTAACTTGATCCTTGACTTCAGTTAAAATATATTAAACGTATATTCTGTGTTTTTACTCTTCTTTGAAAGTAAGCTAACAGGCAAAATATATATTTCTTATCAGCTTAGCCCATAAGGTAAGAAGCAAAATCCTCTATTCTAAATAAGCATTTGGTATAGAAATGAATATGACAGGCTTACAATAAGGTGGGAAAAAGTTCCCCTGGGAAACTAGAACTCATTTTGTGCTGATATATAGGTTGTAGTCTGCTGTAGTAAAACTAAATTAAATTAAATGTAAACAAAGTGATAAATACCACTGATATCAGAGTGTTGTGTAATTAAACTTCTAATTTTATTAGCACTTTTTTGGGGGAAAAAAGTTGAAAATAAAACATGTCTCTTTTATGGGATATATTGACTCTCAGGGAGACTGGTAAATTTCAAACATCCTTTTTAATTAAGGAAAAGCTGAGTAATAGAAACAAATGCACTGTTCCATCCATCACAGGCCAGTTTCAGTGGAATGAGTGCATACATGTTCATATGAATTAGAAATGAGTAAATCATACAGATTGGAAGTTCAGTACAATGCTTCAATGCTAATATTTTCAATTTACATGCCTTCAAATTATACTAGATATTTATTGGTAAGCACTTATTTTACTTCCTCTGAAATATAACTTTGACCAGTTTTACTGTGCTTGCCCTCTACTTAGATCAGTCATTATTAACTGGCAGTGATTTGCCACCAAGGGGACATTTGGTACTGTTTGCAGATATTTTTGTTTGTCACAGCTAATCAGAAGGCAGCCAAAGAGTGTTGGTACTGGCATCTATGGGTAGAAGCCCAGAATATGGCCAAAAAATGCATAAGAAAGCTTTGCCCACAATAGACAATCTTCTAGCACAAAATCTGAGTAGTGCTGAGGCTGAGGAACCTTAACTTAGATTAATTAAATCCATTTTACTTAAAGCAGGAATTTCATAAGCTAAATTTCTATCTTTATTTATTTAGTGACAGAGAGAGAGACAGAAATAGGGACAGGTAGAGACAGACAGACAGGAACAGAAAGAGATGAGAAGCATCAATTCTTTGTTGCATCTCCTTAGTTATTCATTGCTTGCTTTCTTATATGTGCCTTGACCAGGGGGCTACAGCAGAGTGAATAAACCCTTGCTCAAGCCAGCGACCTTGGGCTTAAGCCAATGACCCAATGCTCAAGCTGGTGAGCTCCTGCTGAAGCCAGATGAGCCTGTGCTCAAGCCGATAATCTTGGTGATCCAAACCTAGACCCTCTGCTTCCCAGTCCAATGCTCTATCCACTGTGCCACTGCCTGGTCAGGTTGTAAGCTAAATAGCTAAATATAGCTAAATTTATTGTTATATATATATATATATATATATATATATATATATATATATATATATATATATATATATATATATATATATATATATGACAACAATAGAGAAACAATTGTTTTTGAATTAGGATAGAAACTTAATGACAGGACTCCAGTTGTATAACTTTTCTTCTCAAATTGCACTGAAGCCTGACCAGGTGGTGGCACAGTGGATAGAGCGTCGGACTGGGATGTGGAGGACCCAAGTTCGAGACCCCGAGCTTGCCAGATTGAGCGTGGGCCCATCTGGCTTTAGCAAAAGTTCACCAGCTTGGACCCAAGGTCGCTGGCTCGAGCAAGAGGTTACTCAGTCTGCTGAAGGCCAGCGGTCAAGGCACATGTGAGAAAGCATTCAATGAACAACTATGGTGTCACAACTGCAACGAAAAACTAATGATTGATGCTTCTCACCTCTCTCTCTGTTTCTGTCTGTCTGTTCCTATCTATCCCTCTCTCTGTCCCTGTAAAAAATAATGCATTGAATCCTTTTCTTTTTCATAATTCTGACTGTAGTCTACCTTTGTCACTATCAAAAATAGAATCTATGCAACAGAATTCATATGATAAAATACACTCATCAAAATCTAGAATTGGGTAGATAGAGCATACTTCAGAAATTAAGAAATTCTACAAAATAACATGAGTAAAATACAAAGACCAGACATATTATATAAATGAGAATAAAATATATTTTTGCTTTATTTTACTTAAGGAATAATAAGAAAGTATTCTATCTTTGCAACAGGTTAATTACTAATAGTGAGTTGCCTGATAATACATGACTCTGCCTATGAATATTTTAGGTATAATTTACTAATCAAAAGTATACAATTATTATTACAAAAGTAGTAGAGGTTTACTAGAAAATTGAAAACTTTTATAGCACAAAAGTTGAAAATAAAAATTTTCTATGTATGGGATAATATTTTGTTAAATGTTTCTCTCTTTTGGTCATTTATTTTATCTTTTACCTTTTCTTTTCTTTTCTTTTTTTTGGTTAAGTTTAGTGAGAGGAGGGGAGGCCGACACATACTCCTGCATGTGCCCCAACCAGAATCCACCTGGCAAGCCCAATAGAGGGTGATGCTGTGCCCATCTTGTGGCCTTGCTTTGTTACAACTAGAGCAATTTTTTAGCTATTGAGGTGTAGGCCATGGAGTCACCCTCAGTACCTGGGACCACCCTGCTCTCGTTGAGTCAGGACTGCAGGAGGAAAGAAAAAGAGAGAGAGAGAAGTAAACGAGGAGACATAGAGAAGCAGATAAGCATTTCTCCTGTGTACCCTGATCAGGAATTGAACCCAGGACATCCAAACACCAGGTCAATGCTCTACCACTGAGGCAACTGCCCAGGATTCGTCATTTCTTTTTTTATTTTTATTTATTTATTTATTCACCTTAGAAAAGAGAGACAGAGAAAGAGAGAGAGAGGAAGAGAAGGGTGGAGAAGCAGGAAGCATCAACTTCCATAGGTGCCTTTATCAAGCTAGCCAGGGTTTTAAACCAGTAACCTCAGTATTCCAGGTTGATGCTTTATCCACTGCACCACCACAGGCCAGGGCTCCCTTGGTTATTTCTAAAAATTATTTTGGTAAAGAGTTATTGCATCATACCACATTAATTTGCCTTATTATAAGTGAAACATTCCTATATTTATTAATATACTTTCATTTGGAAAATACTTTAAATTTTACTATATATCAGGAATTCACCGAAAGTAGATTAGGGAGCAAATAAATAAATAAATTTCTCATCTTTATACTTTGAATCTATAGTGTATTGCAAAGGGAAGATATGTGTATGCACATGTCAAGAAGTGATAATTGCTATGAATAAAATGAAGAATGGTTGTGTGGGCAAAAATTATAGTCAGGGGTGAATGGCTACTTTTGCAGGATGGGCAGAGAAAGAATCTTTGAAGAAGTAACATTTGAACAAAAGCCTAAATCAAAGCATCTTTCTTACGTGACAACAATTTACTCTCAAATGCAAAAACATCATATTCAAAGACACTGAGATGGGACCAGATGGTATTATTAGTGAGGAGAATTGAGACCAGAGTGACTGAGCAAAGTAAAATAATCTTGAACTGATGAGGGAGTGAAGTATGAGGTTAGGGTGCTGGGCTTTAAGTGGGATGAGAAGCTACTGGAGAGGATGAAATAATACAATTATGTTTTTAAAAGACCTTTCTGCTTGCTATGTGCAAAGGACAAGGGAAAGAGAAGAGAGTAACTGTAAAACAGCATTAAGAAGTTATGCCATAGTCCCACAGACATGAAAAAATACACTAAAAACAATTCAGTTCTAGAAGTTTGAAGTACTTCTTGGGCGATCTTTTCTCTTAAAAAAATTCTTTTTATTTATTCATTTTAGAGAGGAGACACAGAGAGAGAAAGAGAGAGAGAGAGAGAGAGAGAGAGAGAGAGAGAGGGAAAGGGGAGAGGAGCTGGAAGCATCAACTCCCATATGTGCCTTGACCAGACCAGTGCAGGGTTTTGAACTGGCGAGCTCAGTGTTCCGAGGTTGACACTTTATCCACTGCGCCACCACAGGTCAGGCTGGCGATCTTTTCTCATAAACTTTCTTTCACATTTTTAGTAATGTGTTAAGGGTAATTGTTTGTAACTCAAATAGTTGGATTTCAGATATGGACACTTTAAAGCCTATTGATAGAGTATGTAGTCTGTTTTTGTTAAACAATATCTCATAAGTAGAACTTGCTAAAAGATAAATTGAGCAACATTGCAATTTTTAAGACTTTGAGGCCTTTGCTGGTTGGCTCAGTGGTAGAATATTTGTCTGCTGTTCAATTCCCAGTCAAGGCACACAGGAGAAGTGACCATCTGCTTTTCCACCCATTCTCCCTTTCTCTATTTCTCTTTCTTCCCTTCTGCAGCCATGACTTGAATGGTTTGAGGAAAGTTGGCCCAGGGTGCTGAGGATGGCTTCATGGCCTCACCTCAGGTGCTAAAATAGCTTGGTTGCTGAGCAATGAGCAGCAGAACAGCAGAGCAGCAGCCCAGAGGGGCAGAGCATTGCCAGGTAAGGGGCTTGCTGGTTGGATATCAGTCAGGATGAATCCCAGTCAGGGCACATATAGGAATCTGTCTCTGCCTCCCTGCCTCTCACTTTAATAATAATAATAATAATAATAATAATAATAATAAAGAATAAGTAATTCATTAAAATTAGTCAGTACCAAACCAGAAGTGGTGAGGGGCTCTCTGGTTTCAAGAACATGGAAGAGACATAGCAAGGAAAGTCAAGAGCAAAGTAAAGAAACTATGGATCACTATAACTTTAAGAATAGTTGGATGCTTGCAATTGGTTTTTCTTAGGTTTTGATTTTGTACTGTGAAGTCATTTGCAAGCTTAGAGTTTGATATGGTTATATAAATTGCCTCAGCATTAGAGCCACTTCTGTCTAATGACCTCATTGTTTAATTAGTCAGAAACTAAATGATATAAATTGTTATTTAATAGACCAGTAGTTTGTGAGAAAATGAACAGTAATACACACCTACCAGAGTATCAGAATATCATTTTCCTAAACACACACATATATTTTCTATTTTTTTAACTATTGAAAGTTTTACAGGAGCAAATTTAATGGTATAATGTTTCCACCTATGTGTTGATCTTTCATGTTTCTTTTTTAACAAATTACACATTTATGTCACTTATTTTTATTTTTACTAGGACTGATCAGTATTTTTTAATCTAAGTTATATTAACCCTTGCATTATTATACTATATTGTTCTATATTACAATATATAACTATAAATTATACTATATTTTTCAGGTTTTTATTTATATTTAAATATTTATTTATCTTTTGCTATAAAATTTTATTATTTATTGTTTGTAAGTTCATTTGGATTTACCTGAAATGAGGTCTCAGTTTGATTGTTATAGTAGAAAAGAACTTGATTCAAAGAACAAATACTTTTAAAAAATATTTTCTCAATGTGATTCTGTATTTATCTCTTTTTTTGTTTTTGTTCAACTACCACTCCATAAATACTTACTAATAGCCAAATAAATACCAAGCACTGTGCTAGGATCCAGTAAACATATCATTTTTCAAAATAGAAATGAAGGGCTTGTTTCTTCCCAGGAACACAGCCTGCTCCTTTCCCTTCTCCTCTCCCTTGCCACGCCCCCCCCCCCCCCCCCCGTCACGTATGTTTTCTTTGCCTCTGTCTCCTACACTCCAAAGGCCCTTCTTTTGCCTCTATTATTTCTTTCCTAAAGCTCGTTTCATTTTTGCTTATGACATTCTAAAAAAACCTTCTCTAAATAAAAATAAAGATGATTTTATTTCTAGTAATTTTCTGTTTTAAAAAGGAGAAATAGTAATCATACACTCACTAAAATACATGAAAAAATTCCAATAGTCATATGCTAAAAAGGAGAGAAATCAAGCTTCATGCTTGAATGTGAAGGATAGATTAGGCATTTCAAGAAGGGTCAGAAGAGTTTTTTCTGTGACAGTCACAAACAATCTAAAATCTGAAATATGCATAGAAATTAGGCATAGAACTTTAGAGAAACATTCCAACAGGGAGAAATACATATTCAAATAGTTAATTTCAAAAGGATACACTTAACATTCAAGGAACTATAGGTATTGCAGTTATTTAAGGGGTAAAGTAAAAATTTAAAATTATGTTTTCTCATATAATAAATATATTTTTAAGAATTCCTGACCCAATTACCTATGCACTCCTCACTTATATATAATTATTTTTACATTTAGTGTTGGGTCTTAGCAAACTTGTGTTTTATGACTAAATTTTTAGTCTGTCTTTTCATGAATATCCGATGCTCACTATCACTTGGCTGTTAATATATTACTAAGAGGTATTTCAAATTAAATTCTATTTTTTTTAATTATGCAATTGAAAGCACAGTTTCTAATCACTTAAATTTTATTTCCCATGTCAACAATCATTTATTCCTTGGTCCCAGATGATTGAATCATTTAGCTTCTTAATATAAGTTGTTTTTTTTTAAAGCTTTTTATTTCATTTTATTCATTTTAGAGAGGAGACACAGAGTGAGAGAGAGAGAAAGAGAGAAAGGGGGGGAGGAGCTGGAAGCATCAACTCCCATATGTGACTTGACCAGACCAGTGCAGGGTTTTGAACTGGCGACCTCAGTGTTCCCAGGTCGACGCTTTATCCACTGTGCCACCACAGGTCAGGCTGAATCATTTAGCTTCTTTATGTTTGATAATGTATCCTAGATTACATTGAAACTGTGGAAACCAATGCAATCAAAGAAATACATGCTATTTTTTGAAATGCTATCTCAATTGAAGATTTCCTTCTCTCTATATTTAAGTCCTAATTGTAATAAAAGTAAAAATACCAATTGCGGTTTGAATACTTGCTCACTATGATCCACCTAATTAAAAGCAGTGTTTGCATATCACTTAATCTTTACAAATACAACTGACCATGGACATAATTTACTTCATTTTATTAGTGAGGAAAGTAAGGCTCAGTGACTAATCTACAGTCGCATACAACTAATAAAAGTTGTACTTGGGATTCTGGTCTAGGACCACTTTTAATTCAAAAGTCATGTTTAACACCAATTTAACCAGTACTCACTGTTTCTCATGACTATATTACAGTTGGAGTTCATTCGGTTTAGAAGTTCAATCTCTAAATTTCTTCAAATTTTTCAGCGTATTGATACAGGTATCCTCTGAAGGATACCTGTATCAATTGTTTGTTTCCAGACCATCACAATAAAGTTAATGTTGCAATATAGCCACAGAATAGTTTTAGTTCCCCAGAGCATTTGTTTTATTAATACCATCTTATAATCTATGAATGTGTAATAGCATTGTTTAAAAAACAATGTACCACCTTAATTTAAAAATATGTTATTGTGAAAAATGCTAATGATCATCTGTCAGATCACCATAATACATAAAATAATTATGAAAATTTTTGAAATATTGAAGGAATTATCAAAATGTGACACCAACACCGTGAGCAAATGCAATTGGAAAATAGTGCCAATAGGCTTGCTTGAGACAGAATTGCTGCAAACCTTCAGCTTGTAAGAAACACAATATCTATGCAGCACAATAATATGTGGTATGCCTGTTCATTTTAGACCTCTAAACCATATCATTTATGTTGAGTAGAAAATTTGCACTGGCGTAAGTATTAGTAGTACCCCAGCACACACGCATTTCAATGTGCTGAATACACTCAGCTCTGAATTGATTAACTGGACCTAGAATGAAGAAACATTTTATTTCCATAATTACATTTGAGCAAAACAATTATCTCAGATGCTTGAGTTGTATTTGTGAAGTAAACATGGTTTGTTCCTTTAGTCATAGATTTTTATTCTAGAGCTCCAACTGAAAAATGTAAGACTTTAAGATTATATATCTCAAGAACAAACAGGTATATATACCTGTTTAGATTGTCTCCCTTTGAGGCTTAGAGCAATTTTACACTAAATTACACCTTTTAAACTTTAAGAGATGCACATAGTAATAAGCATTTATTTCTGCAAGTAGATACTACTTGAATAATGAATACATATGTGGAATCACTGGATTTTAATACCTCACATGAAAACAGTTGTGCTGGAGAATGCTGTGTAGTTTAAGATCCCTCTGGGGTGAATAATTTTAAATTACTGGCTTCGGATATTATGCTTCTAAAATACAACCCCTCACAGGAGTTTCCCTGCAACACTAGTAAACATTGTGCCATCTGTATAATTGCTCTATGTCGTTCTCATTCCTTTAACTTAAAAGGCAATGGGGAAAAGGACAATATTAGAAACAGATTACTCTGAAGAAAATTGACAAAAGTTATCAGTAACATACATATCAGAATAAATATTGGACCGTAGACTTTTAGCCACTAAAAGATATTGCTATTTATTTTCTGCTCGTCAGTGCATGCCCTGGGTAGCTTCTCTTCAGAAAGTAATTCAGGGTCCTCTGACTACTTCTGTGTCATGACTCTATAGTACACTTGAGCCCCACTATCTTCTGTGTCTTGTGAGAAGTATTGTATAATGAATGTTGTGGTGTGCTACCTTCTTAAGACTGGAAGATGCATTTTTTCAACAGACAATAATGTTGGCTGTTGAGAGCTCAAAGCTGAGTGCCTCCAAGGAATAGCACACTGGTCAATGCAGAGTTACAGGATTCATCTCATTGCCTCAAGAGTTGCTATCTCTGAAAGGCTATTCCAGACTTTGAACTCATCATGGGGTTGGCTGATGCATCCCTTTTCTGCAGAGAATAATGTTCAGTGTCTCTCTCTTTCTCTTCAATCCTGTTTCCTTCACTTCTCTACAAGTATTGTTCCAAGAGTACTCTCCAGAATCAACTACCTGTATGCAGATGTGCTGATCTCCTAAGGAACCACATGAAAAGAGAAGAAAGAGAAAAAATAAAAAATGCAATCATGTTTCAAGTGACCTGGCCTGGAAGGCCCACACATACCACTTCCATTCACATTTCAATAGCTGGAACTAGCCTCAGAATTACATGGAGATGCAAGACTACTGAGAAATATTCTGTGTCTCTGGAGTACCTCTACAAAAGAGAAAGGGAACCAAAATCACGACTACTGTTTTTATATCTAAAAGTTACTGATAGTATCTTTTAGATATTAGCAGACTTATGACCTAGATTTAAATCATTAAAATGCTTTAATACAGAAATAAAATTTTTGAAAAAATTATGCTTATATTTAATCCAACTATGGGCATGACTTGGATTATATACTTATATTTTATTTTAAAGGATATAATTAATTTTTAAAAAAATAAACTTAAAATAAATATATATTCTTGTCAAAACTATTTTGTCCATACATATCTTTCATTCAGGTCAAAATTATTTTAAAGCAGACCATATATTTGGCTAGGAATCCAATATGAAAGACCAAAATCGTATTCATATGATACTAATATTATATTGATGAAAACAGGTAAGTATTTCTATGTTGTGGAGGTGAATTGTATAATGAAATCTAGATTGAAAGCCATGGGATTACAGAGGAATGATTGGAGAAACCCGGGAAGGTTCAGCAACATCTTCACTATGTTTGGTTGTATGCATTGTAGGTAAATGAAAACTGTCCTATTTGATTATAAGGAAAACAACCAAGAAGATCTCTGTTTAGAAGATGATACAACATGAACTATATCTTTTATTTATAGTCATTAGCCCAACTAAGTAGCAGAAAAAAGAATCCAAATTTTAACAATTGCAGGTATACCAATTTTTTCACTTGGTATGCATTTCAATATAGTTGAATAATGCATGTATGTATGAATTAATAAATGTATAAGCACAGACATTTATTCAACATTGAGCAGACATGTTCATGAACTGCAACAATTTGATTGTGTGACTGGAGAAATACAGGTAGTGCCCAGGTTATGAACAAGGTATGTTCTGTAGGTTTGTTAATAAGTTGAATTTGTATTTAAGTTAAAACAGGCACGTTTACCTATTAAATGCAACTTAAACAAGTGTTTGTCTTAACATAGTATTTATGTTTACTTTTCTATGCATATTAATACTTAAATATTTTCAAACCCACAGAACTTATTTCATTCATAACCTGAGGACAGCCTGTATTTAAGTCATTCCATGGCAAATATTAAACTTAAGGGGAGATTTAGAAAGACACAAAATGGCAACAAATTTAACCAGAAGAAATTTTTGAAAGACAATTTCTTATACAACAGAAGCTACAGTATTTGACTAAACCTTGTGAAAAGGGAATGACAAAATAGGGAGATAAAACAGAAAGAACTTAGACATGATTTGCATTCTTGCAACTGCAAAAAGCATAGTGACAATAGACCAATTTATGTATTAAAGGCTTGTCTGGGACCTGGCCAGGTGCTTAATTGGTTAAGAGCATTGTCCAGATTTGCCAACATTACAGGTTCAATCCCCAGTTAGGACATATAAAAGAATAAACCAATGACAGCATAACTAAGTAGAACAACAAATTGATGTATCTCTCTCTGTCTCTCTGTCTTCCTCTCTTTCTAAATATCAATAAATAAAAATTTTAAAGAAATGCCTGACAGACACTCTTTTTTATATACCAGTGACAATCAAGCAGATTCTTTGACCTCAGGAAGCTTCTATTTTACTCAGAGAAAAATATGACATAGACATCTCTTTTAGATATGGCTATGAAATAAAGCAAATAGAAATTGACAATTTATTACTTTATGTTTTATTTATTTTAAAAATATTTATGGGTATGATATAGTTTGCCAAACCTATATATTTTATGTTTTAAATAAGGTAGAGAAGGTGCTTATGAGAGGTAACATTTGACTGACTGAAGTGAAGGAAGGAGTGATTTGAGTATCTGGGGAAAAAAGACAGTAAGTGCAAAGGTCTTTGGTTGAAAGCATGTTGGGCATATTCAAGGATGGAAGGAATAGAGGCAGCTGTGGATGGAGTACTGTGCCAACTGGATTTGCTGTGACTCTTGTCACAGTTCCGGGGCACTAATAAAATAGTAAACACCAAAGAAAAATACAAGTGCATTATCTGACTTGTACTATTAAACAATACCTCAGTTTAATATTACAAGGGTTTTAAAGTTTTGGATTCTTTCTATTAACAACTATACATCACATGTAACCATACTATGTAAAACATGACTTGAGTTTTTTGAAATACTATAAAATATTTGATGCCTTTACCTTCAACTATTTTGCAAAAAATATTCTAACCTCAAACTTCATTTGACTACTCTCAATTCTGTTGATATAATAAATAAAACTTCTTTTGAATTTATTAAATTTTGAAAAGTTTGAAAATATGTACATATACAAAAAAGACTTAAACATGTTGATAAAACCTGAATAGACTTAGACTTTAAATAGACTTTAAGAACAGGTAGGTAAGTTGCAGATATCTTAAGAAGATAGAAAAACCTTAATCTAAAATATTTAAACACTGAAACATAACGACAAACTTAGCTTAAAAGGAATCTAATGCAGATTCAAGTCATGCATCAATAGCTAACAGACATAACAACATGGAAAAATTTGTGCCAAGGAAAGAAAACTCATACATGGATACTATGAAAAATAATAAAGAAATGTCTTGAACATAGTGACTATGAACAACATACTAGTCTTTTCTTGTTAGCTATATAATAGAGGATACCAAAAAGCAATTTCCAATCTCTTGAAAGGATCCACCAAACACACACAAAAATTGAAAGCAATCACCCCATATTTATGTAAACATCAGCATCATTGGTTATGCTCTTGGGTTGCTGTTTTTTTTGTATTTTTCCATATTGAGAAGCGGGGAGGGGGGTCAGGGGTGGGGGGAGAGGCAGACAGACTCACGCATGCGCCCGACCAGGATCCACCCAGCATGCCCACTAGGGGGCGAAGCTCAGTTCATCAGGGGCGTTGCTCTCCTTCAATCAGAGCCATTCTAGCGCCTAAGGTGGAGTCCATAGAGCCGCCCTCAGCACCCCTGTAAACTTTGCTCCAATCGAGCCCTGGCTGTTGGAGGGAAAGAGAGAGAGAGAGAGAGAGGGGAAGGAGAGGGGGAAGGGTGAATAAGTATATGGGTGCTTCTGCTGTGTGCCCTGGCTGGAATCAAACCCAGGACTTACACACGCCGGACCGAAGCTCTACTGCTGAGCCAACTGGCCAGGGCTCATTGGTCATGTTTTAAAAATTTCAAAATGTCCATTGTTATTTCACCTAATAATGTATATGAAAACCTCAGTAAATACACCATAAATAAATAAAATCTACATCATTTAATCAATGGAAACAAAATATTTATTGATAGATTAACAATATTAAAAACAAAACCCGGTATTATACTCTTTTTGTATATATACTTGTAATTTGCAACAGATAATACAAAAGATTAGCAATTGAATTATAAATCTCATAAAAAATTGTTAACTGGATTGAAAAAGTTTCGTTTATTGAATAATAAGACAAAGCACCTCAAATCATTTACTCTGGTAAACAGAAAGAAAACATTTTCTTATTGACACATTACGAGTTTCTCTATGTGAATTTTTGCGTGAAGAGCTGAGAAACTAACACCGTTGTAAGAGAGAAGCGAGGGGAATTTTCTTGAAGCTGCATTTGGATATCACACACAACATTTTTACATAGATTAATGTAAGTGGCTTGGGAGTGGATGGATGGTAGGGATGTGAGAGGACTAAATCTTACCCCTCCCCCAGCCATCCTTTGGTAGTGCCACTTTGCTAGAAAAATAATCAGATGGCATTATGGGGCATGCGTTTACAATAAGGAGATGAGAGGAAAAAAGTGGCTTCTGTTTTCTGGAAGCTCACTAATTTGGAACAAAATAAAGTTTTTCAAAATAACGTGAAAAGGACTCAATTGTAAAAACGCATAAAGTACAACAACTTCAAAATGAAATGGTCTTGGGTTATTAGAAAAGCCTTTATTTTTAATACAGTATTTATTTTCTGATTTTCTGAGTTGATCATTCCTCTTTCTCTTTGATTCATTTCTTTGTTTCTGTTTTCTTAACTTTCTTCAGATATTGGAACAGTTTTTTAAGAGTTTCTAATTTAAGTGTTTATTCAGTAAACAGTTTTGTACAATTTTCTTAGTAGTTGCTCTAACTATTAAAATACCCATATGCAACTTATTGCTATCATCTTGCCTTTGATTATTTACATTTATTAACATCCTATTGGTAAATGAAGTCACCAGGTTGATTCCCAGGGAACAAGGCAGAATATCCCACAAGGAGTTGCAGAGGGATATGGCAAAGGGAGTGGATACTGGGAGGGGAGAAGGATAGAAGACAGAAAAACAATAAACTTAGGTGAACCATTTAAATTTATTGTATATTCACACTCCTCTAGATGTTGTGAATTCAGCAATGATTGATACAAAATCCCAGGCCTTCCTAATGGAGGAGAGAGTCTGAAAACAATTAAAATACATATAAATTCAAATTTTAAAGAGTAATAAGATAAATAAACCTGGGTAAGGTGTTACCAAAGGTTGGACTGAGGAGGTGGTTGGGACAAGATTTCTGGGGGAGTGACATATGAAAAAAGACTAAAGTAAAGGAGTAAGTAGAGTAAGGCAATGCAAAGGATTAGAGAAAGGATCTTCCAGATGGCTAGAAGAATATGTGTGAAGTATCAATAAGAACAAAAAGTTACCATCCTCTTTTGAAAGATAACGGTATTTAAGGCTCAACCTCTTTTGAAAGATAATGGTATTTAAGGCTAGATTGAATTCTGATAAATAAGATAAATAATATGATCAACTCTTTTTGCTTCACAAAGAAATCTGAAACAATCAGATTCATTAAGTAGATACCACCTCTTCAGTCAACACTAATGAGTTTTGCCTTTATGCGACTCTTTGAATTTTAAAGAAAATACACATATGTTTTAGTAAATTTATAACAATGTAGAGCTTGGACAGTAGATTCTTTTATAGGTATTCTAGATTATGATGCTTTAACTCTGTCAAAATAAAACTGAGGCCTTAGCATCCCTGTAGTTCCAATCTAAAACTTTCAAAAGGATTGTATATTTTAGTTCTTAATGGTGAATTAAAAAAAATCCTTTCACTCTTTATAATGTTCAGTCTACACATTTGCAACATAGCCTGCACAGTGCTGAGAATAAGACAGTTTTCAAAACTTCATTTATACCAAACAAATATCTTCACATTTCTTGCCATATTGCTAAATTTTCCTGATATAGTAAACCTAATTGTTTAAAATAAAATGTAAAATTTCTCTTAAAGTTTTTGGAATGATTGCATTCAGCTCCATAGTCCTTCAGCTGCTCTCATTGACTATCTCAGGCACTGGCAGTCAGTTTTTGGTAGAACCAGCTACATAAGTGAAAATGTGGGTTTAAAATTTATTAAGAATTTTATGACAGCAAGAGCAGAGCAGGTAAATGCAATTCCCTTATAAGCACATGCCCTTGTGTGAATGCACAGATCAAATGCCCATGAAACCAATACTGGGTGATGAAAAGCTGGCACCGTGTCATCTTTAGGCTGGACTGGGAAGTTAAGACAGTTGCACCTAACTTTTTCCCTCTTTATGTGGTTTAGGGCTTCTCTTCTCCACAGGTCCTCTACACATAGTTTTTCTATGTGGTCTCTTGAGCAAGGTCAAAGGAGTTCTCACAGGGCAGCTCTGGGCTACAAAGGAATAGCATTCAAAAGAGTAGACACGGAAACTACCAAGTTTTTAAAAGCTTGTGGCAGAATTTTTACTGTTTCTGTGTTCAGTTGGTCAATGGAGTCATAAACCTAACTAGAGTCAATTCAAGGTCTCGCACACTGGAAACATGTTTCATTAGAAGCCATATATAGGGTAACAGCTCTCATACTTCTCATTTATTAAATAACAACTATTATTCTTTGACTTCTTTCAGGTCTAGAGGCAAATGTTATCTGCCATGCAAGACAGTCCTGGCCATCCTAACTAAAATGACCTTCCCTCCCTAAAGGGTTATATCAATAATCAGGTAGATAATTATCTGAATAGTGTAGTTTTTCTATAAGAGTAAGAGCTTTGTCTCATCTTATGCTGAATACCCGGTGCCTTAAAGAGTACATTACATAAAATAAGTAGCCAGTACTTGTTTAAAAATATAGTAAATCTTACATACCACAAAATATATGTATATATGTATATATGTGTACAGACGTGACTGTGCTCCTGGACTCAGCATTATTCAGGGATGCTAATTTCCTAAGAGTTAGAGCTTAATTGATATGCTACATGGGGCTCTATGCATTCATTTATTTGCTTAGTCTATCTCTTAGAATAAATCTTTGATTAAACAAAGATGACACTGTTTTTAGTCTGCCTGGACCAAGTATCTAACATTGTCTTTGAGTTAATGTTCAGAGTTTCATGATCAGATTTTGAAATAGGTAGGTATTTTAAAAATACCTGAGAAAAATTATCTTTCTGAAAAATAATGACAAACCAAATAATACTATATATTTTACTATGTTCTATTCAAAACAAAGGTGTCATCTCAACATATTTTCCATTTCTGACAAACTTTAAACCAAAGCAAAATCATTATACTGAAACCTACCCCAAATTAACACAAGCCCAAACATTCCAACAAGATTACATACATGCGCACACACACACACACACACACACACACTATACTAATGAACACATTTGTATATGTCAGAGATAATTTATAATAATTCATCATTTCACAATAAAAGTATTATCTTAATAACATTCCCTCAGTTGAGATTAATTTAGTTTATTATTAATATCCATTAATTTATACACAGATTTAAAAATATTTGAAATGTTTACATATATATATAATATTATTTAATACCAGTTTACACAAATACATATTATTTGTGTATATTACAATATATTTTGAAAGCCGCATGTTCTATTATGAAAAACAATAAAAGAACATAGAACATTATTAGCCTTATTAACTAAAGTTTAAGAAAGGTGTTTCAAAATTATTTCAATATTTTTAAGCTATTCAATGCCAATAAAACTTTTCTGAGATATGCAAAGTTATTTTTTAAAGTTAAGAAAAAGATATGAGATAAATGGAAAGTTTGGTCCAAATAAAAGTTGATATATAATCAGGAACCCTAACACAAGACTAATTCTTCCAATACTCACATCATTCCCCTCTCCCCCTCATATTTTAGCTTTGCTCTTTCAAATAATGTTTCTGTAAGAACTTATCTTGTATATTTATTTTATAATGTTACCATTTTGAATTTTATTTAGCTAACCTCCATAAAAATATAAATATAAAGATATATTCACTCAGCAGGTACTCTTCATTAATAAACCCACCTAAACATTTATTGAATACTTACATATTTTGGAAGGCAAACTTGATAATTAGTCTTTTAGTTTTTAATATATTATATTTCATTATTAATATATGTAATATTTTGTTATATTATATTGTTATATATGACATATATACCATAACTATATATTTCTGTATAGCATATATAATACCATAAGATATATTATTATGACATATAATGGAATGTGATAATATAGCATGTTATAAATTCTGTTTATATCCAATGCAAGTTGATTACAATAAACTAGCTGAAATGTTTAAACAACTCATCAAAAGCTATTATTATATAATAATTTTTCAAAAGTATCTAGATACAAAGCCCTTCTTCCAAATAATAACTATTAGGTTAGTTAAAGAGACTGAAAAATACACAATGTGCTTAAACGTTTTTGATTTTCAGTAAAAGTGCATGCTTGAGTCAGCTCATGTCAGATCCTAAGACTAAACGATTGAGGGAAGTGGAGTTTTTCTTTCCTTGGTTCTTTCTGGTACCCATATAATAAGCCCCTGGTGATCATGAGAAATCCTTATAGAAATTCACTTACCAATTCACAAGCTTTAATAAATGATCTTGCTTTTTCTGAAATGAAGATTTGTTCTTATGGAATAAAAGGTTTGAAATATTGTTGCTTTTACAGAAATTGCAGCCATTTCATCATGACACTTCAAGGCAATATTTTTTACCTATTTATATTTATCTTTGGGTCTAATGCTGTAAGTTTATAAATGATAGATAAGAATCTTTTCAATTTTAATCACTGAAATTCTCAATTCTATATATTTAAAATATACCTTATTGCATAGTGTTGATGTATTGCCTAAGAAAAGAAAATATATATACCCTGGTTTGGTTTAATATGCCTTTTCAGAAGAGCATTTGAATTAGCTAGAAACTGTTTTGACATGTATTTAAAAACGAAAAATGCTGCAAATGACAGCTTTTAATCAATGTGATAAATGGCAAAGGTCTATAAATGCTATCAAATAATTTCTAAAAATGAAAACTAATTTTCCACTCCTACTGCTAACAAATTTTTCAACAACAGTTTGATAGAAGCAAAACATCTGCTCTTTGAAGCTGTGTGAACTCTCACAGTAAAATGATACATTATTTTGTTTTCAGCTATATATTCATTTCATTCCTAATTTAGTATGTTTAGGAAGCACTAAGTTCTTGATTAAAAATTCTGTGCATTTAGATTAAAGATAGAAGTTTTATTGATTAAATTTTTAGCTTTGGTATTGCTGTTTTTCGTTTTTTCCATATTTCTTTTTTTACAGTGCTCTAGAAGAACAAGTATTATTTGTTTTTTCTTCTTTATATTCTTTTAATTTTGAGGTAAAAAAGCTAATTTATATAAAGAATATAAAACATTAAATAAGAGTATAGTAAGTATTTTCATTTTATTCAATGAGAAGAGGGGAGGCAAAGAGACAGACTACTGCATGTGCCTAGACCAGGGTCCACCTGGCAAGCCCCTTAGGGGGTGATGACCTCTCCATCTGGAGTGTTGCTCCATTGCTCAGCAACTGAATTCTTAGCACCTGAAATAAAGGCCATTGAGCCATCCTCAGGGCCCAGGGCCAACTTGCTCCAATCAAGATATGGCTTCAAAAGGGGAAGAAAGAGAGAGAGACAAGCAAGAGGGGAAGGGATGGAGAAGTCGATAGAAACTTCTCCTGTGTGCCCTGAATAGGAATTCAACCAGGGATGTACAAACACGAGGCTAAAGCTCTATGACTGAGACAACCAGCCAGGGCATATAGTAAGTTTATAATAGCTTAGGATTGTATTAAATATGAATGTGTTTTAATTTCATAAATTAAAAATATATTGTTTCAGATCACTCATGATTTAGCATAGAGCTTAGTCAGTGATATGTTTAAGTACCTACAATGAGGCATGTGCCATATACATTCAACACACTGCAGCCTGACCAGGCATTGGAGCAGTGGATAGAGCGTCAGACTGGGATGCAGAAGACCCAGGTTCGAGACCCCGAGCTCGCCAGCTTGAGCGCAGGCCCATCTGGCTTGAGCAAAAGCTCACCAGCTTGGACCCAAGGTCGCTGGCTCCAGCAAGGGGTTGCTCCATCTGCTGAAGGCCCGCGGTCAAGGCACATGTGAGAAAGCAATCAATAAACAACTAAGGTGTCACAATGGCAACGAAAAACTAATGATTGCTGCTTCTCACCTCTCTCTGTTCCTGTCTGTCCCTATCTATCCGTCTCTCTGACTCTCTCTCTGTCCCTGTAAAAAAAAAAAAAAAAAAAAAAAAAAAAAAAAGACACTGCAGCCTCACCAGGCAGTGGCACAGTATATAGAGGGTTGGTCTTGGGACCCAGGTTTGAAACCCCAAGGTCACCAGCTTAGAATGTGACCATAGACATGACGCCATGATCACTGGATTGAAGTTCAAAATTGCTGGATTAAGCAAATGGTCACTGGTTCAGCTGGAACCCTCCCCCCCCCCCCGCCCCAGTCAAGGCACATATGAGAAAGCAATCAATAAACAACTATGGTGCTGCAACAATAAATTGATGCTTCTCATGTCTCTTTCTCCCTTTCTGTCTTTCTATCCCTATCTGTCTGTTTGTCTCTCTTTCACGAAAAAAAAGAAAGAAAATACTGCAGTGTATTAAAAGTAGGTTGTAAAGATGAATGAAACACAACTGTAATCTTAAGGATTTTATTTAGTAACAGATTTGGATGTATAATGGTATTTTAAATATTATTTTCTTGTTTGAATTCTAAGAAGGTTTCTTGGAGAAAATAGTTTGAACTGGGATGAAGACAATTCCAAATAGGAAGAATGTTCTGGAAAAGAAAAAGATACAAAGACAGGAATATAATGAATAAATAAAATCTGGTATTTCTGAAGTATACAGAGTACAGTGTAATGTAATGAGGCATTGGAAAAGAAGTTATGTTGGGTCAGCCTAACAAGGCCATGCACAGGGCCTCTATAATTATCATTTTCTTTTACTGCTGTGTTCTTTATACATCTATCTTCCAGTGCCTGTAGCTCTCTTCTTATCATTACCATTTGAGAATGGATTTTCCTGACTCCCTATACAATGGAAAATCTATTCTCCCTCCTTATTTCTACCTTTTAGTCTCATCCTGCTCTATTATTTCAAAGGTCCATAAAACTGTCAAGCACATTACCTTCTTACATATTTATTTGTTTTATTGTCTGTGTTGCTCATCTAATGAACATTTAGTTAAGGAAGCCACTTTGTTTTGTTTATTGCAGTATTCTCAGTACCTGGAACAATGCTTGGCAAATAACAGAAACTAAATAAAATTTTTCTTGAATTAATAACTTTACTCCTTCATTCATTAATCAAAATTTAAGTGTATATGCCTAACTACCAAATTTAGTGAACACAAATTCTTTCCATTTTGTTGTTAACAATCTATATTCCCTTTTATAGACCATAGATTTCTTTAGTACAATTATCTTGTTCACTATTGAATCCTGAACATATAAATGAAGCTTGTAGATTCCTTTTCACATGGATTTTGGTTTATATACTTATGTCTTCTACCCAGTTATTCTATGTCTTCCTTATAGATTCCTCTTCTGAAAATCATCTAAATGTTGGGGTTTCTCAAGAGCACACCTTACATACCTTCCTAATCTATACACCTCCTCTAAATCATTGTATTAATTTTAATTTTATAGCAACTTTTCTAAAGATATATTGAAAAAGTATTTACTATTTTATAAAAATAATTAATTTTGATTTAGAATTCATTTTGTCATATGGATTTAAAACTTTCAATAATATTAATAGAAATATTTATATATATTATTAGCAAAAAAATTATCAACTACTAATGTGACATCAGCAACATGGCTGAATAAGACATTGCTCATAGTTCTACCCCCTCACACAATGATTCAGTATCCGTCCATGGACAAAAGTGCTTTTGTGAGATACAGCATCATCCACCAAGGCACTTAGCAGAAATAATGCCCACAATTGTGTCGGGTAACAGGCGTCAAAACTCAGCCCCAGCTGTGGACCCTGTAGTGACCTATAAACCAGTGCTAGCTCCCTTACTTTTTGTCTGGGGTCTCAGGAGATCACTGTCTTGGAAAATCACTCTATGAGGGAGCCTTTCCAGTATATGACTGGAGTAAAAAATGTAAGTGATAGGACTGGAGAGGTTAGAGGAATGGGTTGACTTAACCTGCATCATAAGTGACAAAATCAGAAATAAACAAGTGTGACTCTCTCAAAACACAAAAGCTTGGCACAGCTAAAGGAAATCACCAACAAAATAAAAAGGCAACCTAGATAATGGGGGAACTATAAGCAAACCATGTATCTGAGAACAGGTTAGTATTCAAAATATATGAGGAGCTCATACAACTCAGTAGCAAATAAACATTGAACAATCTAATTTTAAAATTGAAAGGGAAACTAAATAGACATTTTTATCCCCAAATAAGACATGCAAATAGCCAACAGGTACCTGAAAAGATGTCCAACATTACTAATCATCAGGAAAATACAAATCAAAATAAAAAGTAGAAGTAGTAAATACTGGCAAGAAGGTGAAGAAAAGGGAAGCTGTGTGAACTACTATGGAATGTATATTTCTACAGTTTCTGTGGAAAACACTGTGAAGGTTCTTCCCAAAATTAAACGTAGAAGAATAGAAGTTGGATTAAACACAGAAGTGGAATTTTCCAGCAATTTCACTTCTGGATGTATATATGGCCAAAGGAAGTGAAATCAGTATCCTGAGATGATATCTGTACTCCTATTTTTTATTGCAACATTGTTCACAATAACCAGATATGGCAACAACCTACAAACCATTTGAGAGATGAATGGGTAAAGCAGAAGTGCCATAGAGAGAGAATGGAATATTAGTCAGTCATAAAAACATTTCTAATGTCTACAATAACATGAATGAACCTGGAGGACATTATATGAAGTAAAATAAGTCAGACACTGTTCTGTGTCACTGATATGTAGAGGAAAAAGGTAGACTCATAGAAACAGAAAGTTAAATGGTTGTCGCCAGGAACTAAGGGGTGTGGAAAATGAGAAGATGTTGGTCAGAGTGTATAAAATTTCCAGCAGAATGTAAATAAGTTCTGGTGATCTGGTGCACAGCATAATATTTATAGGTAATAACACTGTATTTGATGCTTGAAAGTTGCCACTGAGGAGAACTTACATATTCACAAAACAAAAGGAAAATAAATGATCATTATATAAGGTGATGGATTTTTAACTAATTAATTCTACCGTGATAATCAAATCATCCATTCTACACCTTAAAGTTAAACAATATCATGTCAATTATATTTTATAAAGTTAGAAAAAAGTTAGCAACTTATATTAGTTAACATGTACCTTTATTTTGAAGTTAGGAAAATTTACACTTTAAACAAACAGTAATTATATAATTGATATAATATATATTTTACTTCAGTATTAATATAATTATATTTATCATATTTAATAACATATGCATTATACTTATGCCTATTATATATACACTAAAATGTCTTCTAGGTAAAAAGAGGGACAGTTTTAAAAAATAGTAAATACCTTAATGTTCATATTAGTGTGTGAGCATTCTACACTCTTAGTAAGAGTACAAACATAAAACCTGTTTTTCTTTCCTAGTCTGTAACCCTCTTAACCAATTTAGGGCTTTCCTCTTTTGGAAAATATTCTTTTTATATTGAGTTTTGTAAATTTATTCAGTTTTTTAAAAATTATTCAATTATTGCATCAATCATTTTCCTTTTCACCTCTATTATGATTTTATCTTTGTATACAGTTTCAAAACAAAATTTTGTTGTTATAATGATAGCCACCATGATATATAGCTCACAACGCCTATGTTTCAGATGTTATCCTTAAGACATGAACTCTTTAAGTCCTCAAAACAACCTTATATGGTTATTATAGATGGAAAAATGGAGACAAGAAAGATTGTATAACTTTTTTCACATCACACAAGCCATTAAGTAAAATCAAGTACAAAGGTAAGTCATCTACTCTTGATCAGAGCATACTGCCTCTCCACATGACATGTGTTATTCATATAATTTTGGCTTTTACTACAAAAACTCTCAGTGTTCATTACTGCATAATTTGCCTGATTTCGGTAATAAAGTCCAAAAATAAACTGTGAGGCTGAAAAACTGAAAATAGAAAGATGTGGCTGCCCCTGTGATAAATGAAAACTTCTTTTCTCAGGAGGTTAATTATTGTGAATTAGGAGCTCTCAGTAGTCTGGAAGCATCAGGAAAGAGATAGTAGATTAGCCCTGATGCTTCCAGACTACTAAATCTCATGAGCTTTGATGGGCAGCACTTTATTTTGGCACTAATGAAAAAATCAGATGCAACCATGGTTCAGATGCTTAGACATTTTTGTTTTCAGTGTATTAAGAACTCAGTCAAAGAAGACTTGAAAGAGCTTAGGGTTTCAATAACTGAGTGAAAGGAGACTCTTGAATATGAACCATAACTTCAATGAGATCATTGTCTTCTTTTTTTCTGTGAATCATGCATATATACCTAATCAGAGCATAGATATTTTGCTGATTTTGAATTAAATTTTGATTAGAAAAGAGTGATGCCCATATCAATAATGAAGGGTACTTTATATGTCTACACTTTCTACCAGAGTCAGTCACTTTGAGATAGTGAAATAAAAGAGTCACTAGGAATCTACATGCAGGGAAGCCCATGCTAATCTCTCTATATAAGCATTTGCTTCCCAATGAGAACAAAAGCAAAGCAAACTCAACTTCATTCATACATTGGTTTATGGATAATTACCAGCATTAGAAGGTTATATCTTAATATAGATTTTTACTCTAACACATATTAAAATTTTATGACCTTAAATGTAAAGTTTTATTCTTGTTGTACAGCTACAAATTTAGGCATAAATTATGAATAAACTGTCAAATGAAACTACTAGAAATGGAAAAATGCTACCCCATTGGATGGCACTAATAATTTCTTTAAAAGTTTTTTTTCTTTTCCTAACATAAAAATATTATGGTGATTATTCTTAAGTTATAAAATAATGCATGCTTTGTCTTAAAACAGGAAGAACATACCTAATAATAGCATGTAGAGAAAACCATCTCCCAGAAAAACAAGTTTATTCATTTTTTTAAACTGGTGCATTTTCAGGAAAGCCTCTTTCTATAAATGCATTTAGAAACACAGCAAATGTAATATCTTTATATTACAAATAACACTGTAACTATTTCTAACTGTAAAATGACAATGAGTAGCATACTAAAACAAGAACTTGGAAGAAGTGTCAATTACAAAAGGATAAACAAGAAATAAAAGGAAATAATCTCTGTTCTATAATTCTGATAATATAGTATTTTTTTCTTTTTCAAAAATATAGAAAATGAGAGGAGAATTTAGTATCCATAATCTCACTATCTGGGATCAATAATATAAAGTGAATACTATATTTATTGTTTTACCTGTTTCCTAGAACAAATAATCTAAAATAATTTGCATTTTGTGTATCTATTGTCTGTGTGTATCCTTTTCTCTCACATTTTATACAATTAGGAAATCTTAATTTAAAAACAGTTCTCATTTAAATTTTTTTTGTTTAACTATGAATTCAATTTAAAGTAAATTTTATATATATAATTTGTCAGATTATTGACATTCATTGATTCTCACAACAAAACTATTATTATTATTTTTTTTACAAATGAGAAAACTGAGATTTGGGGAGACTACTGGATTGACTGAGTTGCAAAATTGTATAAGCCATAATTTAAAGTAGCCTATATAATCTAAAACTCTTACCTGTCCACATCAGCACACTGCCTGCCTATGACGTATCAAGTGACACATGAACACTGCCTATTCTTGGAATTTCATTGCTCATAAACTTACATTAAAGGTATCATGAATTTCTTTTAATGTTTTCTCTTTTCATTGTTTTCTTTGTGATAGATTCATAAAATTGCGAATAAAATGTGTAGCTTACTTATGTCTCTTGGAATATTAGTTCATGCTCTCTAGATAATACTGCCCGTGTTATACACAAGGGGGTCCATTTTGTATGAAGATAGGCAGCTAGATGCCCTCCCAAAGTCCTTTACTGCTTTCTTCTCTAGTAATTAAACATTTAAAAAAGGCACATGACTGACTAACTCAAGTGTTCATTTGCCAGCCTCTCTTGAAATTAGGTATAGCCATATGACGGGGTTCTGGCCAATCAGTTATAAGTGCAAGCATTTGTTTGTTTGATATTTGGGGTCCAAGCTTATAAAAAGAAAGAGGCATGCTAACTTCTTTCCCAAATTTGCAAGTTGGAATGCTAATGTAATGGTGAGCCATCTTCAATCATTGGGCAAAGGCAAACCCTTGAGATGACAACAGAACAGTCAGATGGAAAGATCTTGGGTACCTAAAAGATTCAGCTTGGCATTAAGCCCTAAACCAAACTGGTGTGTGTGTGTGTGTGTGTGTGTGTGTGTGTGTGTGTGTGTGTGTGTAACAATATAGACTAGAAAGATCACTACAACAGAATGAAAAATATAAAATATAACTGTAACAGACACATACACACAATGTGCTTGTAGTGTTGCTTAGAATCATTTTTCTTTTTCTAATTTGTCAAGAACGGCATCTGGTTATTTATCTGATTAGTAATGATTATCCAAATGCTTTACATTACTTAAATTTTTCAGTTTTGAATTACTCATTTTTGCATCTGGCTTATTTAATATTTATCTCACAGATTTACAGCAAACAAATATTCTACCCACTCTGTCTTTTGTTGGTAATTATTCTTTCTTTTTTTACAGCATGGCACTACATAAAAACAAAACAATTTAAAAGTACACATTTAGCCTACTGAATAATAACAAATGACCTAAGCTCTTCCTCTCTTTTAGCCATTCAGATATATTTATATTATGTGGGAGTGTCCAGACTATATATGTTTTTTATGACTAATGATATAATAACAGAAGCAAGGTCTTTGTATTTTCAAGGAAACAAACTAATTAGCAAAACATGTTAGATTTTTTTAGAATTTTTGTATCAATTGCATCAATTTGGACTTCTTAGAGACACACGAAGTCTGATTCTTAGGAAGACGATCTTGTGCATGCAGTCTAATGGTGACCCTCAGCAGCCTAAGAGTAGGCCTTGGTCTGGAACATTTCCTTATGGAGAGAAAATGAGACCTCAAACCTGTGCCAGGCTTATCACCTTGTGTAGAAATACTGGTCCTAGTTCCAGGGTCAGTAAATCCTCTCATGTCTCTGCTTAGAGCATGTGCCATATGCACATGGCCATCCCCACTGTTATATCTGTCTTCTGCAGGGGACAGGGTCCTTGTGGCTGGTGGCATAAGTGGGATGTATGTAAGAAAATTGTCCTATGTCAGCCTCTGGTAAAGGCCCACTGACTGTGGGACTGATGCCCATTCTCTTTTTCTTTCTTTTCTTTTCTTTTTTTTTTTTTTTTTTTTTTTTGCAAGAAGCATCAACTCATTGTTCTAATTAGCTGTTCACCCATTGATAGCTTCTCATAAGTGCCCCAACTGGGGCTTCAGCCAGTGACCTCATGGTTGAACCAGTGCTCTTGGAATCTGGCCCGCAGCCTCAGGGTCTGGTGGGTGACTTTGGCCCTCTAGGTCTAGGAGGACGCTCTATCCATTGCACCATTAGCAAAGGCCTGACACTTATTCTCGAAGCTGACCCACTGGGTCTCTTCTCCACGAAAGTAAACCATTATCCACTCGGTGTTTGTCTGACTTGTGTTCATGTTGACTCCAATACTAAAATGGTGTGGGCAGAAGTGTTTGGTTGTCCGTTCCCAGAGCCTGGCATTGTGATAAGATTTGCCATCCTCCCTATAGTTGGAGTCCTCCCTGGGGCTCGTAACTGGTGCATGGTGGGTGCCCTATCCCTTTGGAATTGAGAACTAGTTAAGGAACTCTGTTTAACAGTTATCACCAAAGTAGCAGTAGAAATCTGAAAGAAGACAGGATGATCGCTAACATCAAATATAAATATATTGGTAGAAGTCACTTGAGAAATCATTTATTTTAGGCTTGTGAAATTGGGTCTTTGTGTGTTTCTCTCCTTGATGTTTAGAGAGATGTCTCCATAGTTTTTTCTCAATGTACTGTACTTCTAATGTAACCAATAAAATGCACAGTCCTTTATGGACTATAGTTGCTTATTTTTCATTTGAATAGCCAGACCCACAATCAATGAAACTCTTTAGATTTTATTTCCGTAATAGCTATATTCCTGCAAGCATATTTTAAAGATAAGTGTTCAACTCTGTGTTTTATGTATAAGTTAATAAAGTCAAAAAAGTGTATATCAAATCATAACAGTTTACACTTTAAATATATACAAAGTCATTTGTCAGTTACACTGCATAAAAGCTGGGAGAATAAAAGAAAAGGGAAAAATGAGCATAACTAAAATTGTATGTCCTAGGATATCAATAGGTAAATTAACATCCTTACATATGAACAAAAATAGAAATATTATATTTCTGAGTCTTGGCAAAGGAGATGAAAGACCCTGTGCCTCTAGTATAATCAAGAGTTGAGTGAGGTGACATTTTACTTTAGGAAACAAACTTTACTTTATCCTGTAAACATCTTTCTTTTGATTGAGAGCCTCAACTCTGCTGAACCAGATTGATGTTCCCCTCTATCCTTATAAATTTTATTGTAACTTATTGTGTGATGAACACAGTACCATCCCTTAGCAATTGTGCTGTTAAAAAAATAGTCAACTAACTAAAAAGTAATTTTAATTTAACTTTTATACATGTGTTTACCAAATACTCTAAAGGTAATGTAGCAAAATATTTCCATTCTTCAGCTTTTCTGAAAATGCATTTTCTGTCATATCTCGCAGATGTGTCTGTATAGTGCTCTCTTCAAATTCATCAAAAGTTTTTTTACTCCATAGCCTTGGCCTGAATTTTTCTCTCATCTTCCATTTTCATTTTCTTCTCCATTGTTGTTTCCCTTTACGCATTCTCCCAAGTATCCATCACAAAACACAAAGAACCTGTCTGACATAAGAGAAAGTAAAAAAGAATCAAAGAAATAAACAACCAAAAAAACCTATGCTGAGGGAAAGACAGAAGAGAATGCCGTTTAATGGGAGGAGAAAATATATCTGGTATAATTCATTGAGTAGAAAATGTTCTTACTTACTGATATATATTAAAATCTATATGCAGTGAAGTTTTAATGCATGGAGAGACATTTATTTTTATTGTATTGGTTCTGTTTGCAAAAAACTTTATAAATTTGAAACATTTTTAATCCTTTTATTTTAACATATAACTTTGGTATGTCAATCATATTTTTAAGTAACTTGTATCTAAAATTATACCACTTTATAACATACTTACTGATTAATTTTATATTAATTGAATGATTGTAAGCTTTGCTAGAATGACCACTGCATAGAACCAGACTATTATTTTTTAATTTGTTTGGAAGACCCTGTGAATATTGGTCTGAGATCATGTCCTATGCTGCATTTAAATAAACGTTCTCATAATCATAGCCATATTCAATACCCAGAAGAATATCTCTTCCCCCAAACCCTAAGACTTAAAGTCCTAAGGATCTGGAAGTATCTTCCCTTATGGACCATGAAATTTTATCTATATTTAGATATTCTGTAAGAAAGATTGTCACCATGTTGGAAAGAACCTTTTCAAGCATTGTGGATCATTCATTCAGCTATCAGAGTTAAGAAAAACTCAGGTGAAATGGTACTTCCCATGTGAAGCTAGAACCACATACTTGACTGTGGTTCCCAAAAGGACTTGAAAACTCAGCTTTTCAAGAGTAACTGATCTTATTACTGAACACAAATGTAGAGTTGTTCTAGAGAACATTTTACTTTTCTCTTATACTGTCTTGCTGTTATTATCACAGTAAGATTATTTCAATTACTTTAAAAATCACGTTTTTCTAGAGAAACATTATTTGTTCCCTTATGTTTTCTTTCTGACCTATTCCACTTATGTAAAATGCCAATTATCTAGCAAAATTAGTTAGAAAAAACTTGGTGTGACAAATGGTATTGTCAAGTCCTTGTACTGGAGGACTAGTTATAGTTTATCACGAGAACATTTATGCACTGGGTAGTATCTGATTGGTTCTATAATAAGGTGTAAGATTTTTTTCCATCTACAAGCTCTATAGAGAATTTTCTGTGATGCGCACCACATTCTTTTTAGTACTTATTCAATAAGAAAATTGTTTCTTTCTCTTCTAACTTTACAGAGAGGTTTTTAAGTTTGGAAGGAGATTTTGTTTTTAACTTATATCTTCAACACACCTAAATTTCCAGAGGTCGCTATTCTGTTGTTCACTCCATCATAGAAATCAAGAATTTAGATTTTACCTTCATCTTCCACTCAAAAATAGTTGCAAATCTGGAAATGTAACACAGAATGACAACCTTGTGACCTTTAAATATAAGGATGCTTTTACTCATGAAAATATTTTTTAAAGCTAAAATGTAATTTTTTCTCAATTAAAAGAATTTTAAATCACTGAAATGTACCATATTTCCCCATCTATAAGACACACCCATTTTTGAAAAATTTGGGGTCTAAAAGCTGGGTGAGTCTTATACAGTGGTTATAGATATTTTTACTTGCATTTTCTGCTTTTTCGCAGTGTTTGTCTTTGAGCTCATTCTTTCACACTTGTTACCAGTACAGTGGTACCTTGAGAAATTTAATTCGTTCTGTAACTGAGCTCGTAAGTCAGTCAACTCGTAAATCAAACTGCCAATACTGGACCCGTTTGCCAACACACCAACTAGCGGCAGCTTCCCGAATCACGATTCGTATCTCGGAATTTTTCTTGGATCTCGAACAAAAATACGGACCGAGTAGCAGCTCGTATCTTTAAAAAAAAAAAAAATCATATGTTGGTCTGTTCGTATCTTAAGGTAACGCTGTATATTATGGTAGGTTATGTTTTGCCATGTTCTGCCCAGAAATGGCTCAGAAAAGATTTTTGTACAGTGCTAAATTCAAGTTAAAAGTGATTACGTTTGCAAAAGTGAATGGCAGTCGTGCTGCTTAATGTAAGTTTGGTCCTCCTCCAACTGAGAAATCAATCTGAGACTGGCTACAGGAAGAAGGAACCCTACTGAAAACACCATGGCAGGCCAGACCAGGTGGTGGCACAGTGGATAGAGTGTTGGACTGGGATGTGGAGGATCCAGGTCCAAGACCTTGAGGTCACCAGCTTGAGTGCAGGCCCACCTGGCTTGAGCAAAAGCTCACCAGCTTGGACCCAAGGTCTCTGGCTCAAGCAAGGGGTTGCTTGGTCTGCTAAAGGCCCGCGGTCAAGTCACATATAAGAAAGAAATCATACCTGACCTGTGGTGAAGCAGTGGATAAAGCGTCGACCTGGGAACACTGAGGTCGCCAGTTCAAAACCCTGCACTGGTCTGGTCAAGGCACATATGGGAGTTGATGCTTCCAGCTCCTCCCCCTTTCTCTCTTTCTCACTCCGTGTCTCCTCTCTAAAATGAATAAATTAAAAAAAGAAATTTAAAAAAAGAAAGAAATCAATGAACAACTAAGGTGTCACAACAAAAAATTGATGATTGATGCTTCTCATCTCCCTCCGTTCCTGTCTGTCTATCTGTACCTGTTTATCCCTCTCTGACTCTCTCTCTCAGTCCCTGTAAAAAAAAGAAAGAAAAGAAAATAAAACACAGCAGAAGTAGACATGAGAGGCAAGTCAGCAAAATGGCCTGATTTAGAGAGGGGATTGAAAATATGAATTGAAGAACAAAAGGCAATTGGAATTCCTGTGTCCACAAAGATGGTTCAGCATGAGGCAAGAAGAATTGCTGATGAAAGATAATTTACTGATTTCAAATGAGGATGCAATTGGTGCTTCAAGTTCATGAAACAGAATAGACTAAGCATGTGAACATGCACCAGACCTGCCCAAAAGATACCTGAAAGCTCTGAGTGGAAAGTTCTTGAATTTCATCATTTTGTCATTCAATGTCGGACAAAACATCAGTTTGAGTCACGACAAATTACAAATATGGACAAAGTCTCCCTTCAATGTAATGTCCCAAGTAACAGAACTGTTGATAAGAAGAGTGTGAAAACTGTAACTGTGAGAACAAGTGGACATGAAAAGAGCCATTTATACAGTTCTAGCTTGTTGTGCCGACAGAACCGAGCTGCCTCCTATGCTGATTTTCCAACGCAAAACAATGCCAAAAGAAGATATTTCTCCAGGACTGATTGTCCGCATTCATGACAAGGGTTCGATGGATCAGGATGGGATGAAGATCTATCTGGTTTGAGAAAGTTTGGAGAAGGAAACCGGTGAGATCGTATGCAAACCTGCCCCATTGGTACTTGATCCATTCAGAGCATATATAACAAAAAACACAAAGAAGATTGCTGCAAAGCAAAAACAAAACTTGCCATCATATGTGGAGGCTTGACCTCCCAGCAATCACTTGATGTCAGCATTAACAAACCCTTCAAAGCTGCCATGAGATGAATGGAACCAATAGGGACAATTTGACACCAGCAGGAAGAGTGAAGAAACCAACTATAGGAGAAGTTTGTACTTGGGTGAAAAGATCCTGGGCCCTGGGGTAATATCAAGACTGAGATTATTGTCTAGTCATTTAAGAAGTGTGGCATTTCAAATGCTGCTCCAAATAATCCTGTCCGAGCTTTTTGGTGGACAGAACGGAGGACGAGGCAATATATGAAAACAGTGATTCATCATCAGACACAGATGAGGACTTCCTAATGGGAGTTTTGATAGTGATGAGAAGTTGTATAAATATTATGATGAATAAAACTTGTGTTCAATAACTTTATATAATACATTTATTTTTCAAATTTTGGACCCCAAAACTAAGGTGCGTCTTATATCTGGGGAAATACGGTCCTTCCAGAATGCTATCTATATCCAATAAATTAAATTATGAAGGAACATGTTTGACTCTAAATTTGAAAAAAGATTTAATTTGAATTTTAAAAAAATGCATCTATCTCAGCATAATATTGTTTTTCTTAAAAGCTTATAGCAAAGCATAATTTTTATAGAAAATTCAATAATAAAAACTAAACAAAAATAAGATACACTAATAAAAGTAATAGCATAGGCCTTGGCTAGTTGGGTGAATGAGTAAAGCATAGTCTTGGCACATGGAGGTTGTGGGTTTGAACCCTGGTCAGGGCACTTACAAGAAACAATAAATGAGTACACAATTAATGAAACAATTAAGGAGAACAATGAGCTGATACTTCTTTCTCTTTTCTCTTCTTACCAGTCCCTATCCCTTCCTCTCTCTCTCAAATCAATAAAAAAAAAATTTTTAATTACAAATGATAATAGTGGATAATGAAAAACATTGTTAACAAATGCAATTGAAATGTAAAAAGGAAACATTCTTATTTATATGATCTATGGAAATATAGTTTATGTATATAACAAATAATTTAGTTCTTGTGATATGTTTATATGTTTTAAATTAAAATTTTACTTCTTATTTATTTATCCAAAAATTACTAAGTCTGTCCTTATAAATCCCATTAATACCATGTATTTTCATAGTATGATCTGAAGCAATACTGACAGGAAAATGTATGCCAAAAACCATTTGGTAGCTTATATATTTGACTTAGATATTTGTATGAATAATATTTCCACTGTATTATAAATTCTGAGTAAAGTGTTCCAATTTTAAAAATAAATAGCTAATGGTCTCAGCATAATTTAATATAAGCCTGAGCTTCTTTTCCATTTTATTTTAATTCTTTCCTTGATGACCTTTGGCAAGTAACTCAATTTTCTGTGCATTTTCCACTTTCATCTAGTAAATATTTTCTACTTCTCGAGAGTAAACAAATATCATGCTAAATGTTTCCTTCATTCATTCATGCATTCATGTATTCACTTTTATGCTGATATATATTAAATGCTTATGAAATGCCACATGTTGTCCTACACGCTTTCTCATTTCTATTTGGATATCTAACTGGCATTTCAAATTCTAACTCTCCAAAATTTATATCAAAACAGCTCCTTCTCTAACATTATTTTTAAAGTAAAATGCTGTCCTCATTTTATAGAATAATACATCCATCCAAAAACCTATTTTCCAAACTATAAACCTGAAATTAAAATATCCTCATCTTTATTTAATCTTTGTTTGTGTTCTATGCATTATCAATTTTGCCTATTTTAATAATTTAAATCTCTTTCTGTTCTGCACATCTACTCTTAAGAACATAGACCATTCTTCCTAAATGCGCACTAAACTAATGCATTTTTTGCTTGATTCCTTAAATGCATTCTTCCGTCATTCAGTTTGCTTTTGATACTGCAGCCCAAATCGAAACACATGTCGTCTCACACATACTCCTAACATTTTAATAGCTTTCCATTAATATAAGGTAAAGACTATGATCTTAACATAAATTAGAAAAATAGGTATGATTTGCTCATTTTGTTTTTTACATTATCTCCAATGATCTGCCACCCATTATCCACCCTACATTTTTCCTGACATTTTTCACTGTTCAAGTGATTGATGCCCTCTTCTTCCTAAGGACATTCTACAATGCCCTATTCGCTTCCTGGAGTAGACTTAATCCTCTTTTTCTCACCTAACTATATATCACAAATCCTTCAGATAAATCCACATGCAAACTCACTGAGAAAGCTTTATTCAAATTTCTGGGCTTAAATCATGTCTTTTGGTATATGCTCTCAGAGCAACTTCTGATTTTCTCAAACACCATTAATTGGCATTTTAATAAGATAATTACTGTAATCAGACCTTTCATTTCTGAATATTTTTCTAGACTAGAAGCTTAAAAAAGTGCTTTCTTGTCTTGCTCATAGCTATAAATACAGTCATGAGTTTAATGCCTTGAGCACAAGTAGTCAGTATGTGTATATAATAAGTAAATATGTATATACTGACCTGGCCGGTTTGCTCAATGGTGAAGCGTCGGCCCAGCATGTGAAAGTCCCAGGTTCAATTCTTGGCCTGGAAACACAGGAGAAGTGCCCATCGACTTCTTCCCCCTTCCCCCTCTCCTTTCTCTCTATCTCTCTCTTCCTCTCTCACAGCCAAGGCTCCATGGGAGCAAAGTTGACCTGGGTGCTGAAGATGGATCCATGATCTCTGCCTCAGGTGCTAGAATAGCTCCGGGTGCAATGGATCAATGGCCCAGATGGGCAGAGCATCGCCCCCTAGTGGGCATGTTGTGTGGCTCCCAGTCAGGCACATGCTAGAGTCTGTTACTTATTCTTATTTTACATTTTTACCCACAGACCTGTATAGTGTAATTCATTACTTTCCAAAATGCATTGAGGAATATAGATAGGAAGGAAAAACAAACAAAATGATAATATTTTCTCGATTTTAGTTTTTGTTTCTTATAATTTTAAAATTAGCATCTCTCTTACCTTTGCCCCCTCTGTCTTAATGCCTATATTTATGCAGCACACCCTCAGGATTATAAAAGAGAATGTGATTACAAGAGTGAAAAGAAAGTTTTCAATTGTATTTGAGCAATTAAATGGGAGATCTAATGCTGCCCAATTATTGAGGTAAATCTACATCCAGTAATTGGTTTATTTTATTTTCTGAATTGAATATTTATTTTACTAAGTAAACCATTCAATAGTTTTAACAAGTCAATTAAGTCAAAATATTTAAGCAATGTTTTAATGCAAGCAGGATCAAGTACAAATAAAGCCATTTTCCTCCCACCTGGGAAAAGTTGGGCCAAATATTGAAATAAGCTGCTCATCCAACACAGCTGCTTCAAGAATTTTAAAAATACAATTAATTGCAAGCATGTGTAATGTGACCACTTGGTAATTTACAAATGTCAAGATTACCGTGTTGGGAATATGTTTAAGCTCCAACTTCTGTCATGGCTATTTTTGTTTATGTAGAAAAAGATGCCCCTCTGTCCTGAACTGGACAGCATTTTTGAAGACTTCCTGGAAATGCTTGATGAAAAAATACTATTTTAACTTTCCTTGGCACATTAGGTATTGGATTGAAATTGCTGAAAGCTAAAAGAGATTTTATTGTCAGCTGCGACTGTGTCCACTGATGTGTCTTTTCCATTCTGTTGAAATTTGCACATTTTGAAAGTACTATTCTTTTGTTGTTTCCCTTACTTTAAAGATATTCCAAGATTGAGAATAAACAGAGAGCTTAAAAGATTAGGAAGATAAATAAATGCATGTTTGAAAAGTGGATTTACCGCTAATTCAAATAAGAGGCCAAGGTATAATGAAGATGGCAGCCAAGTTCATTGAGTGGACAACCATTGAACACATCTGCTTATTAAGAGCTTTCCTCCTCTTTCAACATTAGTTATGTATATGTTTCTTGACTTTTTTTTTTTTTTTTTTTACAGGGACAGAGAGAAAGTCAGAGAGAGGGATAGACAGGGACAGACAGACAGGAACTGAGTGAGGTGAGAAGCATCAATCATTAGTTTTTTGTTGCCGTTGCAACACCTTAGTTATTTATTGATTGCTTTCTCACTTGTGCCTTGACTGGGGGCCTTCAGCCAACCGAGCCACCCCTTGCTGGAGCCAGCGACCTTGGGTTCAAGCTGATGAGCTTTTGCTCAAGCCAGATGGGCCCACGCTCAAGCTGGCGAGCTCGGGGACTTGAACCTGGGTCTTCCGCATCCCAGTCTGAAGCTCTGTCCACTGCGCCACCGCCTGGTCAGTGTTTCTTGACTTTTAAAAATAATTTTTATTTTTTTATTAAGTGAGAGACGAGGAGGCAGAGACAGACTTTCACAGGTGTCCCGACTGGGATCTATGTGGCAAGCCCTCTACCAGGCAATAGGCTTCCTGTTTGGGTGCTTGCTCTGTTGCTCAGCAACTGAGCTATTTTACTGCCTGAGGCAAGGCTATTTAGGGATCCTCAGCACTGAGGGCCAACTTTGCTGGGACCATTGGAGCCATGGCTGGTGGGAGGTGAATGTGAGAGATTTGGGAAAGAGATGGGAAAGACAGATGGTAGCTTTTCCTGTGTTCCCTGGCAGGGAATCAATCCTGGGACTTCCACACACTGGGCTGATTCTCTACTGTGGAGCCAACCAGACAGGGAAACCTTTCTTTTTCTAATTGACTGTTCTGTCCTCATTCACCTCTTCAATATAAATGCTATATTATTTGCTTCTTCTATCTTTCCTTCAAAATATTTTCACAAAAAAATTTAGTCATATCTGTAGTTTGAAGTACTGTGTTTTTACTTTATTTTTTATCAAATTTAAATCTCCAAAAAATGATTTTTGTCCCCCATATATTAGATTTTTAACAAATTAATAGTAAATATCTCTCCTTGGCTATTTTGTAGACTAACTCAAATTCTTACAGTAAGTATTATGGTATCAAATTTCATTTAATATTTTTCTGATAGTATCATATGTTTGATCACAGAATGTGGACTTGGACAAAAAAGGGCAGGAAGCGGAATGCACAATCAATTGGGTCATTTTCTATACTGTCAAAAAAGTCTGAAATTAAATCTATAAATATACATCTAAATTGAAATTATATGACAGGGTCATATTTGTACTTCAGAAGAATCTTTATAAATTAATTTTAAAAATACAATTAATTCATAACACTCAGAAGAAAAGATCAAAATAAACTTTGGCACCAAATACTTCAAAGGTACTTTTTGCAAAGCTTTGTATTCATGTGTTTGAATCAATTGTCTTCCTTTACACACCCTCTTATTCATCATCCCCACTGTATTATTATGTTATTTCACTAAAAGAACTGCAGCTTGACTATTTTTAATATGAAAAAGAAAATGTGGTTTTCCCCTGAATGAAATATGATGGTATTTGGAGATTATATAATCTCAGAAATTATAATTTTTAAATTTGAAAATAATTCTTATATTTTTAAAATTTAAATATAAAGGAAATGAGTTTTATTATGCTACTTAACAGAATTTTAAATAATTTTATCAAGATATATAAACTGGTTTGATATTTTACATTGTTTAAATATCAAAATGCAAATATAATTTCACAAAATTAGATTTAGATGTCTGTTTTATCTGTAAGACTTCAAAATATAAACTTGCTTAAAATGTCATGCTGAATTAAAAAAGAACTAATATTGCAATGAAAATTGTTCTTTTGTAGAAAGAAAGAAAAAAAACCTTCTATTTACTAACCAGGCACATTGTTTAAAATAGTTAGATAATAGAAAATGAAAAACTATGTTTTTGCATTAATGGTGAAAAGATAATGTTTTCTAGACATTTAAGCTGAGCAATATTTATATTATGCTAATGTGGTTATTGTTTTTCATACTCCCTTTATTGCCTTCACATAAAATTCATTAGATTGATTTTACTGTGCAGATTTTAAAATCAGTCATCCTGTTATTATTTAAAATCCGTCATCTCTGCCATGGCAGGGGTAAAATGCTGGCCTTCCTTATACTCATCCTCTTCTACATGATTATTTTAACACATATCAAAATACACATCTTGGCTTTGAAATATGGAGAGTCATCAGCTGGTACTATCTTTGTAATTAAGATGACAGAGTTTATTGTTTAACTTATATTTGACTTACTCCTCTAGTGCTTGTTATTCATATGGTGTCGGCAAGTTGCATCATTTATCAAATAATCAATTTTACCATATTTGAAAATAAGATTTATAATTCAATGCTGCGGGGATAAATGAAAGAAACACTGCATTTAAACCACTTAGCTTAATGATTCAAGGCTCATAGTAAACCTTGAATAAATATTGGCGATAAATATAATTAGGTGACTGGCATAGCACACTCTAGGGTTATAAAGTCTTCCAAAGCCTTCACTTTGGAAATTCTACTTAAACATTAAAGTCCTTCAAAATTAATGAGAAGATTTGGGTTAAATAATCTGAAAATATGTTCATTAAAAAATATATAAGTGAATAGAAAAATGAAGTAGAAAAAATATTTGAAAAGAGGCTAGAATCCACTTTTATTACATAGGGGAAAATGTTCTTAACTTTTCTGAAGTATAGGTTATTAGAAGACTTTCTGGAGATCACAGGGTACGTAGGTCTGGTGAGCACAAGTCTGAACCCATATAAGGTAAAGCAAAGTAAAACAAACAACACAGTCCAACCTCTGGCCCTTCTAACTGCCACTTTTCTGGTGGCTAGAATAGACGAATGCCACTCTCTCCTGAGTACTGCCATGAACAATTGTTCTCTTACCCATTTCATTTGAGTTACTATTACTTGATTGAATTTCCTAATCCATAATTCTATTCAACAATCCATTGATTTTTCTTCATCTCTTGCCCAGACAATTAAAGTTTTCTATCCTTGGAGTGCCAGATCCTTTATTAAGTGACTTCAATTTGCCTTTGCAACATTTTTCAACCTTCTACCTTCCTTAGGTACTGTGATAAAGCTGAAATAAGCTTCTTTTATTAAAAATGTATTTCCTTCTCTTTGTTTTTCATGCATTAATTTACTCATTAAGCCATTAAGTGTTTATAGAGCTAAGATGTGCATGACACTGTGCTGGGTCAACATATAATCATATTGTTTGTCTTCAGTGAGCTTTATACTCTATTGGGTGATAAAATCATAGCAGTCATCAGTTGCCATAGAGAATATACTGGATACAACTTATACATGGGTTGATCATCTAAATCAGATTGTGAGAGTCCAGAATGGACTCATGGGGTAACAGCCGAATAGAGTGCTCCTGATAGACAAGCTGAAGCTAATTAAATTAAAAAGGTAGGGTATAATGGTATTTTAGGTAAATAAAGAGAATGCTTTGTATAAAATAAAAAATGGCCTTAATAGGAGCTGAGGTGCTACACACACACACACACACACACACACTTAGGAGGCTTCACATGTAACATAAATGGCTTCATATATATTATGTGTATATTGCTATAATGCTCACATATATGAAAGTTCTTGTATTGGTCCCAAAAGTTTGAGCTTGACCAGACAATGGTGCAGTGAATAAAGCATTGGACTGGGATGCTGAGGACCCAGGTTTGAAACCCCAAGGTAGCCAGCTTGAGCACGAGCTCACCAGCTTGAGCTTGAGGTCACTAGCTTTAGTATGGAATCTTAAACATGATCTTATGGTCACTAGCTTGAGCCCAAGGGTTGCTGCCTTGAACCCGAGGTTGCTGGCTTAAACTAGGCAACACTGGTTCAGATGGAGCCCCCTGGGTCAAGGCACATATGAGAAAGCAATCAATGAACAACTAGGGTGCTGCAACTAGGAGTTGATACTTCTCATCTTTCTCCCTTCCAGTCTGTCTGCTCCTGTCTGTCCCTCTCTCTCTGTCTCTCCCTCAGTTGCATAAAAAATAAAAATACTAAATAAAAAAATTAGAGGAGTCAGGATTTTCTACAAATCAGATCATATCTATAAACATATAATTTTTCTTTTTTCCTTTTTTATTTGTATGCTCTTTTTCTAGTTCTTTCCTAATTTTTGGCTAGGACTACCAATACTATGTTGGATAGAAGTGGAAAGAGTGAGCATCCTTGTTTTGTTCCTAATCTTACAAGAAAACTCTCAGTTTTTCACAATTTAGTATGATGATAGTGGTGGGCATATATGGCCTTTATTATATGTTTAGGTAAATTCCTTCTATGCTTAGTTTTTTGAAGGTTTATTAACATAAAAGTGATTGAGTTTTGTCAAATGGTATTTCTGTATCTATTGAAATTTCCATGTGATTCTTATCTATCATTCTATTAATATGGTGTATCAGATTGATGAAATGTTGTAGTTTAAGAGATATAGAGTTTCAATTATGTCAGATAAGTTCCAGAGATCTATTATATGACATAGTTCTTATAGGTGATGATACAGTACTGTCCACTTAAAAATTTAAGATGGAATTTCATATTAAGTGTTCTTTCAGTAAAAGACAAGATGGAAGAACAGAAATAAAATGAAAAAAACACAAAGGGCAGGAAGAACCCTTTGGCGGTCATGTATGTGTTTATTCCCTAGATTTCAGAGATGGTTTCATGGGTGTATACATACATATGTCAAAATTCATCTAATAGTATACTTTAAATAGGTGTGGTTTTTCACATATTAGTTATACCTCAACAAAGCTGTTTAAAGAAAAGTTTGACATTTATTCTGATCCTTAAAGTAAATCTTCAAAGGACTGTAAGTGAATATTGTGATTAGATTTGCATTTTAAAATGTACTCTCAGGACAGTGCAGAGAATAGTTTGCAAGGAGCACAGATGTACACAAGGAAGGGAACAGCATATTTAGTATTCTAAGGAAATATCTCAAAGCCCAAATTAAAATGGCATATTAGGAATGGAGATGCTGGTTAGATTCAAAATAGCCTACAAAAATGCTGAGTGCATGCAACAAGAATTGGTGACTTTTTGGACGTGCTAAATGATGCATGCCATTCAGAGAAAGAAATCAAATATATATAGCTCATGGGTAAACTTTGCTCAGCCCATGAGGTGCTGTTGACTCAAAGAATCTGGGACTCTATGATATCTATTTTTTTGTGTGCAATTCATAAGTTTTAGGACATCCTTTTTTGAAGCAAGGGTTGTATATACAGGCACAAAACTAGATTTAAAATGGTTCATATAGAAAATAATATAATTATTAATAAATAATAATACTGTTTCATACACTTTCAACTGTAAACCTACTTATACCCTGCCCTATGTTTAAGATAACAAGTAGATGAAGTTAAATTTGTCATTCTCAGAGAAAAATCCCACATAAAAATTATTTAACAAAACTTTTTGTTATTTGCAAGTTAATCTCCTTTGTTAATCCAACTTAAATGTATGATATTTGCAACAGTTTTATAATATCAATATTTCTTTTCCTTTAGTAATTCAAAAAGTTCACTGAGTGGTGATTTTTCAGCATTCATAGCTGAAACTTTGAGTATTTCTACAAAAATCATATAACATAGTAACAACTTATTTATTGGTGTTTGACTACTTAATTACTAAAATTAGAAGATTAATATTATTGATTTTGTAATATTTTCCATGAAAAATAAACTTTATTGGGCAACACTCACCACTCAATGTTAACTGGGAATGCAGACTGGTGTAGCCACTGTGGAAAATAGTATAAAGATTCCTCAAAAAAACTAAAAATTGAACCACCTTTTGACCCAGCTATCGTACTTTTAGGAATATACCCCAAGAACATCATAGCACTGTTTCAAAGGAAGAAATGCACCCCCATGTTTATGGTAGCATTGTTCACAATAGCGAAGATCTGGAAACAACCCCAGTGTCTGTCAGTGGACGAGTGGATTAAAAAGCAATGGTACATATATACAATGGAATACTATGGGGCCATGAAAAAGAAGGAAATCTTACCTTTTTCAACAACATCGATGGACCTGGCAACTATTATGTTAAGTGAAATAAGTCAGGCAGAAAAAAAAATATCATATGACCTCACTCATTTGAGGAATCCAATGAACAATGTGAACTGAGGAACGGAATTGAGACAGAGAAGAGGTCAAAGAGACCAGAGGAAAAGAGGACAGAGGGAAAGGGGATGATAGGATGAGATAAACCTGAAGGGTAGGGAAGAGGTCTCTATGGTCAGGGGGGCAAGAGAGATGCTGAGGAGAATACGGGGGAGGGGGATGCATTCGGGGCAACACTAAAATCTATGTAAACACAATAAATTAAAATAAATTAAAAAAAAGAATATTTTTAGAGTTAGCTTCAAGGACATGCCATCTGGGTGGTCAGAAAGACCCATGCATTCATGTGTTCTTGGGCTTGAAATAAGAATAGAGTTTTGAAAAATTTTGGACGATGTATTCAGAGAACTAATTCCTTTTGCAATTTATTTTTTAACTCACTCTATTAAATAAAATATTTTCCACTATATGAAGGTTGGGCAAAACCATATCTTTTGGCCAAGTTTACCATGCCCATTAATTTACCTATTGATTAAGGCTGCTTTTTTGATACGATTGTAGACACAAACAGCTGTGACAGAGACCATCTGGCCTGCCAAACCTAAAATATTTTCTCAGCGCTTTATACAGAAAAAGTTTGCTGGTCCTTATACTAGACCATAAGAAACATTCTCTCTTGTATGGTTCTGAATATTCCAGTAGGAGTTTTTTTGTTTTGTTTTTCTTGTAGGATACTCACAGAAATGGACAAGTCAGTTTTATGACATATATAAACACTGATGTTCCATATTTTTACTACATTGAATACTGTCCCCTAAAAATTTATGTCCACCCAGAAGTTTTGAATATAATTGTTATGGATGAATGTTGATTTCTCTGCAAAGTAATGTGTTGCTATCCTAATGGCCAATATGATGATATTAAAATGTGGGCCTTGTGGGCATCACCAGACACTGGCATAGTGGATAGAGTGTCAGCCTGGGATGCTGAGGTTCCAGGTTTGAAACCCCAAGGTCACGAGCCTGAGTGAAAGCTCACCAGATTGAACACGAGGTCACCAGCTTGAGAGTGGGATCATAGACATGACCCCATGGTTGCTGACTTGAGCCCAAAGATCGCTGGCTTGAGTGCAAAGGTCCCTGGATTGAGCCCAATGTTACTGGCTTGAGACAAAGGTCGCTGGCTTGAGCAAGGGGTCACTCGGTCTGCTGTAGCCCCTCAGTCAAGGCACATATAAGAGAGCAATCAATGAACAACTAAGATGCCACAATGAAGAATTTATGCTCCTCATCTCTCTACCTTCTAGTCTGTCTATACCTCTTTCTCTCTCTCCCCCTTTCTCTCTGGCAAAAAATAAAAAATAAAAACGTGTCATAAGTGTAAAGCACTCATTTCTTTATTTTTTTAAAAAAAAAAAACCTTTAGACTTCTCTCTCACCCTTCTGACACACAGGGAAAAGATGATGATTTGTAAATTAAGATGTAGACTCTTGCCTGACACTGAATTCACTGGTACCTTGGTGTTGGACTTACCAGCTTCCAGAACTGTGAGAAATAAATATCTGTCATTTATACCACCCTGTTTATTGTATTTTTGTTATAGCAGCCAAAATGGACTAAAACAGTGACCCTATTTGTAAATATGGTCTTTGCAAATGTAATAAAATTAAGATGTAGGCCTACTGGTTCAGGTTGAACACAAAACCCAATATAACAGGTATCATGATAAGATGAGAGAAATTTAGACACAGGCACAAACAAAAGAAAGATGGTGTGAAAAGATATACAGATACAGACATAAGAAGGTTCTGTGACAAAAGAGGCAGAGATTGGAGTGATGATCTACAAACCAAGTAATGGCAAAGATTGACAGCAAATATAAAAAAAACTGGAAGTGGCTAGGAAAGAATCTTACCTAGAGCCCATGGTCTGGTAGTAACCTTAATTTTCTTGATTTTCGACTTCCAGACTCCAGAACTATGAGAAAATAAGTTTCTGTTGTAAGAGGCCACCCAGTTTGTGCTTTGTTACAACAGCCCTAGAAAACTAAGCGTTTTAAACAGTTCTTATAAAATGCTTAAACATGCTTAACCTATTGAATTTTTTTCTAACACTTTGCTGTTTTAAATTAGAAGAGTAATGGTTATTAGTAATATGGCAGAAGCCTTATACTCTGAATCTACTTGTACCATATGGCAATTTTACCATGTACATAAGTACTTTATTCCTTTTCTATAAAAATAAATTGTATTGCATTTTAATGAACAATTATGACTTAAGGAGTTGACATAGTTCTCCAAACATAAAATGGGATATATGAATGTTTATTTAATATTCATTTAATAAAAGACCAATCATTTTTATGATTCTTAAGAGCATACAAATTAACTTTATGATGAAAATGGTAGCTTAATTTCTTTCTTTTATTACTTATCTCTGTTAACTTCATAACTATTAGATTCTGTAAAGCATTCATTGCCAATCATTACAGCTCAAGAGAAATAACTGTTTTTTTTATTTGTTAATTGAAAACTTATTTAGGGCTCTTCAAGTGTTAGCAAATATTTACTAATTTCTTACTAAGAAATAAAAAAAGAACTTATTTGTAACTTAGGAGGACAGCCTGGAATGTAAGCTATTGAAGACTTGAAAAAATAATTTTGACAAAATTATATAACCAAAGAAAGACCATGAGAGAATGGATAACTAACTGGGTGTCTTAGTACCCAACCTTTGTAGTAATGTATAATCTTTACTTCTCCCTAGCCATCCTGCTACATTTCAGAACACTCTACATATTTTAGTGTTTTAAAGGTACCATCGAGTATGTCTTGCTATATTTATCTATATGTATTTTGTAGACTCAAATGCCTTTTTCAGAACCTCAAAGAACATTTATTAAATTTTCTAAGTGAGTATACTCATGATAATTTCAGTTCCACAGTGCAAATCAACACAAGTGTGACAAGTAGTTATATTTCTTCATCCACAGAGCTCCTGCTGTAGATAAAGCATTCACTAGTAATTTTCTCTAATTCTCTTAATTGCTTGGGGCAGCTTGAGCCATTATTTTCTCCTTATTTGATGCTTTCTGTTGGGTTTTAGAGAAAACAAAATAGTCTGAAGAGGGGCCACTTATAATTACAAAAACTGAAAAATAAGCATACTTGTGTCTAATATACACTTGGAGTCACATATATTTATGTGCCATGAACAATTCAAGAAAATCTAATGGCCCAATCTTAGAGAGGAAAACAAGAAGAGGCAAGAAAAGCATAACAAAACATACGGCTGATGTTTATAAAAATATTATGAAGCCTACTTTTATTATAATGATACTAAAATTAAAAGTAATCTTATAATAATTGTTTTCTTGCTTTAGGAATATATAATTACATTACACGTATTTCATTTGTATTCCAAACAATCAGGTATGAAAGTACATTCTAAAATTGTTGTAATTTTCAAGGTTTATCAAACAAGTTATGTGGGTGTGTTTACTAACCTTACCTTTAAACATTCTATTAAACTTAAGTAAAGTGCATGGGACAAGATTTATCTATGCCTTCAGACATGCTCAGTCTCTGATGCATGTGTTTAAAAATGAATAATTTGCTGGGTGAATATTGCTTTTAATAACTTTAAAATACTGAAAAGATGACCGCTCATATTTCTTGCATTGTAACATTTTAGCTCTATGTACCACAATTAAATAAGCATTATTTAATGAATTCAAGTTGTTGCATTTGGATAGTATATGCAAACATGTTTTAAAGTTTTTTGTTTGGGACAGACAGGAACTGAGAAAGGTGAGAAGCATCAATCATTAGTTTTTCGTTGCAACACCTAAGTTGTTCATTGATTGCTTTCTCACATGTGCCTTGACCGCAGGCCTTCAACAGACTGAGCAACCCCTTGCTGGAGCCAGCGACCTTGGGTCCAAGCTGGCGAGCTTTTGCTCAAGCCAGATGGGCCCACACTCAAGCTGGCAACCTGGGGGTCTCAAACCTGGGTCTCCCGCATCCCAGTCCAACGCTCTATCCACTGTGCCACCGCCTGGTCAGGCTGTTTTAAAGTTTTTAAAGAAACAAAACTCTTAATACATTCTGCATGAATTTCACTCAAGAAAACATAAGAGAACAAGCAGTTTGCTTCTGGAAAACTCAATTACCTTAGAAAGTAAAATGCTGTTACTGAAGAAGCAGGTTCTCCTAGAACAAATCATATAACTATATAATTTGAAATCCAGCTTGCACCTGCATGAGTGAGAGAGAACTTTTTATTCCATTAGTCTCCCTCATTCTTAGCAACATTGTGGGTGTTGTGCAAAATTAAGTGAGGGAAGCAACACTGATTGATTGAATGGCAAATACCTTTGTTTTACTGTTCCATTTGCATTGTTGGCTGATGTTATTTAGACTGTGGGCCAGCACTTACCAGAAAATGTGCATGAACAGAGGAATGGCTAAAAATGCCCTTCTTGTTGTTGGAGTAGTTGATAATCACCCTGGACCACTATGAGATATTTCTCTATTGATTCAAAAGTGTTTGTTCATAAGATTTTGGAGATCTTCAAATCTTTTGATACCTGATTAAATCTAAGAACAGCTTTATCTGAATATTTCAGAAAAATATAAATTTGCACATTATTTTAGAGGGGGCATGGGCTTCTGAAAGCATTCTTGGAGTGTTGGTAGAATTCAAGTAAAGATTCCTTATTCAAAAAGCTAATTCATTGATAAAGCTATTTATTATTATATCTTAAGTTTACTGATATTTCATACCCAGGTTTTGTTCTGAGTCTTCAAAATCATTCTCAGCTTAGATAATTCCTTTTTAAATAATTGGAATATGGCCATAACACATCTCTTTCTATACCCTCTTGGAATTAAAAATATAAAAGGACAATGAATGTATGCTATTAAATATCATTGACTAATGTTACTTGATGTGCCATAATTTTCTTAACTATTATTTCATTGTTTAGCATTTAAGAATGTTTTTATAAAAAATTGTGCAAATCTCTGATTATTCCTTTAGTATATATTCTTAAGACTGGAATATTTTATTTAAAAGTGTGCACGTATTAAAATCTTGATCCATATTACAAAATGGCTCTCCATAAAATAGAAACAAATTATACTTCCACCAATATTTCAAGAAAAAGACCATGTGGTCTTTCAACATGTCCTCAATAACTTGACAATAAACAGTTTTGCATTGAAAAAACAATAGATAAAAAATAAAATTGCCTGTTACTATCTTATAAAAAAACATCATCTGGAACTAGCCTGCATAATAAAACAGATCATATATTTTTTGATCATTACGGGATAAATGAAAATATAGTTTTATATGACTACTTATTCTGATGATCTTTGCCAAAGCAAAAATTGTACCTGTCAAAGTTAAACAGCTATAGAAGACTTTATTTAAGGTTTCAGGTGAGAGACACCATAACTCTGAGCGCCACTCCACTGACACCATAGACAGTGGACTTCTAAGCACTGAGGTAAGCCAGTGGAAAAGAACTGGGAGACATTAGGATGGACATCGATCAATGGGATGTATGAAAAGATTGACTTATTCCTGGGTCTGCAAGTATATTTTCTTTAAGACTAACTGTGTTTGCTAATTGGTATGCACTGAAGTTAGACTCCTACCTTCCACAGAGACAGGGAGGCAGGAAAGCTACCTACTTTTATGCTTATATTTCAAAGAGATGGTCCCCAGATTCATCAGGAAGAGATTCCTGGGTAGTAAACTGACAAAAAGCTTGCAAGAAAGAGATTGACCTCAGAAGGGAAGAGTAAGAATTTAGAATTACAATTTTCTATTCTAAATTATCTTAAAAGGAAGACATGAGGTGCCTGCAATTAGGAAAAGGGCTGTCTAAAATTTAGTTAAGCTTAAGGACCTGGTGATCACCTTCTCTAATAATGTAGGGCAAATTATAAAGGTGATACTTTTAAAAAGTTAAGCCAATCTAGTAGAGCATTTAGTTTTACAATGGAGGACTGTGATATGTTCTTAAAATTAGATTAGGCAAATATGTAAACTCGCTTCCTTGGATGACACTTCCTCTGGAAAGCTCTGCCACTGAATGATGTAAAGATTAAACTTTTGCTAAGACTTTCATTGTGTGCTCCCACTTGAATGGTAGCCAGCCCTTGGGACTCAGATGTGTAAACATAGTGGAACATCAATCAGGTAAAGAGTACGGAAGCCTTTCCTCAGTTGGATTCTTAAGTTTAGATAACTGAAGCTTAGTTCAGGAAACATTCCCATACTACTTTACTCTTGTGGGATTTGAATGTCCAGACAAACTCTAGTTAATAATGAAGCTTCTCTTGTCCAACAAATACGTTTCTGAGCTCCTAAGTCCATGCTAGGCATTGAACAAGGAAAGCTCAGTAATTTTACTATAACCATATCTTGGATTCTTTTCTCCTGTAGTATACAATCATTCAGAGGTGACCAGATATGCATATAACTAAGTGCTCTTACAAAGCATGTGGTCTACAGACACTATATATACAGATATGTATTTGTTTATAAACCTATTTTTCTTATTTGCTCCCTTTCCCTTTTCTGTTTTTTAACTCGTTAACTATCTTTCCATTTTCTTTATCATACATCAGTAAGTTTCAGAGTAATTGCTTTTCTGTGAATATTCTATTGCTCCTCTCCTCCAGGGAAAACGTGCTGTTGTCTGTTCATATATTTTTGTCCTTCCCTTCAGTTAATTCACTCGCCTCTACCTCCTATTCACTTTCAAGGTGAACTTTCTGCTTTCAGAATATTTACTCTTGCTTATAAAGTGACATCACACAAGTAATCAACTTCTGTGGGTTATAAAAGACACAGATACTGTGCTAGTATGAGGCAAGTGTTTTATGCCCTTTGGTAGAAGTGCATGCTTTCTTTCTACCCAAAGGTGACTGCTGCTAATTAAACAAAACGTTTTAAATGTATTTACTGCATCCAATCTAGTATATGCAAAAAATACAGTTCTGGTGTCATGCTTTGTTTCCTGTTTAAAAAATATATTCTTTTTATTAACTTCTGATAACATTGTGAAGTAATCCTATTCATGTACACTTAACCAGAAATAATTGGCACTAATAATATGTTTCAGTCACGTGATCATCAATAGTTCAGTGAAATTTACTATAATGCATGTATCAGGAAACTATTTTGTTATTAATATAAAACCTACCTAGAATAATGTGCAGTTCGCTAGATTACATGAGACATGATGGATTCCTCAGGAAGAGAGTTGACCAGCGGCCAGGAAGTGGATGTGGGAAGAAGAGTCCGCTGAGACTAGTCAGCCTGTATCTCCCCGGGCCTAGCAGGCAAAACTGGCTGTCACTGTGCTAAACATAAGCCTGGCTAAAGGGGGACCATGGAAATGTGCCATGGAGGGGACTTTTTCCTGCCAAGTGAAAAAATGTTACTAGCTCCCTCCAAATAGAAAAGGAAGAGTCAAGTTAAAAAATAATGCCTGTCAAATCTCTAAAGCTTTAGTCTAGTGTGAGTTTTAGAAAAGAACAGAATCTCTGGGTGGAAGGATGATTAATGAGAGAAGGCTGAACCCTGAAATGCGGGGGAGAAGGAGGTTAGCAACATGTATATGCTGAACTGGAGTATTATGGAGGAACTGGAAAATGTCAAATATTGAGCAGATACAAAATCAAGTCAGTTTCCCTGACATATTTCCTTGGCATCTCTTAAGTAATAATTAAAAAAATAGAAGGCATAAATTTAAAGATATAAAATTTATAAATAAGATTGGTGACAAAAGGAAAAGGAGGTAACATGTTAGTTAGTAAGTTTTCCTACCTAAAAAAATATGTGACTCAATGATTACTTCTATCACAGTCTCCCATTAGCTTTGAATTCAGAATAAGAAATATGAAGAAAAAAGTAAATAGAAAAAATTTGTGCAAACAACGATACAGTTTAAGTGAGCTAATTAGTTCATTTATTTATTATTATTCATTCTGAATGTCAAAATCTTTCTCTCTGTCAAATCTCCAGTTCCCAACTTACTGGTAAGTGTTGCTATCATTTTCCCTCTGCCTTGAAAAACTCTGTGTTGAGAGGTTGAGTCATGAAAAGATGAAAATCAAAGAGAAAGCCACATTAGGTTTTTGACCCAAACTAGTGATTTTGTGCATCTTCATTTTTGCAAGAACTTGTGTTCCCTCAATTGTATCTTATTTTTGTTATCTTTGTCTTTCCTGTTCTATTTTTAAAAATGAGTCAAACAGAAATGAATGTCACCAAATGCCAAGACAATTATTATTCTATTTTTTCATTTTTAAATTTTATTTAGAAAATTAGGGTTTTAAAGTACAAAAATTAACCAATATGTATAAGCAATTTATTAATATAAATATACATCTGTTTTTCATAGCTATCTCTACTCTTTCTTCCAATTGTCCCTCTGTTAAGACTGCATATAAAAGTTCCAAGCTATAATTTTCAAAACTCACAATCAAATGTATTTCAATAGAAAAACTGTTTGACTTAATATGCAGCAAGTCAATGTAGAAATATTGTGGAACTGTATGTAGAAAAGGTTAACAAAAATGCCCAGTGAATGTAAAAATAAAAATGTATCCAAGTAGATAACAGGAAGATTGCAAGTACTCAGGCAAATTCCTTCCTGTATCAAACAATCTAGATGATTTCCAAATTCTCTGCAGCAAATGGGAACAAAATTATGAGGCAGAGAAAAAATAATAAAATAATTAGACAAACACATCTGCTAGTATACTGCAACACAAAGTACCTTAAAGAAGTTAGAAGGGCCTGACCAGGCGGTGGCACAGTGGCGCAGTGGATGGATCGTCAGACTGGGATGTGGAGGACCTAGGTTCGAGACCCCGAGGTTGCCTGCTTGAGCGCAGGCTCGTCTGTTTTGAGCAAAAGTCTCACCAGCTTGAGCCTGACCTGTGGTGGCGCAGTGGATAAAGCGTCGACCTGGGAACACTGAGGTCGCAAGTTCAAAACCCTGCACTGGTCTGGTCAAGGCAAATATGGGAGTTGATCTTCCAGCTCCTCCCCCCTTTCTCTCTCTCTCTCTCTCTCTCTCTCTCTCTCTCTGTGTCTCCTCTCTAAAAATGGGTAAAATAAAAAATAAAATTAAAAAAAATAAGAAAAAAAATATCTCAACAGCTTGAGCCCAAGGTCATAGCCTTGAGCAAGGGATCACTCGGTCTGTTGAAGGCCCGTGGTCAAGGCACATATGAGAGAGCAATCAATAAACAACTAAGGTGTTGCAACAAAAAAACTGATGATTGATGCTTCTCATCTCTCTCCGTTCCTGTCTGTCTGTCCCTGTCTATCTCTTTCTCTGACTCTCTCTCTGTCCCTGTAAAAAAAAAAAACAACAACAAAAGTTAGAAGGAACTGGACTATATACAGTATCATGACTAAAAGAAAACAGATGATTTAAATAAGATAGTGGGTTATACATTAATAATTAGACATAAGCATTAGGTATATTTAATTTTGAAAATACCAAGTATAATAAATATGTGGAAAATAAGAAATAAAGTACATCATTACATTAATAGGAGTAAATTATAAAATTTCTTTTTTTTTCACAGAGACAGAGAGAGTCAGAGAGAGGGATAGACAGGGACAGACAGACAGGAACGGAGAGAGATGAGAAGCACCAATCACCAGTTTTCTGTTGCAGCACCCTAGTTGTTCATGACTGCCCTCTCACATGTGCCCTGACCGGGGGGCTACGGCAGACTGAGTAACCCCTTGGTGAGCCTTGCTCAAACTAGATGAGCCTGTGCCCAAGCTGGCAACCTGGGGGTCTCAAACCTGGGTCCTCCGCATCCCAGTTCGGTGCTCCATCCACTGCGCCACTGCCTGGTCAGGCAATATTCATTTTCTTTATTGATGACTGATAATGTTAAAATGCTTTCAATTTTATTTTAGTTAGTGCAGAAATTCCTTGTTGATATCTGGAACATGGATAATCTTGAAAATAGTGAAACAATATCATTCATTGAATTTCAAGTCAGATACACAGTAAAAAGTCATTTTAAGGAAAATGAAATCCAGACCAAGAATAATGAAATTGTATCATCAATCAGAAAGGGTTGAGCACGTGGGAAAGTAGATATTGAAAAAATTGAGTAACTGACATAATTGTTGGATTTTTGCAAAGGATGTTAATAATCAAATCCTAAATGTGGATAACATGATGCCAACATATACTAAATTCATGTAATTAAACTTCTTTTCATTTAAAACTACTTTACTGAAGTATGACTGACATGTAAGAAACCTGTACATATTTAATGGATACAAGTTGATTAGCTATTGTTGTTTTTGTTAAGTGTACCCCCATGAAACCATTAGCACCATTATTACTTTCTAATATTCCCTTCCATTGAATTGATTATTTCTTGCATGTGTGTAGTAAAAAACTTCGACATGATATCTGTCCTCTTTAAAAAATTTTATAACATAAAATATTGCTAGCTAAAGGCACTATGCAGTGTAGTGGGTTCCCCGCACTTAGCTTACAAAACTGAAACTGTACCTTTTGAGCATCATCTCCCATTTCCCCATCCTGGCAGCCACTGGCAACGCCACACTAGCCTCTGTTTCTGAGTATGAATAATTTCGATTCTACATATAATAAGATTATGAGTTTGTGTTTTTGTGTCTGGTTTATTTCATGTAGCGTGACATGATACGGGTAAAATTAAACTGTTCTCTCAAGCTCTTCAATGTGCCCATTCTTGGACTTTTGCTTCCAGCGGGATGCTGGCACTTTTCTCTGAAATTTCTAAACTTCTATATAGTTGGTCTGATCTATGGGTGTTTGTTAAATCTGGTGTAACTGTCAGGATATAAGGCCAGAAACTCATATAACACCATCTTGCTGACATCACTCCTCCGAAACTTGCTTTTATTGATTTCATATACATCAAATGATTTTCTGGTAATGACTTGGATCCTCATCTATCTTTGAGTAGAGAGAGCACTTTTGTCAATTTTAAGTAAATATTTTAGTTTCTATCGCAGTTAACTTTGTTTATCAGATTTCAATATCTAGGTTTCTGTTAGTTACTGTTAGTTTATCCTTAACAAAATCTGAATGGTGATCAGTTACCTGGGCAAGAAAATATTGACAACCAGGATCTACTAGCACTAAAAAAACTAAAGATATGATTCCTATGTTCCTTGATAGTTGGACATTTATAGCTCTGCTGTCTTGCAAAGCATAAATCTAGCTTCCAAGATTTTGGAGCTACAGTGTCAGTGAAAATCTATATCTATGTGTACCAATATTATATATAAAGTCAACAGATTCAGTATTATTATTTTATTTTGTCATGGTCACATTTCTATTTTAATGAAATTCAGATATGGCAGCATGCAGTTACAGCAAATGTTTTTCAAAAACACTAAATTTTTATTCATAGTCTTTTTATTTTCTTCAAATTGGTCTCACTTCATAACTATTTTATTTTAGGTATGCAGTGTTTCTTTGTGTTCTTAGCATCATCACTCCAGATGCTAATTACTATGATGGACATTTGTGTCATTAGAATGGCTTATAGCTTAACAGATTGTTATAAAATTGGACCTTATCCTTAAGCTCCAATGTCTGGATGGCCCTGATAATTTGGAAAATGCAGTTGCATTTTACCTAACCTGGGGAAATGAATAGATGGCTCTCTGCAGTCCTGGCTTTGTCCGTGCTTTTATGCTTCTGAGGACATGGCTTCAGCAGTTCACAGGATATGTCAAAGACTAATTGTGAAATACTTGTCTGTAAGGTGATTTGCATGTCCTTGATTAGATAACATTTGTATCTAAAATAGTCAACTATTTTCAATTATAGTTTTGTCTGTATTTCCTCATTAATAAGAATTGACTTTTTAGTGGAACTGTGTCTATGTGCCCACATAATACTTAAGGTATTCTTTAATATTTATTCTGCATAGTAGAAAAGAATGTTAATTAAAAGTTATTGGGTTTTTGCATATTTTAGATGTTAAGGAAGTGTACTATGAAAGTTTATTTATAAATATGTTAGCCATTTAACAGGTTTTAAATGTAATATTATTTTATTTACATCTACCGAATGGTAGAGATTATACTGATATTCATATACTCCGGTTAAATTCAGGGAAAAGCCATATGGATATTACTGCATGATTCTGTATATGCATAATGGTTATTTATATGTTCAGAGTAGAGGAAACTAGACTTTTATTTATGGGAAAGGATGTCTGCCTAATTCACAAAAGTATGCCCATGAAGATGTCATGTGGCATGAAAAGGGACTCCTTCCTCCCTTCAACCTTGAGCTTCTAATGTCACAGAAGATTATAGTTTCTCCATTCCTGGGAAGCAATTTTTTATCCAAATATTTCCATGATCTGAATTTTGGCAGTGACAGTGTATTTCTTAGATGTTTTTCAAAGGAGTTGGAGAACATTGTATTTCTGATGTTAAAGGTGGGAAGAATGATTCCATATCTGTGCATGCCTACAAATATCTTTTCTACACTTATAAAACCTTTTTTATTAGCTTAGTTCAAATTAGGCTTCTGAACTCTCAACTGAAATCAAAGGTGTTAAGAATACTAATATTTTATCAAACAGTATAATTAAATAAAATTATGTGAACACAACAGTATATCTTTCAAATATATTGCTCTGATGCTAGATTGAGATCTGTTTTATTACTATATTTTTATGCCAATAACATGCTGTTTTAATAAATCTAGCTCTTTAATATAGTTTGAAAACGAGAATTGGGATACTTCTAGTTTTGCTTTTCTTTCCCAAGGTTGCTTTGGCTATTCAGGGTCTTTTGAGGTTTAATACAAATTTTAGGATTTTTTTCCTATTTCTGTGAAAACTGCCATTGGAATTTTGATAGCAATTCCATTGAATCTATAGATAATTTTAGAGAGTGTGAATATTTTAATAATATTAATTTTTCTAAAACATGAATGTAAGATATCATTCACCAATGAAGTCATCAGGTCTAAGGCTCTGCATTGTCAGGAGTTTTTCATGGATAACTAAACCCATTACTAATTATAGTTTATTGAGAATTTTTCTTTTTCAGGTTCAGTCTAGTAGACTTTGTGTTTCAGGATTTTGTTCACTTTATGTAAGTTATTTAATATGTTGGAGTACAGTTCATAGTACCCTCTGATAATCCATTTATTACAATAGATTCAATATTAATGTCTTTGCTTTTATTTGTGATTTTAGTATTTTGAGACTTATCTTAATTTATCTAGCAAAAGATTTATTAATTATGTTATTATTGAAGATTCAACATTTGTTTTTATTTTTATTGTTTTTCTCTTCTCAATTTTTAAAAATTTTATTCTAATATTTATTTTTGTTGTTTTTCTTGTTGTTTTTATTTTATTTTCTTTTTTACAGGGACAGAGAGAGAGACTCAGAGAGAGGAATAGATAGGGACAGACAGACAGGAACGGAGAGAGGTGAGAAGCATCAATCATTAGTTTTTCATTGCCGTCGCAACACCTTAGTTGTTCATTGATTGCTTTATCACATGTGCCTTGACTGGGGGTCTTCAGCAGACTGAGCAACCCCTTGCTGGAGCCAGCAACCTTGGGTCCAAGCTGACAAGCTTTTGCTCAAGCCAGATGGGCCCGCACTAAAGCTGGCGAACTCGGGGTCTCGAACCTGGGTCTTTCACATCCCAGTCCTACGCTCTATCTACTGTGCCACTGCCTGGTCAGGCATATTTATTATTTTCTGCCATCTGCTAAATCTCAGTTGTAAAATTAGGTTGTTGATTTGAGTTTTTCTCTTGTCTTCTCTTCTCTCCTCTATTATTTTCTTTTTTATTTAAATTTTAGTGAGAGGAAGAGAAGCAGAGACAGACTCCAACATGTGCCCCAACTGGGATCCACCCGGCAAGCCCAGTAGGGGACGATGCTCTGTCCATCTGGAGCCCTTGCTCCATTGCAACCAGAGCCATTTTTGAGTGCCTAAAGCAGAGGCCATGGAACCCTCCTCAGTGCCTGGGGTCAATTCATAGTATTCAAGCATGACTGCAGGAGTGGAAGAGGGAGAAATAGAGAGAGGAGAGAGAGAGAGAGAATCAAGAGGAGGAGGGGTGAAGAAACAGAAGGGCAGTACTCCTGTGTGCACTGACCAGGAATCGAACTGGGGACATCCACACTAGGCCAATGCTCTACCGCTGAGTCAGCTGGCTAGGTCCTCTTAGTGATTTCTTATTGATATATTTGTTGTTTAAGTTTGCTTAATTTTAACAAATTTTGTAAATTTACCAGTTTTTCATCTGTTATTAATTTTTAACTTCATCCTGTTTTGGTCTTGTAAGATACATTGTGTGATACGTATTTTCTAAAATTTATTACGGCTTAACATTTGACTTATCATTTGATGCATAATACAGAATATTACAATTATTTGTTCTTATATTTTGATGGTCTGTTATTAGAGACATACATATTTATAAGTGTTAAACACCCCTGCTGTCTTAAACCTTTTTTATTAATATATAATGCCCTTCTTTATCTCTCATAATACATCTGAAATATAAAAGATCAGTGGCTTCTGACCTATAGTGTTTCCGTAGAAATCTGTTGATAATTGCACTGAAGACTCCTTGTATGTGTTACCTTAGTATTACTGCTTTTAAGAATCTCTCTTTGTCTTTGTCTTCGAAACGTTGGATTAAAATGAGACTTAGTGCAGTCCTTTTGAATTCATTATGGAGATTCTTAGATGTTTATAGCCATTTTATTTGTTAATGTTGAAACGCTTTCCTCCCCTATATCTTCAAACATATGCATATTTTTTCTACTACCTACTAGATTCAGTCTTCGAATTCCTCTAGTAAAATTATCATCTTAGTCATTATATCCTTTAGCTCCAGAATTCCTACCTGGTTCTTCATGGGTTTTGTATATCTTTATTATTTTTTTATTTTATTCATACATCATTTTCTTGACCTTTCTCATATTTTTATTTAGTTCTTTGAACATCTTTAAGACAATTGTTTAAAAGTCTTTGTCTAAGAGATCTGCTTTTCGATATTTTTCAGGGACAGATTTTATTAATTATTTTTTCATTTGAATGGGTCATACTTCCCTATTTCTTTCCATGCCTTATGATTATTTGTGAAAAATTAGATACTTGAATCCAATGATGTGGTAAATCTAAATATTTGATTCATTCCATTCCCCATTTTTTCCCTCTTTATTGTTTGTGTAGGCTTTCTCTATACTGATGATCAGGTTGAACTGGAAAATAAAGATCTTTTTAAGTTGTTTTCAATTATATGCTTTTACCTGGATATTGCAAGTAATTTATCATTCTTCTCTGGATGTGTAGTTGCTTCTGATTATCTCCTTAATTAATGTTTGGGTCTGTAGATGGGAAAAGTAGAAATAGAAAGAGAGAAGATGTCTGACCCTTTAAATTCCCTGCAAATTACTTCAGCTGAAAAGAGAGCAGCTTGCAACAATGGTTTAGAATTCAACAATTAGTTCCTACTTCTTTGTTCACACTTCTTTGATGGGAGGTAAAAATCAGTAAGTCCGAGCACAGATCCTGATATTTGGAGGACAAGGTCCTTCATGCCAAAACCAGCATCTGCAAACTGCCAACAAGCTGCTTCAGGAATATGTGCATGGCAGTCCACAATGGAGCTGGGGATTGGAAAATGGCTATCTGCTACCAGCTAAGAGCTGAAATGAACTGCAATTAATTTCAGTATTCTGTCCTAGTCTTCCTCTGTAAGTTCCAAGCCCTGAACAGATTTCGGAGTTCAAAAACAATTACATACATAAGCTAAAACAGGCCAGTGCTATTCTTGTCTAATTAAGGAAGCAGATTCCCAGTGCTTTCTACATGATCTTTTTCCCAGAATTATTAATCATTGCAATTTCAATTTCTGAAAAGAGCATCTTATAAATTATTTAAATTTTTACCTATACTATAGAAATATACACACTCCACACATATTTACATATATATATAATTTTAATTTTTAACTTACACTTAAAGTTTTAAGTCAATATAAAATTATTTGAGATATAAGCTTCAATTCTATTTTGTTCTAGATAGCCAATTATATCTACTTTATTTAATTAGTGCATAGCAAATAACAAAAAATAGAACACATTAAAAAAATTTGAATAGAAATATATATTTTAGACCTGTCTAGGTAATTCAGTTGGTTAAAACATTGTCCTTTTATGCTAAGGTTGCGGGATCAGTTCCGTTGTCAGGGCAAGTACAAGAATCAACCACTGAATGCGTTGATGGGTAGAACAATGAATTAATCTCTCTCTCTCTTCCTCCAAAAAAAATTTAATAAGTACATTATTAAATTAAAAAATATATATTTCAAAGGAAAAAGAGAAGTGCATGTTCAACCTATAAAAACGATTGAATCAAACCTGACCTGTAGTGGCGCAGTGGATAAAGTGATGACCCGGGAACACTGAAATTGCTAATAAAAAAACCATGCCCTGGTCTGGTCAAGGCACATATGGGAGTTGATGCTTCTAGCTCCTCCCCCCTTTCTTTCGCACTCTCTTTCTCTCTCACTCTGTGTCTCCTCTCTAAAATGAATAAAAAAAAAAAGGTTGAATCACAGACATATTCACACACACTGTAATTTTTTCATAAAATGTTTAAAGAAGTGCAGAGAACCGAATAAATAAACAGAGTATTTTCGCAATCTGGTCAGAGGTGCTAGGCCCAAACCCCACCTCATTTGCCTAGCTAACAAAGAGCTATACGTGATTCTCAATTGTCTCACCCATGTTCTCCAGAGGAGGGTGGAAGCTAGTTTCTTATTAGTGTGAAATAGATTTGAATGGTATGGTAGGGGTTGTCTTTGTGTTGCCTTGGAAACGTAACTAAATTGCCGGTGGACCCAATTTGACCTATGAATAAAAGTGGATTTGCTTGGGGAAGCAGAGAGGTGATGGCTAAGAAACAACAGAGACAGCCATGGCGTCCGCCAGATGTAGAGGGGTTCAGGCAGACGCCATGGCAAAAAGTCTACATATCTTTAAGTCTCTGTCTATCACTTATTTCAATTCCATACCTTTTCCCGATGTACCACCCCGTAAAAGACTTGTCGTGGCTGGCCTACGACAAAGAAGAAATAGAATTGAAATTGAAATTTTAATTTGCAAATAAGAATAATATCTTATTGTTTGAAAATAATCTGGAAATGATTTTAAAAATTTAGTGTTTACTATAATTAGAAATATAACTTAATAGATAAAAAATAAATAGGAATTCATGAGATTTTTTTTTTGTTTTTTTGTTTTTGTATAGAAGAGTGTTTGCTACTCTTTCTTTTTATGTACATGAGTGTCACGAGTCCAAGATCTTACTCAGGCGTGCTGAGGTCTGAGGAGAGAATTAATTCAAATACTTCGTAGGTCCTTTGAGGCGCACAACTATGCTTCTGCATGTGCATATAGAAGGCTTTTACTGAAATATTTCCATTACAAATAAAAATAGTATATTTAAAATGAAAAGTAGTTGTTAAATGTTTTGGGGAGGCTAAGTATAATTTGGCACATATTAATCAAAAGGATCTTTCAAAGTGCTTTCTAAGTATTTATTGGGTCTACAATTAAAGAATAAGATTGTGAATTGACATTAAAAGTTTAATGGGTAACTTAAGTTGAGTACTAGCGACTAAAAATATTTTCCTGACTGAAACACTGGAAAAACCAGGCAAACAAGGTGAAACAACAGTTCCCAAGAAATTGGGCAGTATGGAATGAAGGACAGAAATCATTAAAAGATGGGAAATCAGTTAGGTGAGCTCATTGATTCTTCCAGGTTACTTCCTCGTTGTTACGCTCTGAATGGGATGAACACTATTTCTGTAAACCAGGGAGCTACCTAACAATATTGTAACTTTAAATCCCTATTCTACCAGGCAGGAGATGGATCCTACAACTGAATTGCTTATGCACTTCTGTTGCAAAATGTTACCAAGTACTTAGTAAGGATTTTGCCTTCAGGTTAATTTAATAAAGGGTAGTTCTTCTTATGAAATAGGAAGTAAGTTTGTTGTAAGAATTTACTAATGTAATGCATATAAAGCATTTCATGGTTGCTTTGAACTGATTGACTGTTTAGTATGTATTGACCATTAGGAATAGTACGTAGACAACATGGCATAATTGAACACCAGTAAATAATGAAGCGAAAGACCAAGGTACTAGTGCACTAGGTATAGAAACTTGGGAAAAATCTTTTAACCCCGTTCGGGTTTTTTTTTAATTAAACTGTAAAATGGGTTTAATGTCATCTCTGACTGAAGTGAAATCACTTGACTATGCTGAGGTCCTCCCTATTTTTTGTCTTTTTCCATTATACACAGAGGCAATTTAATTGATAGTTAGTAAGTGGTGAATAGAAACAAACCATAAATATTCATGCAATGTTTATTTGCCATAAGAAAATTTGATAAACCACCTCGTGGAAAAAGAGATCTGATTAGTTCACACATATGTTTTTTCCATAAATATTGTTTTTCTGAATTTATTGCATTTATTGTGTAGATTCTTGAGCATTTGTTAGTGTTACAACACTACCATTTTAGTGTAGTAATTCCCTTGAGTCAGAGAAGAAATAGGATGTCTTCAAATCCAATAAGAACTAACGTAAAATGCACATGAAATCCGTGTTGTTGCCCAGTCAGAATAAAGAAGATAACACATGTAAGGCCATCGATGTACAGTGGATTTGGTAAAATTAAACATTTGGAAGTATTTCATGAACTATTGAAGGGAATGAAATGATAGTGTCTTAGAGATAGATAAGAAGAAAGTGAAATATCTTCCAAAGTGTCAAAAAATGTAAAACAAAGTGAGAATTAAAGTTGGATAGATAGGTAGAAGATTTAGGTCCTATGAACTAATCAGACTAAGTGTAACCTGAATAGGGGCTGAGGAGGGTAAGACCAACCCCTTGGTAAATATGGAGTCCAATTTATATTTAAATAGGGAACATATAGGCATCAGAATATTCCAATTTTGTCTTGTGAGCTAGGGTTGGGGCAGAAGGAAACACAAGAATAGGGAGAGAAAGGGAAGGGAAGGGAAGGGAAGGTTAGGAAGGAAAACCAACTTTCCAGATCCCTGTCAAATCTTTCATTAGTCAATATGAAACCGAAATTTTCAAACACGGAAAATCCGGTTTGCTTGAGAAGGTATTATTACCATTTGTTTTTTTTGGTAAATGTCTTTCATCAAAAGTTAACATGATGAAGTAAATTGAACATAGAGTATGAGTATGTTTACTTTTTTTTAATTAGTGTTTCTTGGCAAATTAAAACACTAGTACTACATTGTATTATATTAATTATATGATATTATATTCTAACCTGTAATTTTTTCATAAAATGTTTAAAGAAGTGCTGAGGACCGAATAATTAAACAGGGTATTTTCACAATCTGGTCAGAGGTGCTAGGCCCAAACCCCACCTCATTTGCCTAGCTAACAAAGAGCTATACATGATTCTCAATTGTCTCACCCATGTTCTCCAGAGGAGGGTGGAAGCTAGTTCCTTATTAGTGTAAAGTAGATTTGAATGGTATGGTAGGGGTTGTCTTTGTGTTGCCTTGGAAACGTAACTGAATTGCTGATGGACCCCATTTTTCCTAGGAATAGAAGTGGATGTGCTTTGGGTAGCGGAGAGGTTATGGCTAAGGAACAGCGAAGACTGCCTTGGCGTTTGCCTGAACACATCTAGATATGTAGATGGGTTCAGGGGGACGCCAGGGCACACAGGCTATATATCTTTAAGTCTCTGTCTATCACTTATTTCAATTCCATACCTTTTCCTGTTTGACGAACCTGTAAAAGACTCGTTGTGGCTGGGCTTCGAGAAAGATGAAATAGAATTTAAATTGAAACTTTAATTTGAAAATAAGAATAATATTCTATTGTTTGAAAATTATCTGGAATTTATTTTAAAAATTTAGTATTTACTATAATTAGAAATATAACTTAATAGATATAAAATAGATATGAATTCATGAGATTTTTTTGGTTTTTTTTTTCTTTTTGTATGGAAGAGTGCTACTCTTTCTATTTATGGACATGAGTGTCAGTGACCAAGATCTTACTCAGGCGTGCTGAAGTCTGAAGGGATAATATACTTCAAATACTTAGCAGGTCCTTTATAGCGCACAACTGTGCTTTTTCATGTGCATATAGAGTGCTTTTAATGAAATACTTCCATTACAAATAAAAATGGTATATTTAAAATTAAAAGTAGTTGTTAAATGTTTTGGGGAGGCTAAGTATAATTTGGCAAATATTAATCAAAAGCATCTTTCAAAGTGCTTGCTAAGTATTTATTGGGTCTACAATTAAAGAATAAGATGGTGAATTGACATTAAAAGTTTAATGGGTAACTTAAGTTGAGTAGTAGCAGTCAAAAATACTTTCCTGATTGAAACACTGAAAAAACCAGGTGAACAAGGTGAAAGAACAGTTCTCAAGAGATTGGGCAGTATGGAATGAAGGACAGCAATCATTAAAAGATGGAAAATCAGTGAGGTAAGCTCGTTTATTCTTCCACGTTATTTCCTTGTTGTTATGCTCTGAATGAGATGTATACCATTTTTGTAAACCAGGGAGCTGCCTCACAATATTGTAACTTTTAATCTCTATGCTAACCAGCAGGAGATGGATCCTGCAATTGAATTGCTTATGCCCTTTGTTGAAAAATGTTTCCAAGTATATAGTAAGGATTTTGCCTTCAGGTTAATTTAATAAAGGTGGTTCTTCTTATGAAATACGAAGTAAGTTTGTTGTAAGAATTTATTAATGTAATGCATATAAAGCATTTCATGGTTGCTTTAAACTGAGTTACTGTTCAGTAAGTATTGACCATTAGGGACAGTACATAGACAACATGGCATAATTGAACACCAGTAAATAATGAAGCAAAAGACCAAGATACTAGTATGCTAAGTATAGAAACTTGGGAAAAATCTTGTAAGCCCGTTCGTTTTTTTTTTTTACTTTAACTGTAAAATGGGTTTAATGTCTTCTCTGACTGAAGTTAAATCACTTGACTATGTTGATATCCTTCTTTTTTGTCTTTTTCCATTATACACAGAGGCAATTTAATTGATAGTTAGTAAGTGTTTAATAGAAACAAACCATAAATATTCATGCATATTTATTTGCTATAAAAAAATTTGATAAACCACCTAGTGGAAACAGAGATCTGATGAGTTCACACATATGTTTTTTTTTATAAATATTGTTTTTCTGAATTTATTGCATTTATTGTGTAGTTTCTTGATCACAATTCCCACCTCATTTGCCTAGCTAACAAAGAGCTACAGCTGATTCTCAGTTGTCTTACGCATGTTCTCCAGAGGCTAGAATCTAGTTTCTATTAGTGTAAAGTAGATTTGAATGGTATGGTAGGGGTTTTTTTTGAGTTGCCTTGGGAATTTAACTTAATTTCTGATGGACTCCATTTTTCCTAGGAATAAAAGTGTATGTTCTTGGGGAAGCGGAGATGCCATGGCTAAGGAACAGTACAGACTGCAGTGGGGTCGCTTGAGCCGATCTACAGATGTCGATGGGTTCATGAGGACGCCTCTGCAAATTTTCTATTTAGCTGTAAGTCTCTATCATTTATTTCAATTTTATACCATTTTTTGTTTGTGAACCCAGTGATAGACTTTTTGTGCCTGGGATCATATAATTGGCCCATATATGTGTGATAATAAAAAAGGGAAAGTAGAGAGGTAATGGAATCCCCAGAAGTATGCATAGGAAGGAAATATAGAGCTTCTAGAGCAGTGGTTCTTCTCCTGGGTTTTTTCGAACCCTAGGGGTTCTATGAGGCGGTCTCACGGGTTCGGAGATGACTCTGTCGTGGAGGCCACAATAAAGTAATACCGTAATTTGTTGTGAGTACATGCACTTTGTTGATTTTGTTCTTTGAGCAAGGTGATGTTCATGCACGGCTCATTTTTTTGTCCCAGAACAAAAACATATACCTATGTCTTGAATTTGGAAAAAAAAAATTATTTTATTTATCACTAAATAAGGTTTTTATGAATGCGCATATGAAACTGGTGGGTTCGGTACCTCAAAAATAGTTAAGATCACTGTTCTAGAGAGTGAAGCTTTTAAGTAGAGTTTGGGGGAAGAGTATAATAAAAAAGTCACACGAAGTACGTAACGCTTCTAGAGAGCAAAGCTTTTAATAGAGTTTGTTGAGAAAGTATAAGAAATAATTAGGCAGTAAAATAAATATGGGAGTTGTAGAATCAAAACTGAGGGACTTTTTTTCTTTTTTTACAAATGTTTTTGAGGAGAAGCCATTTGAACAAAATGAGGTAGAAACAGAGGAATGGAAATATGAGAAAAACTTGGAGTCTGAGAATAATTTAGGAGATGAAAATATCACAGCTTTAGCATTTTAAACTTTGCGGCTCCATAGCCCTCTGCTCCCAAAAGTCTTTGTCTCAGGCCTTTGGAAATCCCCACTCCTAAGAGCAGTAGGCTGGCCTCCCCAGACAGGGGCGACAAGCCAAAGCCAGTAAAGTGGGGACAAGGCCACCCGCGAACTAAGGTTTGTGCAAGCCTCATGGCTCGCCCTGCCTTGTACCTCCGAGGTGAAGTAAGAAGGTGACAGCGGAGGCAGAAGGGGTGCCTTCCCAGGTCAGAGGGACAAAAAAGACATAAATATGGCAGGAGAGAGCTCTGGCCAATGCTTGGAATTCGCATACAAAAGGCAAAACAGCAGAGGAAGCGCTGCCAAGGCTCTTGGACCCCAGATCCCGGTGGCGGGAGGGAGTCATGATGCGGTGCTACTGCACACTGACCCTCATAGTGGCAGGTTGCGACTCTGCCCAGGAGGCCCAGCCTCGGGAGAGAAGCCAAGAAGCATTCCCCTCCCAGGTAAGCTGAATCTGCCATTCCGCTGAAGTTAAGACGGAAGGATTTCGGCTGCCGGTTGCAGCAGCTATTAGAATTTGAGAATAATTAGGAGACTCAGATGCTCTTTAAATTTACAGTTTTTTCTTATTATTATCTAATTTTCTTTAATGTTCTAGATTAGTTTATTTCTCTTCTGTTCCATGCCCAGGAAAAGGGCGAAGGGGGAGCCTCTTTGGATGTGCCTAAACAGAAATCTCACACAGCCGACTTGAGATTTTTCAAGACAGATTTCTGTTTAGTATTTATCCTTATCATGTTCCAATTAAAATAGCCCTTCTTAAGATCAAGCAGGCCACAATCTAATCTCTAAAGTCCCGGATTTAACTCTTGATTTGTGTAATTGTGTGTGGAGTCTTTGTTTAATGTCTAAATGTGTCTGTCTTCAAGGCCTAAATTAAGTTTATGCATGCAAAAATTGGAAATGCTGGCTCTAATATTGTAAAAATAAATGATCATTTTCTACAAATTTAATTAGAGCAAGTAAAGCATGCTTATTAAAATGAAATGAAATGTAGATCCTAAAGACTTCTTAATTTAGCCAAACTGCTCCAAGCTAAAGTTACTGCAGCTGCAAAGCTTGAAGCAGGGTGAATTTGCTTAACAAAGGTGTATTTTTTTTTTTTATTCTTTGAATTGCCTATTGATTGATTGGGTAGAAGTGTTTTGATGGGTGTGGGAAAGTTGCTTGAAAGTGCATTTGCTGTATTTTGCTGGAGATTGGCATTGAGATGGGTGTTTCTTGCAGTTTTTGAGGTCAAGGTTTACTCAACAAATGCTTAAGGGTCAATTGTAATAATATATATTAAAATAAATAAATGGGGGGGGGGAGTCATGTCCTGGAACTACTGCAAATCTATTTACTTTAAAGAATTTCTTTTGAATGATAATGTACAGGAGACACCAAACCTTTTCTTTTGCAAATTTCTACCCTCTTTTATTTGATCTAGCTAGTAACACTGTTTTGTCTTTTTCTAAATAGTTCCAGATATACAGAAAAAGTTTATATAGGCAGATGTGGACCCTCAAAACCCTCAGTGAGATCTTCTGAGCATAGCTTTTAAGGTCTGTAATGACCAAGAGGAAACAAAAAGGCAGACAAAGCCCAAAGGAGATCAGGAAAAACACCAGCTCTTGGCATATACCCTTAAAGGCTCCAATGCCACAAAGGACTCTCATAGGACTCATCAGGGCCCTGCTTCAAGAGTGGAAAGGAACATTATTGAGCTAAAGCCTGCCAGGCTTCTCTGCCCCTACCAGGGACATAACTTTGCTGTAGAAAAAGGGACACGAGGAGGTAAGCTGTCTTCTTGTTCCACGGAGGGAAGGTTCAGTCTCTTCTATCCCTTTCCAGCTACCTGTGATCTGATTTTACACAGCATGCTGTGACTTGCCACTGAAGGCTAAAGGTGCCCAGGACTCTCGGCCCCATCTCTGAGCCTAGGGTATTCCTTACAAGTAGCAGGTAAACTGATCTCGTTCCTTGTGGACACAAGGGCCACTTACTATAACTTGCCAAAATATTTGGATTTTTACTCATCCTTCAAAGATCTCTGTGGGTGTTGATAGTCTTTATTTTCTACTGCTTTATTTAATATATAATGTTTCCTTTATTTCTCCTGACTTAATGCCCCAAGCCTATTTTAGGCTGGAAGCTGCTCCTAATTCAGATGAATTTACCTCTGCCACCCAGCATAGTTTATCCCAAGGTTCTCTTCATCACGCCATGGCTGCAGAGCTCCAGGGAAAGGCACCCTGGGTTCATCTCTTCAGTTTAAAGAAAACAAAATCTTCATCTCCATTCCTGCTGCAGATGGCTTTAACAGTCTATCTCAATTGTTATTAGCTAGAATCAGTGGTCATTGGGACTTGCACTCTAGCTGCAAAGTGTGGAAATGTGACCACAACTCCAGTGCCTTGTGGACTTTTCCTGAATGTGTGTGACTCCCGCTCCTTGGGACAGTTCTCAGACTGAAGTGGGGTGGGGTTACACTTATAAATAATATAAAGCAATGATGGTGTCAACATGGACTTGGTGAAATTACATTAACATGTTAAGGATAGATCCTGTTGTATTGGTTAACACTTTGCTTGATAGTATCTGTTAGCTTTGGCTCTTTCAATTTTGTTGTTTATTTTTTAGTTTTCCAGCTCGCCTCCAAATTGGAACGTGGGAATTCAGATAAATATGAATCACAGCACACAAATTGAAGTTTTAAAAAATAAAAATAAAAAGGAAGATATTTTGAGAACCGAATAAGTAAACAGGGTATTTTTGCAATCTGATCAGAGGTGCTGGACCCAAACCCCACCTCATTTGCCTAGTTAACAAAGAGCTACACCCAATTCTCATTCATCTCACCCATGTTTTCCGGAGGAGACTGGAAGCTAGTTTCTTATTAGTGTAAAGTAGATTTGAATGGTATGGCGGGGGCTATCTTTGAGTTGCCTTGGAAACTTAATTGAATTGCTGATAGACCCCATTTTTCTATGAATATAAGTGGATGTGCTTGGGGAAGTAGAGAGGTGAGGTTAAAGGAACAGTGGAGACTGTTTGCCGTGGCGATCTCCTGAACCCATCTACATATATCTATCTATCTATATCTTTAAGTGTCTATCATTTATTTCAATTCCATACCTTTTTCCATTAGAGGACCCCATAAATAGACTCATTGTGGCTCGGCTATGACAAATAACAGTTCTCTAGTTCTACATTTGCATATGCATATATATTTCATATGTTTATATGAATGGAACAAATGCTAACAAATACATTGAAAAAATACAAACTGATTTTTAATCTTTTTTATATTGACAGTTGTGTGGATGGAGAAGTAAGAATAACTGTGTAATCTGACTTTATTGTAATAAATTTGTATGTGTGTTTATGTTTGTGTATATAATGAGGTATATTAAATATAGTCACAGAAAAGTTGCTGTTGCTTATATCTTGAAGTGGGGTTTTAGGTGACTTCTTTTTGGTATATTTTTAAAACTCTGAAAATATATGTATTTATGTAATAAAAACATTCTATTGACCTGATCAGGCAGTGGTGTACTGGATAGAATGTCAGCCTGGGATGTGAAGGATACAGTTTAGAAATCCCAAGGTGACTGGCTTGAGTGCGGGCTCATCCTGCTTGAGCACAGATTTGCCAGCTGGAGTGTGGGATCACTGGCTTGAGCATGAAATCATAGACATGACCTCATGGTCACTAGCTTGAGCCCCAAGGTCACTGTCTTGAACCCAAGATCGCTGCTTGAACCCAAGGTTACTGGCTTAAGCAAGAGGTCACTTGCTCTGCTCTAGCCCCCTGGTCAAAGTACATATGAGAAAGCAATCAATGAACAAGCAATCAATGAATAACTAAGATGCTGCAGTAAAAAATGATGCTTTTGATCTTTCTCCCTACTTGTCTGTCTGTCCCTATCTCTCTCTCTCTCTTTCTCTGTCAAAAAAAAAATGACACTCTTTTGGAGAAAAGAAAAGTAAATATAGCTGGGAAAATAAATGAAACTTAATAGCTGGATATATACATGTAAAATTGGTGGGTTACTGCAACACACACAAAGTTCTAAAGAGACTTAAGTTTTTTATTCTATATTTATTTATGCACATTGATAATGACTACTTTAATACTCTTAGACATTACAAAATTAAACAACTTTTCCATGCCTAATTTTAATACCTTCAAATTTTTAAACAAAATATCAAGATATAGTATTAGAGTATATGAACAAGTTTGAAGTTGTAACCCAATTCCTAATGAAAATAATGATTGGTTAGGAGAATTGAAAACAACAAAAATCTGCTTGATGTGGTCATATATTTTTCTGAGTTGTCCCATGATCAAAAGAAAAAATAAAAAAGAGAGAGAGTATTATATTATTAAATCAGTAGCTTAACTGCATTTCCATAAACTGTCTCATGTGTTTATATTTATTGCCTTGAGGTACTGGCAATACTAATGAAGATGTGATAAAAAGTATTTCTACAGAAACATCAAGAAGGCAGTACAGAAAATAGGCACACATAAAACATCATGAAATTTTCTGCATTAAAGATAGTTACATTTTTTTTCTGATAAAATACTCAATTTGGTATGGCACAGTTATTAAGAAACTAGGTTTCCTTATGGTCCTAAGTAATTTGTTCTTTGCCTGTTTGGCCCTTTAACACTGCATGTGAAAATAATTGGTAGAATACTTTCAGGCCCTCCATGAAACTTTTGGATATATACTTAGAGTGTAGAAAAAAACTGATTATCAATAACTGTCATTGGAGAGCCATCCCCTACTTCCACACATTAATGGAAAATTTACACTACCAGCATAGTATGCAACTCCAAAAAGTAATCAGAAATAGTAATATATCTTATATTTAGGCTAAAATCTAAGTATAATGACCTTTGAACCAGTCAGTATAAAATGTTTCAAATGTTATAATTATGAGTATTTTTAAAAATTTTATATTTTATTTAAAAAATTAACTTTACTAGGGTGACATTGATCAAAAGGAGTACATAGGTTTTAACTGAACATTTCTATAGCATTTGAACTGTTCAGTACGTGTATACCCATCACCCAAAGTCATATCATTTTGCGTTACCTTATACAGTGTGTCCATAAAGTCATGGTGCACTTTTGACCAGTCATAGGAAAGCAACAAAAGATGATAGAAATGTGAAATCTGCACCAAATAAAAGGAAAACTCTCCCAGTTTCATACCTATTTAATGCAGTTTGATGTGAGCTCCATTTGTTGCCCTACACACATCCAAACGATAGTGAAGTTCTTGCCACACAAAAGTAAGAATGTCTGGTGTAACAGAGTGAATAACGTCTGTGATTCTCTTTTTTAAGTGATTAATGTCGTTGATATGTTCAATGTACACATGTTGCTTCACATAACCCCAAACGTAAAAGTCTAAGAATGTCAGATCCAGGGATCGTGGTGGCCATGGCTTGACAGAACCCCTGCCCATTCACCGCCAGGGGAATGTTCTATCCAGAAAGTCATGAACAATGGTGGCATAGTGTGGAGGAGTGTCACCCTGTTGAAAGATGACACCTTCTGGAAATTGTGGCACTGCATACAATTCCAACATGTCAAGATAGGTGTTTGCTGTCACAGACTGCTCCGCGGAAAGAAAAAAAAAGGGCCTATCACCTTACCATGCATGAGGCCACATCACACGTTCACTTTAGGGGTGTTACGTTTATACTCAACGTAGGCATGAGGATGTTCAGCAGCCCATATTCTGACATTATGTTGATGAACATGTCCACAGATATGGAAGGTCGCCTCATCACTAAACACAATCTTCTGCAAAAATCTTGCATCATTGTTGATCTCATGAAAAATATATGTAGGAAATGTGCGACACATTGTGTGGATCTATCCGCCAGTTTGATAGCGTGCAACAGCTGCAATTTGTGCCCTGTAAAACAGAGATGTTTCTTTAACGCCTTATAAACTGTAGTCTTGCTTAGATGTAACTGTCGAGCACATGCATGCACAATTTTTTTAGGGCTCCTTAGGTAGCTATCCCGTATAGCCTCTACGGACTCGTCACTGACTGATGGCCTACCAGAATGGGGTTTCTCCACCAAACTGCCGGTTTCCTTCAACTGCTAATCTCACTGAGTAATGTTATTCCTATGTGGTGGCACTTTGTTATAAATGCGCCGATATTCACGTTGCACTTTGGTCATGGATTCAAATTTAGAGAGCCACAGAACACACTGAACTTTCCTCTGTACCATCTACAGCTCGACTGGCATGGCCGTGGGTTGCTCCACTGTATACATGGTGTTACCTCATCATCTGCGCATGCACATATGCTGCCACATCATCCTACAGAAACTGGGTGGGTTTTCCTTTTATTTGGTGCAGATTTTACATTTCTATTGTCTTTTGTTGCTTTCCTGTGATTGGTCAAAAGTGCACCATGACTTTACAAACACACTGTATTTGTTCCTTTTTACACCCTTCACCCTACCATTCTCCCTCTCTATTTTTCAATAAATGTACTGTTAATGACACCTATATTAGCATTAGCCTTTATTTTATAGGTATCTCATAAATATATATCCATGAAACAGAAAATTTTACAAATAAATTTGTAAATATCTATAAAATTAAGAAGTTTAGAGTCAGCCTCCACCCTGATAAAATTGGTTTTCATATTATACAAAACCTTGCATGATAATTATATTTTCCGGTGACCTTTAACATGATTTATGTCAACATTTTAAGAAAAATCAAATTGGCTGTCATAAAATCATCACAGTATAAATTGCATTATTAATAATATAAAATATAAAAATAAGTTTTTTATTATTTTATTAAGTCAAGATATTAAAAATTAGTTGTTGTTAAGCACATTTATTTACGAGCAGTTGTAATTGATTTTTTTAGAATCATTAAGAGCCAGGTGCTATTAACCATTCCAACTGGTAGATGAAGAGATAATTTATTTAGTCACACTGTTACAATTCAAACCCCAGGTCAGTAAGACAAGAAAATATGTATTTTTACAACATGATGCACTACCTTTCATCACCACATCTTTTATAGCTTCTTTTTTTATATGCAGTCTAATTAATATAATATATCTCATATGGAATCTAAATTATGAAAAGTTTAATTATGTGTTTAAAGATCATTACTGGAATAGATATTTCTTTAGAAGTTTGACTTTCTATAAATGATTGCAATTATAATTATGGGACTTATTTAGTCCCTTTGAGAATAGGAGAATATTAGTTATCCAACTTTAGGCTTAATTTATCTTTATTATGTTAGGATAGCACACAGAAAGATGTATTTATCTATTGATCTTAATCATCGCACGGATAGGACAATCTTGGAACAAAGAGACCCTACCTTATTGATTTGTTTTCATTTCTCTCTAAGGGCTAGCAATGAGTCTATAAGTTAACATTCAGTAAATAGTTATGTTAAAAATGAAAAAAAAAAAATACAGAGAATGAGGAGGTGACTTGCATTACGAACCTGGAATTTATTTTTATGATGAACTGTTCTACCTGTTCAGATAAAAAGAATGCCGTAAGATTAGGTTGTCTGACATTTTCAAATATATATTCCTCATCTTATTCTTTTTAGAATATTAGTTGCTTCTTGCTGACAAAGAAAAGAAGTCAAATGGCTGCATGATGTATCTGTCTCTGGAGAACACACAATAATCATTAACATGAATGCTTGAGACTTCCTTTCACAACTTTGGTTTAGTCTGGTGTTTCCTGTACTGAAATTAACTACAGCACAAACTTCTCCCTTTTTATTCTGTAGGGAATGTGATTAACAACTATACAAAGATTTTCAGCAAAAATAGTTTTATATACTGGTCATCTTTGGCTATCATCATTTAACTACTATGTAATTGTCATATTTGCTTATCATAAAGTGAATAATTATTAGCTGAGTGAATACAGATTTATTCTTCATACTTTTGTTTTTCTTGGACAGCAGTGTCATGATTTATTTTTATAGTCTGAATTATAAGATAAGATATTATTGGTTTAAGGTTTCCAAGAGGTACCTTAGCCATATTATCAGTAATGGTCAAAAATTTTTTAAATAAATTGAAAAATGCATTCATACCTGTATATATTAATTGAATATTCAAGGAAAACCTATTAATATATTTGAAATTTAAGCTGATACTTTTGCCTACTTTAAGTATTCATTAGAGTATGAGAAGTTGAAAAAATGTGAAAATCTCTGATGTACTTTCATGTTTATTTTTATTTTCTAGTAAAATTGAATAGATTTCTATTGTGGTATGAACACACACAAGTTTTTTGATGAACAATATTGAAAGACAGACAGAATTTCCACCTTACTTTCATGTAATGGGCTCTGTAGCCCCACATTAGCACCTTATTAAAGTGGCTTTGCTGCCTGACCTGTGGTAGCGCAGTGGATAAAGCGTCGACCTGGGAACACTGAGGTCGCCAGTTCAAAACCCTGCACTGGTCTGGTCAAGGCACATATGGGAGTTGATGCTTCCAGCTCCTCCCCTCTTTCTCTCTCTCTCTCTCACTCTGTGTCTCCTCTCTAAAATGAATAAAATAAAATAATAATAAAATAAATTAAAAAGACTATAAAGTGGCTTTGCTACTGATGTTAGTTTAAAGGAAGAATTTTATTATTAACATTTTGACAACATTGTGATTTGCCATTAAGACTTCCTAAAAAGTAACATTTTTCTACCAGAGTATGGTCTTCTTTTTCCATTTTTTTAATTTATATATTCTCTCAATTAAAAAATGGTTAAATTGCTGTGAACATCTTTATTAAACATAAATGTATAAAAAAGAGCTATTGCACATTCATGTTTCTAAGAATATTTGAAAATAAACAGCACTGGTGATCACTATCTTTTGTTTTCCTATAATACTATGTGAAAAAAAAATACTACAAGTTAACTTTTTCATTTGCAAACCTTTCTCTTTTACAATAAACCTTTTAAAACCAGTCTCATAAATAATACCAATATTAAAGAGCACTTCTCTGATGTGAATGAACTTAGCATTCATATTTTTATAAAGTCATTGTTCTGAGGGCAGTGATTTTCAACCTTTTCACTCTTGGACTGGTGGTGACCTAACAGTCTGGGAATGGAAACACAGCAACGAATCGTTTGTCCCACCATGCCTAACAGTGCAATGCGGAACAAGCTGTTTGATTTCTGAACACTTCGTATGATGCACTAAATGCTACATAAGTTTGTCCAAATGCTTTTAGTCTATTGCACCTGATTTGTAAATGTTCCACATGATGCAAAAGGCTGTTCAAACAAGCCTACAAGTTCCAATGACATCTAAGACAACCTCTAACAGTATTCTCATCGATGATATAGGGTAAGTGGCAGTCACCCTGAGCATAAGCAAATTCAACTAAAATCATTGTGTCTGTAATCTTCATACAATACCAAGGGGGTTAATTTTTTTGTGGACCAGCATGAAATTTCTGGTGGCCCGGACCAGTCTGCATACTGGCAGTTGGAAAACACTGTTTTAGGGAATAGGAACAATAAAGCTGAAACAATAGGAAGAGATTTTTGGTTTTGTTTTTTTTTTAATAAATTTGGTGATGTATTTCTTTGATCCATTCATGAGCTCTCTTTCAAAATTATACACGGCCATGTTTCTGCTGGGTGTTGGCCTCTTCTGTTACTTTGGTGGAAGAGAAGCTGGGTGGCTCTCATGACTACTGAAACCTAAGTCCCTTCCATTTGGAGCTCACTGCAGATCACCTAACCTGTCAAGGTTATGGTCCTATAAACCATCATCCAGTTTCAGCTTCTAACTCCTCACTGATGCTAAATTCATTTTAACAATTCTACTAAATGAAAGTGTTAATTTAATATCATCATTTGTCTTAAAGGCATTCAAAGCCATCCTTTCCTAACTTTATGATCTATGTATAAATTTTTAAAAATCTTTTACCTAAATATAAGTTATAGGCATAGTCAATATATTTTACTTATAAAAATACTGTGACATTCCTCGTCTTTATTATTCTTTAAATAGATCATTGACAGATTTGATGAACCAGTACTGATTGGGCACCTAATTTTACCCAGACCTGGCTGAACGCAGGAGTACAGGTCACTGTACTGAACTCAGAACAAAAAAAAATGCACTTTAAAATGAAAGGTGATAGCCGTAAAAAAAGAAAAAAGTACATAAAAATGTAAAAAGTGTTTACAGAGGTAATGGGACACAAAGGAGACAAGGAAAGTTTTAAAAAATACCTATGCTTTTATACTGTTTTGAAAGATTTTTTTTTCAAGTAAGGATAGTGGACCAAAGTTTTCAGGTGTGGTGGACAGTCCAGATTAGAAGAGACAAAAATCATTACTAGTTGGATATTGGATATTGTTAGATCATAGTGAGTCAAAGAAACAGAAGAAGATTAAATCACAGAGGTAAGCTGGAGCAAGAACTTGGAGGACATGGTGAGGAGCTTGAGAATTTTACTTGGGGAAACAAGGGCTGTTAGCATGTTTTAATTAGTAGAGAACATGGGCAAATGTGCCTTTATATAGGTCATTCGAAGGGTAATGAAAAATTTACCTAGGATGAGTACAACACATTAGATGGTATAACACTTAGACAGCTTCTGGGAGAACAGAAATTACTTGTTGGGACAGTCCCGATTTTTAACAATTTGTCCTGCATCCTGCAGCATTTTTAAAAAGTCCTGATTTAAAAAAATATATTACAATAGTATTTTTGCATTCTATGAAAAATTTCTTTTGCTCCATATAGACGAATTTTTTTAATCAAGAACACCCCCGTCAATGGTGTCCTGCTTTACCAATTTTAAAATCTGGTCACCTTACTTTAGCATCTACTCCTTGTTTTCAGAGACAAACATGGAAATATCAGTTTTTTTGTTTTGTTGTGTTCTGATAAAGCACACTGTGTAACAGCCTAGCAATTCCAACAGAACATAAATGATACCACTCATTCTACTGTGTCTCAATACGTGATTGTGCCTCATAGATGATTTATGGGCAGGAAATTTTCTACCAGCTTCCATGTATTGAATATTAGACACAAGCTGAAATCTGTGAATGTTTTCTTGAATTAGATAATTTAACCCAGAAAACATGCAATGAGGCAGGTTAAATGATAACCTATATTTTAAAGATGATAAAACTGAGGCCTAGAAGTTAAGATTAAATAAACCTATTCAAATTCACAAACTAGTAAATCAATAAATACAAGTTTTAATAGGTCAAGCTCTTAACCACTACTCACACTACCTTTCAAATGTTCTAATACATGTGTAAACTTAGCTATAATAACAGATATTCGTATCTTTAAAATTGCAGGGAATTCGCCTGACCTGTGGTGGCGCAGTGGATAAAGCGTCGACCTGGGAACACTGAGGTCGCCAGTTCAAAACCCTGCACTGGTCTGGTCAAGGCACATATGGGAGTTGATGCTTCCAGCTCCTCCCCCCTTTCTTTCTCTCTCTCTCTCAGTCTCTCTGTGTCTCCTCTCTAAAATGAATAAAATAAAAATAAAAAAATTAAAAAAAAATTAAAAAAAAAATTGCAGGGAATGCGATGTTCTTTTCTACCTTTTCAAAACCAACTTGTTTATCTTTCTTGGCTCAAATCAAAGCGCCATCTTTTTTAGGAAGTTTTCTTGGCAGTGTCTTCTAAATATCACAATTAATTTCTCCTGCTTTTATTTTGTAATGCTATGTTTATTTACTTGTACATTGCAGTGATTATGTGACTTATTTATTGAATGAAATTTTTTCTACCTTTTATATTTTTGCTACTGTGGTTGAATCTCTGTGGAAGAACTATAGTTAACATTAAATGGGAGGTTTATCTTTTTCTGCCATGGGGATGTAAGTCCATATTTTATTTTATATTCCTTTATTAATAAAAACTAATATGTAATAATAAATGTGTATATAATACATTTTATTGAATAAATACGTTTAATTCTTGGGTGGTAGCCTGGTAAAGAAGATAACCTTAAGGTGGCCTTGTACTGACTTGTAATACGTGGCTGCTTCCCATACTGGGCATTTATAAGAAAAAAGCACAGAAGAGAATTGTAGCTACTTGGTTGTATTTATCTTCTTATAAAACATTGACTTGTTTCTTCATATAATTCATCTTTGTAAGAGAAACTTTATGGTGCATGAATTTTTTGAATCCTTTTTTTTCATTTAATGGTGCATAATAAAGTACTCTCTTATATTGAAACCATAGCTAATAGAGTTTTTAAAGCAGATCAGGAATATATATATATATATATATATATATATATATATATATATATATATATATTCTACCATCTACCACAATTTATCCATTGTATTATCAGAGTTATTTAAATTATTGTAATTAACTATAATTTTTTAGTAATACCTGTCTCCCTAAGAAAACTTAGAGACTGGCCCTGGCCGGTTGGCTCAGTGGTAGAGCATCAGCCCAGTGTGTGCAAGTCCCAGCTGTGATTCCTGGTCAGGGCACACAGGAGAAGCACCTGTCTGCTTCTCAACTACTCCTCCACTTGCTTCTCTCTCTCTCTCTCTTCTCCTCCTCCCCTCCCACAGCCAAGGCTAAATTAGAACGAGTAGACCCTGCGCGCTGAGAATGGCTTCATGGCCTCTGCTTCACGTGCTAGAAAAATGGCTCTGGATGCAACAGAACAATGCCCCAGATGGGCAGAGCATCACCCCCTAGTGAGCATGCTGCTGGGTCGGTCCCAGTCAGGGTGAATGTTGGGGGGAGGGGAGTCTGTCTCTGCCTCTGTTCCTCTTGCTGAAAAAAAGAAAAAAGAGAGTAAAGAGAAACAAGTACCCATAGAGTTTATTCTTTGTTTACTTCCCCACAGGAAAACTTATGGATAAGTTTTCTAAATTATGACATTAATTTACATATTTGACTCTTAAAGATTAACAATTTGGAATAATAATCTTGTGAGGAAGTTAATTTATTTTAACTAAATATTTTCAACAATAGGTGAATCATTCTTGTAAGTATATATGTACATGTATATGTATATGTATATGTATGTTTATGGGGTGAGGAGGAAGAAGTAGGCTGCTTTAGGCTAAGGCGAAGTTAGTTGGTCCTAGCTGCATTAGAGATTGAGACTCGGAATTAGGCAAGTAAGAATAAAAAGCCAAATAATTTAAAGGCCTAACTATTACAAATAACAAATATATGTGACCTATCCACAGTAAAATTTTATTACCTTTCAATTAAAAAACAACACTATCTTTCTGCTACGTGTGCTACGACATAGGGATAGTATGAATAGCATCGGGAAATTTATGACAACATAGGTCTGATTGAAATAGGGAGGAAATGGACTTTGATGTTTTGAAGTAAAGGATAGTAACCAATGATTTCATCTCAAATGATAGAGGGCATGATACGATTATACTAAAGTGATCATGGCTCTTATTCACTTATTCACCATGATTTAAGTAGCTACAATATTATTAGACACTCTGATAAGTCTTGTGACAAATATAAAAATATGATATGGTTACGACAATCAGTGCATCTATTAGAAATGAGGTAATACAACTGACTGTGATTCAGAAATAAAAGAAATATTTACATTTTAATCCTCCATCAAAATTTTAAGTTACAGAGTATGAGACTTAGATAAGTAGTTACTTGTATATCTTTAGAAAAATCTTTCTTGAGTGTTACTATTTTCTTCATCACAATATTACAGGTATTGATCAACTTACAACCCATGCTACTTACGACCATTCGACTTTACGACCACAATTGCTAGCCACGACTGCTCTACTTCTGTTAGCGCAAACGTTGCCCAGCTGGGTGCACAACAGTGTGGACCAGCTTCCAGCAGCACTTTGCAATTGGAAAAATGTTTCGTATGATATTTTTTACACCTGTATTTTGTATTTTTGTATGCACCTATATTTTGTAATTTTGTATGTCTTGCAAATATTAAACCAGTTGCACTGGTAATACAGTGTTTTACTTAAATCTGACAAATGTAAAAATAAGAAACAAAATGGTGTAGAGATGATGCAAATAACATAAAATGAACAAAGAAAATTATGATATATAACAATAATGAAAGAAAATTGTGACAAAATATGACTTAAAGATTTTTATAACATCATTTCACAATACTGTACATATAACCTACTCAACTTACAACCAAATTGTGTTACGACCAGTCTGTTGGAACCAATCATGGTCGTAAGTCGAGCACTAGCTGTACTGAAAAATACCATGATAAATTTTATTGACAGATAAAAGTTGTAAAAGTTAGAAGGAAGTAGTAAATTATTCACACTGGAGGACATAAAAAAAGTTCAGGAAGTAGGGCATTTCAGCTCAACCTTGAAAGATGAGTTATAATTAGAAAGAAAACAGGAACAAGAAATTCCATGATAAGGGATCAATATGAATAAAGGCTTAGAGATTGTCTTGAAAGGTCATGCCATTGTCAGTACACTGGAATCAGAGGACATATGGATGAAAGTAACTGTAGATGATATTGGAAATATGTTTAAGCCCAAATCATGGAGACCTTAGTATGCCATGGAAATAATTTTGAACTTTATTCTGTAGATAAAAGTAAGCCTACTAAGGTTTTCTTGAAATCAATAGTATTTATCAAGTATCTTCTGTGAACTAAAGCCATAGGATTAACACATAAATATAAGGGCAGTTACTACTGCAATTATTAATAGTATCAGAAAACCACTTGTCATACTAAGAGATGTTGTCCTGAATTTCTGAACCAATGTGTCAGGTCCTTCATAGATCTAGATACAACCATACAAAATAACATGATTTATTGTACAGGTTGGCCATTTTAAATGTACAGAGTCAGATAGTATATATTTTAGGCTTTGAGCCAGAACATCTCTTTCATTACTACTTTTATTGTAATGCAAAAGAAGTCAATCAATATGTAAATAAGTGGGTGTAGGTTGTATCAATAAAATGTTATTTATAAGAATAGTCAGAAGGTCTTATTTAATCTGTAAACTACAATTTGCTGATTCCTGATTTAGCCCAATGAGAAAATTTTCTGAAATTTTTCTTCACCTAATGTTACAGAAAGGTCTACCATAGTGTATCTTTAGATTCCAGGAAATCTCTAAGACCACCTTTACTTTTGAAACTATTTTAAGTTTAGAGTTTCTCAAGACCACCCTTATATTTAATAACTAACTAAAAGATTGAATAAGACACATTGAAAGTGCATACACTCACATTTATGTGTGTGTGTTTTTTTATAGCAAAAGGATATAAACTTACATTAGCCCAAGGAGGAAGGATGCGTGGCAAAATCCAGAAGAATTCCAAGCATAAAGCTTCTTTTTGTAGTCTTCAATTGGAATAGTAGAAAGCACTGACCTCTCCCAGTCCTGTTATATAACAATATGTACAGAGTATTGTCAGTGCTTTCGAGAAAGCTCACCTGCCTTGACATCCAGCATTTTTACTGGAGCTAAGTAATGTAGACATGATTGACTGTTCTTATAGTTGACTTCAGCTCCCAGGCTTTCTAGAGATTGAGCTTATACTGTGGGGCCAAAGGTCCCCAAATAAATCACATTATTAGTATTGACTATCTTTCATGACCCGAGATCCCTAAGTAAACACAGATAATTTTATCAGACAGGATATTTCAAGAGTTTAGAGCCGTGATGGTGAAACTATGACACGCGTGTCAGCATTGACACACGTAGCCGCTTTTGATGACACGTGGTCGCATGCAGCCGCATACCAGAGAAGTATGGGGCCGCATGCCGAGAAGGAATTTCATCCTTGGCTCCTGAACAGCCAGGTGCAGTAACCCAGGATAAAACATTTGCTGTAGTGTAGACACTCTGTGCTGGAGGTCTGTAGGCCAAAACAACAGAACTCCGGCACAGAGGGTCTGGTTCCGGGACTTTCCGTTAGGCCGTTTTTCTGAAAGTGACACACCACCAAGTTATACTCGGTGTTTGGGTGAATTTTGACACACCAAGCTCAAAAGATTGCCCATCACTGGTTTAGAGATCATGTTCAAGGAATAAGGGGTAAAAGACCCCTTGAAAATGGTAGATTCTTTACTACTCAAAGCCATGTTCTTCCTGTGTCTCTCAAGTCACCTTTCCTCTCTATGCATGTCTGTGTATTCACATTTCCCCATTTATAGGGACACCAGGCATGTTGTATTAGGGCCAAGCTAATGACCTGACTTTTCTTGGTAAATTACAAAAACTTTTAAAATTAGATCATATTCTGAGCTAATAGGGATTAGGGTTTCAATGTATTTTGATAGAGACAGAAGTCAGAGAGAGGGATAGATAGGGACAGACAGACAGGAAGGGAGAGAGAAGAGAAGTATCAATTCTTCATTGCGGCACTTTAGTTGTACATTGATTTCTTTCTCATATATGCCTTGACTGTGGGACTACAGCAGACCAAGTGACCACTTGCTCAAGCCAGCCACTTTGGGCTCAAGCTGGTGAGCTTTGCTCAAACCAGATGAACTCACTCTCAAGATGGCAACCTTTGGGTTTCAAACCTGGGTCCTCTGTGTCCCAGTCTGATGCTCTATGCACTGTCAATGTATTTTTTAAGGTGACACAATTCAACCTACAACAACCTCATTACTTTGTTGTGAGGAGGACATGAATTAATCTCTGGAAAATGCAAAGCAGAATACTTGAAACTTAGAAAATATTTTATAATTGAAATCTTAATTAGAACAAATCCAAGTACTTTAGACCAAGTACTTTAATTATATGTGTGTGTGTGTATATATATATATACACGTGTGTGTGTGTGTGTGTGTGTGTTAGTTTGTTAAGGAATGGAGTGGAAAAAAAATCCAGATAATAGTTTGATATGGATGTACACATCATTGATCAAAAGATCATGGATTGATGAAATAAATTATACGTGCTTCAATCTTTGAAGACGGGTAAGTTCCCTGGAAATATATGGACAATAATAAGAATGAAAATAGTATGCCATAGATGATATTGACTTTCAAAAAAGCCAATTTCTGTGGTTCTCATCTCTTCAGTAATATAAACATTTATGACACTTCGTTGCAATGCTATATTTCTTTGTTTACCCAAGATAGACTTTGTTCTGAACCTCAGCAGCTAGGGCCCTAAGGCAAGTGAGGCACCCCCAGTACTTGATGTATGCTCATCACTTAAGTTTGCTCTTTTGAATGGTTAATGTACTAAATAACTGATGGACATAAAGCTTGGATATGACAGATAATAGACACTTCTTTTTTATATATTAGTTAAAATGTATTAATTGTTGTAGGAAAAGGTAGTAAGGTAAATAGCAGAAAAGAGAAACCATACTTTAACAGAATATGGAGGTAGGCAGATTTTTGTAGAAAAAAATCACAGAAAATCATAAGATATACAAAAAAAAACCCCACATTTTTCTCTGTCCTTCAGGACTTATTTTTCTTTTTTTTAGTGTTTGTTGAAATTTAAACTAGAGGATGTAGGGAATTTCTCATGTTTATGCAAAATAGTGGAGGTCCCAAGATTTCTTACTTAGTATCAAATAAGTTTTATAATTGAGAAAAATGTATCCAAACACAATTTATTTTTGCTTCTATTTAATTTTGACCATTTGCTTTGTTTACATGGATAACAGTCATCATTTTAATTGAATAGCTTGGAGCAAGATTTTCCTGCTGACAATCATCTTTAAAGCTATAACTTTAAAATCAAGATTCTTAAAGCCAGTCAATTAGTATTTACTCAGTGTACATTATCTGAAAATTATTATGCTAAACTATTTCATGAGATAATCAGAGGGGAAAATAGCAAATTATTTGCATAGAAAAATGTAAGTGCAGTTATTTATACAAAATAATTGTTTTTTTTTTCACTTAAGAATATCCTTTATTAAGAAATAGAAATGATTAACTCTATCAGATCTATACTTCTTATAAATACTCTGTATGACAAAATGGGAAGTGTGCATAAAGCACTTCTTAGATATGATGGCTGTCACTAAGAAAATAATTTTATGCAATTAAATTACAAACAGAAGTAACTTATGTTTTCATGAACATCCCATTTACTTGAAAAAAAAAACTGATTTAAATGATGAATTATCAAACTGGGTTTTCTTTATATTTTTTCTTTTATTAATTTTAATGGGGTGACATTAATAAATCAGGGTACATATGTTCAAAGAAAACATCTCCAGGTTATCTAATCATTCAATTATGTTGCATACCCATCACCCAAAGTCAAATTGTCCTCTGTCACCTTCTATCTGGTTTTCTTTGTGCCCCTCCCCTCCCCCCTCTCCCAACCTCTCCTCCCACCCCCACCCCGTAACCACCACACTCTTGTCCATGTCTCATAGTCTCACTTTTATGTCGCACATATGTATGAAAACATGCTGTTTGCAGTTTTTTTCTGTTTTACTTATTTCACTCCGAATAATGTTATCAAGGTTCATCCATTTTGTTGTAAATGATCCAATGTCATCATTTCTTATGGCTGAGTAGTATTCCATAGTATATATGTACCAAAGCTTTTTAATCCACTCATCCTCTAATGGACACTTGGGCTGTTTCCAGATCTTCTCTATTGTGAACAATGCTGCCACGAACATGGGGGCGCATTTCTTCTTTTCGAACAGTGCTATGGTGTTCTTAGGGTATATTCCTAAAAGTGGGATAGCTGGGTCAAAAGGCAGTTCGATTTTTAAATTTTTGAGGAATCTCCATACTGTTTTCCACAGTGGCTGCACCAGTCTGCATTCCCACCAGCAGTGCAGGAGGGTTCCCTTTTCTCCACATCCTCGCCAGCACTTGTTCTGTGTTGTTTTGCTGATGAGCACCATTCTGACTGGTGTGAGGTGATATCTCATTGTGGTTTTAATTTGCATTTCTCTAATGATTAGTGATGTTGAGCATTTTTTCATGTGCCTATTGGCCATCTGTATGTCCTCGCTGGAAAAATTTCTATTCATTTTGTTTGCCCATTTTTTGATTGGATTGTTTGTCTTCCTGGTGTTGAGTTTTATAAGTTCTTTATAAATTTTGGTTATTAACCCCTTATCAGACAGACGTGTTGTCAAATATGTTCTCCTATTGTGTGGTTTGTCTTTTTATTCTGTTCTTATTGTCTTTAGCTGTGCAAAAACTTTTTAGTTTGATATAGTCCCATTTGTTTATCTTGCCTTTTATTTCATTTGCCCGTGGAGGTAAGTCAACAAATATATTGCTGCTACAGATGTCGGAGAGCTTGCTGCCTATGTTTTCTTCTAAGATGCTTATGGATTCATGGCTTACATTTAAGTCTTTTATCCATTTTGAGTTTGTTTTTGTGAATGGTGTAAGTTGATGGTTTAGTTTCATTTTTTGCAGGTAGATGTCCAATTTTCCCAACACCATTTGTTAAAGAGGCTGTCTTTACTTCATTGTATGTTCTTTCCTCCTTTGTCAAATATCAATTGTCCATAAAGGTGTGGGTTTATTTCTGGATTCTTTGTTCTGTTCCATTGATCTATGTGCCTATTCTTATGCCAGTACCAGACTGTCTTGAGTACAATGGCCTTGTAGTAAACCTTGATATCAGGAAGAGTGATACCTCCTGCTTTATTTTTTCTTTTTAAGATTGCTGAGGCTATTCGTGTTCTTTCTTTGTTCCATATAAATTTTTGGAATATGTGTTCTATATCTTTGAAGTATGTCATTGGAATTTTAATTGGTATTGCATCGAATTTATAAATTGCTTTCGGTAATATAGACATTTTCATGATGTTTATTCTTCCTAGCCATGAGCACGGTATATGCTTCCAATTGTTTGTATCTTCCTTGATTTCTTTTATCAATGTTTTATAATTTTCCGAGTACAAGTCCTTAACCTCCTTGGTTAATTTTACTCCTAGGTACTTTATTTCTTTGGCTGCAATAGTGAAGGGGATTGTTTCCTTAATTTCTTTTGCTGACAGTTCATTGTTGGTATATAAAAATGCCTGTGATTTCTGAGTATTAATTTTATATCCTGCCTCCTTGCTGAATTCATTTATCAGGTTCAAAATAATTGGTTTAAGATGAATCTAAATAGAGTGTAGAAGAAAGTAACCATATACTTTTCATTATGTCCCAATATCCCCCAAGATCACATGATCCTGCACCTTATTTCACCTGTATGAATAAATTAGGCAAATTTTCTAAACGTAGATTTGAGGGCTCATAATTTGGTATCTTTTTCTCATTCTTTTGTTTTAGTGATCCATTTGATATTTGAACAAAATAAAAAAATAGTTCTATAAACAACAAATAATCCACATATGATAGCATCAGATAAGGGACATTTTAAGAAGAAAATAATACAAGAACTACTTTGCATACTGTATAGAGACACACAATATTATTTGGATTTACTTCACTGATTTTCAGCCTTATTTTTTCACCTAAAAGTAGAGAAGTATGGTTACATGATTTTCCAAGCAGAAGTCTTCAAAGTCAAACTGAGGCATATATGCTTCTGTGAATATTTGAAATCTCTCTAGGATAGTGGTTCTTAACCTCGGTTCTATCAAACCCAAGGGGTTCGATAAGTCGGCCTCAGGGGTTCGGAGAAGCCTCTTCCATGGAGGCCAGAATAAAGTAATACTGTAATTTGTTGTGAGTTCATGCACTTTGTTGGTTTTGTTTTTTGAGCAAGGTGATGTTCATGCACGGCTCATTTTGTGCACCAGTAAAAAAAACATATACCTATGTCTTGAATTTGGAAAAAAGATCATATTTTATTTATCACTAAAGAAGGGTTCGGTGAATGTGCATATGAAACTGGTGGGTTCGGTACCTGAAAAAAAGGTTAAGAACGAATGCTCTAGGAGATACACATGCATAAATAATTTTTAAGACATTATTTTTAGATATCTGCCAGTTTACAAAACTAACAAACAAACAAAAACACTGTGGTCTCTTGGCTCTCCCTTCCAATATTTCTTTTTAAAATCACCTGTCTGCTCTCACTTTAAAAAATTAAGGCACATTTTCCATCTTAAATCAAATTACAGAGCCTCCTTAGCAATGACAAAAATCTTGACAACTCATGAGATTTTGAGTGTCTTGCAAAAAGTCTGCTATGAACAAAGCTAAGTATGTTTCAGGGTCAATGCCTTATTTCACCCTAAAAACATACTGTTAACAATTTTCCATTCAAATATATTAAATCATAAAAGTACATTCAGAAGATGTGAGATGGTTATCATGAGAGCATGCATCAACCGTTTCTTTAGAAATAAAAATCAAGGCAGACTTTTTCAACAACATTTGATTTAGTTGACTGAACTTAAAAATTATTTTTTTCTTATCAGGATACAGTGGTCTTTGTTTATAAAGTGAATCAGCTAAATAGGCAATTCTAAAATTTGATGAATAATATTTCAAATACATAAAAATGTGCATTATGCTTTTTGGAAATATTTAAACTTATAGAAATATTTATATTTCAATTTAAAATATATTACAAGTACATATTTTTCCAGAATTATTTTCAGGAATACAGAAACAAAAGTGTTTGAAAACCGCTTCATCTTGTTTCTTCTAACGTTAAAGCAACTGTTACTATATATATTCGGCAAAGCAGTAAGTTAGAACATACTAATAAATTTTACATTGAAAATAAGATAGAAATGTAGCAAACATTTGAACCTTAATACTCTGCTTATCTCTCTCGATGCATGTGAACCTTTTCAAGTTTAGAAACCATAGTGAAATATTCATTTTCTGGATATCTTACATGTTTTAGAGATTTATATTTCTCTTTTACAAAAAGATTAAAACTATCTTTTAAGGTAATCATTGAAGTGAGTACAGGCAGACAGTTGTGTTCAGAAGGCAAAGCTAGCCCACTTGTGATTTACATTAAAGTATATCAAGAATAATAGACATCAGACAGAAAACTTCCTTGGGGAGAGGGGAAACGATCAAAAGTTTTTGTGAAACAAACCAGACTAATCCACCCCTGAAGAGACCCAATCTAAACACACTCTGCCATTTCTTTCTGAAATGCATTGACAGTGTTCATTCAGTGATGTGCACTTAAGAGTAACAGTGATTCTGTAAAAAGTTTCTTTGAAAGATTTTGAACTATGTCATTCAGGCTATGCTTATAATAAAGGTGTAGCTACTGAGGTGAACCCATCTAAGTTATACAAGAGTCTTAATATAAACAACCTACCAAGAGAGATACACAGACATGCAAATATTTGCCAAGGAATTTATTATACTCTCTATGGGAAAATAGATGAAAGTGGAGGAAAATGTGCATAAGCCTTTCAACAGTGAAAAATATTAACTAAAAAACAAAGCCCATCAAAAACCATATTCCCAAGAACTTGGAGGATGATTACAGGTTCCCAGAGCTGCACAGTGAATCAAATAAATTTCGTTTTGTTGTTTAGTTGCCTAGAAAGAACACTCTCTGGAAGAGCAGGAAATATTTCCTTCCCTTTTTAAACATTAACTTCCTTTTATTTATTTGAAGCAGCTGTTGGGAAGCAATGAAATTTAGAGCCATGGTGACAATAATGGATTTTATTCACCACAAATTTATTTGCATATACCTGCACAAGAGAACCACAAGGGAAACAAACGAACTAGAAAATCTTGAACAAAACAAGTACGTACATGGACCGCATGGCCTGGAGGTGGCTGATTTCTAGGCATTTCTCAGCTTTGCCATTAAGTTTTGTGCTGATATAATTATCTAATTTTATTGGAAATTTTAAGTCAGATAGCTAAATTAACAGAGCTGGTTATTTCTCTCATTACTCTGAAAGACGACCTGCTTCAGCTGACTAAGTCGCTACATTTTCCTAAATTTACATTTTCACATAACATTCAATGCCTGCTACATGCCTGTACAAGTCTGATCATTTCAGGACAATAGACAATATTTCATAGCCTAAATAAAATAGATTTAATTGCTAAATGAGATTTCAAAAGAAAAAGAATGAACTTCATTTTAATCACAAACAAGCTGCAAGGCTATTTTCAATTACAGCAAACTTTTTCTTTTTCTCCAGCTGAGTCCCTGCTGATTCCTGAAATTACGCATAAACTGTCCCAGATTTTGAAGGGGTGAACCTGCTAAAGTTTTCCTTTTGTCAGTTAATAAAAGATCTGTGATTAGAACCTAAATAAATTGGCATTCTTAAGATGTATTAGCCCACCCTGTATATTTCAGGACGCGATGATTAAGCATGAAGGTCTGAGATATCCTCTAGTGACAGGAGTGTTCCTAATTAGGCTGCTGGTGTTGCAAGTATTCACCTCTTCAGCAGGAACATCAAAAGATAACGTGAGAACTAAGCCCTAGAAAAAGGAGTCTGTTGGGTATTAAACAATCAGGTCAATAATGCATTGTATTTTCAAAGTTCTAGCTTTTAGGGAGGTTTGCTCTGTGAGGCTCTGAGTTTACACCACTTAATAATTATATAACTACAAATCCTGAGTGTCGGGAAGTTGAAACAGATGTCCTTAACTTTGGAGGTCTGAAGGACATCCAACTCTTAAGGGAAATCAAACATAGCATCACTTAAAGATACAAGGAAACAATGCTAATGGAACACAGAAAAGGAAAACAATAGTTATATTTCACTTTGCAGGATTGTTTTGTTTATTTTTACTAACCTAATTACTATTTTTATGTTGCTTCTTCATTGTTCCTTTGTTTACTCAATAATCACTCATGAAATATGTAATTGATTTCTAGTATATGGATAATTCTACTACTTTTGCCAAGTATGATCCATACCAAAATACTCACAAAGATACATGGGGATCACAATAGAAGGTGAGAAGGTCAAGAATACCCAACCAAAGCAAATGATTCCAAAGATGTTAAATTGAAAAGCAAAATGATATTAGATTACTCCAAGTCAAATTTGTATAATTTGAAAGAAAACAGATACGAAGGAGTCGCTTATTCTAGTAATGAGGGAATTACAAAAGGTACAAAGGAAAACCCCCCAGCAATTTCAGGTTTATAAATAATAATGTTTGAATTGATTTTAGACTAAGAATGATAAGTCCCTATAACTGTGAAATAATTTATCCTCTTGGCAATGAAAACCATTGAAAAGGCTTAACAAGGACATTGTTTAAAAAAAAGATTTGAAAAAATTAATAGGGATACATATCTGATTATATAACAGGAGTTACAAAACATAATTATTAGCAACTATTTTTCCTATAACTTAACGTTCTCTGTTGTTTCCATATTCACTAACATACTATCACCACCAACAATAACAACTTAAGAACTACCTCTAAGGACACTGATATCAAACCTCATGTGACCATTTACATGTTCTAAAGATTTCTTAACATTGAAGCCAGTTCAAATAACTTTGCAGAAATGAATCATATTTGTTAATTTTAATTTATAGCAAGCTTTCAGATCTTTAAAATGAGCCCAATCCTGTTGCACAATTGCTGTGTTGTATAACTTTATTCAAATATCCATATAACTCTGAATCTTATTCCTGTCTAATCATACAGTTGTGACACATAGTTTTATATCACACTATTTATTGAATAACTACTTCTTACTCACATTTCTTATTGTGGCCAAATTATATAAGGAATTAAACTTTAAAAATAAATATGTAGGGCCCTGGCTGGTTGGCTCAGTGGTAGAGCATAGGCCCAGCATGTGGAAGTTCTGGGTTCAATTCCCGGTCAGACCATCTGTTTCTCCACCCTTCCCCCTACTCTCTCTCTCTCTCTCTCCATGTCCCATAGCCATGGTTTGAAAGGTTGGAGCAAGTTGGCCCTGGGTGCTGAGGATGGCTCCAAGACCATTGCTTTAGGCACTAAAATAGCTCGGTTGCCAAGCTGTGAAACAGTGCCCAGATGGGCAGAGCATCGGCCCTAGATGGGGCTTTCTGGGTGGATCCCAGTCAGGGAGCATGTGAGAGTCTGTCTTTCTACCTCCCTGCCTCTCATTTTAAAAAAAATGAATATGTTTATGTCATAAATATACATACATACAAATTTAGGCATACAACTGTATCACATGTTTGTATGGGTCTAATTGCACTAAAAATCAACGTCGTATGACAAAGAAAACAAAACTTGAGGAAAGTGGATTAAGTGACTGATCCCTTCAGTAGATTCTTGTTTGTGCCCTGACTGGGGATGGAACCCACAACCTTGGCATGTCAGGACGATGCTCCAACCAATTGAGCTATGCAGCTATCAATAGGTGTGTATAATTTTCCTATTCACCCAGCCTGAAAACCAATACAAATCATTTAAATTTTTAATAAAATAAATGCATTTTAACTGAAGTGTAAGAATTTTTACTCAAAATGTTTCATTTTAATCTCTACTTTCTGTGAACCTACCAATTAGGTGTTTTACATTTGTAAAATATATATATAAAAGTTTAATCTTTGAATGTCTAAGGTGTATATATGGAATGAATCTCCAAAAAGAACATTACCTTTAAATGAATATCGATTTATTATAGAAGTTCATATTTCTCTCACAGATTTATTCTCATAGTGGATGTTTTAATAATGTGTTTAATAACTAATCCTGTTACAGTCGACAGCTAGTTAGCTATTAACAAAAAATAAAGAAGAAAAGGTAACTAAACCTGATTAAGACAGGAAGCTACAGCTTCACAGACTCCCGAGGGACAACCACATCCTCTGCCAAAGATCCCAGAGCAGGCAGGAAAAACCAGCTTTCCAATCACCTTGGGTAAACAACAAGCCCACTTGCCTGGATTACTAGGGGCAGCAATAAATATAAGGAGAAAATTCCTTCACTGAGTGCACGTACAGTTGAAGTCAGATACAAAGAAGAACTGTGAGGCATGCATGGTAGGAGTCATAATAGTGACCACAAAGAGGAGGAGACTAACCTGGGGAAAGCTGGGGGAAAGGATTCAATAGGATAAAGGCTGAAATCCCAGAAAATCCCCCGAAAGAGATGGGATAGGAGAGACACCAGCATAGACCCAAGAAAAGCCAGAAAAGAGATCGGCTTATTTGAAAGAAAGCCTGCTCTCTCCCAAGCCCAATGAGCTATCATCAAAGCTTAACAAAGTCCCCAGTTTGTCTTGCTCACTCTCAGTAGCACCATTTCACTTACTCTTTTCAGTAGATGTGGGACACAGCATAGCACCAATCATAGGCCGGCTGGGAACAAAAACTGCTAGATTCCAAAGAATTTTTCTATGACCCCTCAAATCCTCCCATGAGTGTATCCTTGAAATACATTCCCCCGTGATACTGTGAAAGAATTCTATTTGTTCCAGCAATAATTCTAGTTAGAACTTCCAGTATTATACTTATTTTTGGCATCGATCATAAAAGGAGTTGAAAATATATGCTTCAGCTCCAATATGTAGTGAGTTTAGTAATTATTGCTCCCATTTTTACAAAAAAATCAAGGCTGAACAAATCCAAAATCACTTTTTTAACCCATTAGAGAAAAGGTTGCAAAAGATGAGTGCATCTAGTGACACATGAGATACGCTTACCCGGTAGAGAAGCTCTAAAACCATAAAGTGGTAGGAACAACTAAATGGTAACCCTGGTGAGTTGCTGAAGGTTGAGAATGAGGCTAACTTGAAAGTAAAAACTTCTGGGGTTCAAGTGCTAGGCTGCCTCTCACACTTATGTGGGTGTTATATCTGAGAATCCCACCACATTCTCACAGTGAAGAGCCAAGAAAAATCAACTGTTGGCTCATAGAGAAAAGGGAAGACTAATACTTGTGAAATGAATCTAGAACATTCTCTATGACAAAGGCCTGTTCTTCAGCAGCAAAAACACTTTACTGGAGCTTATCTTACCTGGGGGAAGAGCCCAGGTACCAAACCCATCTAGACTTTTCTTCTCACCTAAAGTGGCAAGGAGAAGTGCAGAATGGAAGCTAAGAAACTGTTGTGACTTTATATCTCAAGGACCCTGGCCCATTAAATAACTTACATTTAATTATAAGATAAAAGAAGATTTTGATTTCCTCAGATCTTAACACTAAACCAACCGGGCTCTGATATAAAAATAATGAATTACAACAAATAGCTAGATGATACAAAATATCTCAGTGGTTCATAGGGAAGCACAAAATTAAAATAAACAAGGACACTAGAAGAAACTGAATTTTTGTCACCTACAGCTATAGCAAACATTAAACACAGTGGAATTCTTACGTGTATTAATATAAAACCTCATACTAACTACTTAGTTACCTCTTAAAATATTATAATTTATAATAAGATATATATATTATTTTATATCTATTTTAAATATATATATATATATATATTCTATCTATCATCTATATAGCTATCTATCATATATTATATCTTGTATTTATCTCCCATTTCTTGTACAGAGCTTCTAGAATCCTTGGAATTTCCTAAGTAAGAAGAACAATAAGAGCATATTTTGTTATGACATTTGGTCTTTTGTCATCTGTTCCTCAAATACCTCCAGATCCATAGAGAGGAAATGGGTTTCTGGCTAGTCATATGAACCCCTTTCAACCATACCTGAGTTTATGTTAATGGATGAATTTTGGAAAGCTCCTAAAATGGGAGCTGGTTTCCAGGGTAACCAATCAAGATTAGAGGGTTGGCACTTTCAGTCTTATTTTCTGACCTCAAGGAAGGAGAGAGTGGTGGGAGGTCAAAACAATTACCAATGACTAATTTCCAGATTATAAAAATGTGGTGATGGAGAGATAGTGGTGTGCCTGGAAAGAGCATAGAAGGCGTGTGCTCCTTGCCCCATAACTTGCCCAATATAACTTTTCATCTGACTATTATTTTGTATCCTTTGAAATCCTTTGTAATGCACTAGTAATCTAGAAAGTCAATTGTTTTTCTAAGTTCTTCGAGTCAATGTAGCTAGTTAATCAAACTCAAAGAGGGAGGAGGGAGGTGGTGATAAGCTTACTTTGACCAGAAGCACAAGCAATAACCTGAATTTGTGATTTGCATCTGTAGTGGGGGGTGAGGCAGTCTTAAAGACATGTAGCCTGTGTGGTCTGATTTTATACCCAGGTAGATAATATCAGATGTGAGTTAACTAGTAAAGAAGAATTGTTTGGTCTGTGAGGAACCCTTATATCTGGTGTCAGAAGTAAAGTAGTATTGTTAGTACTGAAAGTAGAAGACATATCGGAGTGTGTTTTTCCTTTACATCTCCATCATCTTATCAAATACATTATGACTAGTTTTCAACCAAAATAATTATGTGTAATGCTAAAAGACAAGGAAAAAAACAACCACAGTTCAAAGAAATAAAGTGAGCATCAAATTTGGACTTGCATATAATAGATTTTGGAATTATTAGATAGGCATTTCAAAATAATTATGATGGACGTTAAGGGGTCTGACAGAAAAAGTACCAATGTGCAAAAACAGATTGGTTATGTAAGCAAAGAGAAAGATTCAAAGTAAAAAAAATTAAAAGGAAATGAGAAAAATAAAAAAATACCTTAACAGAAACGAAGAATGCCTTTGATGTGATGTATCAATTTCAATGGATATAACAGAGGAAAGAATCAATGAGCCTAAAGATAGGTCAATAGAAATGTCCTAAACTGAAAAAAAAAAATCCATATATCTTTAGAGATAAATGTCTTCAAACTTTTTGAGTAGATACCCAGAAGAGGGATTGCTGGTATGTTCTATTTTTCATTTTTTGAGGACCTGCTATGCTGTTTTTGAATGATTGTATAAAGAAGATGTAGCTCATGTATACAATAAAATAATACTTAGCCATAAAGAAAAAATGAAATACCACCATCTGTGACAGCATGAATAGATCTTAAAAGTATCATGCTAAGCAAAATAAGTCAGATGGAAGAAGACAAAACCCATATAATGTCACTCATATGTGGGATATAAAACAGAAATCCACAAACAAACAAACTCATAGGTGCAGACAACAGTATGGTAATTGCCAGAAGAGAAGAAATGTGTGGGAAGGTGGAAGAGAGTAAATGGGGTCAAATATACTGCTCACAAAAATTAGAAGATATTTTTTCTTCATATTCATTTTGAAATGTCCTGTAATTTTTGTGAGCAGTAGATATGGTGAGCACACAATGCAATATACAGGTCATGCATTATAGAATTGTACACTTGAAACCTATTTAGTCTTATGAACTAATGCCACATCAATAAAGCTCATTAAATAAATGAAAAAAATCAGAAAATACAAGACAATTTTAAAAAATGAAACTAACGTATAAGAGATGCTAGCTCTCTTAACACAGCATTCCTTACTGCTTCAGTGAACAGGATGACCTTTGAGTTCTCCCATCAAACAGAGTAGTTGCGTGAGTTTTACTGATATATTTATTCTAATATTTCCACTTTTCTGAGCCTTATGATCCTTTCTTCTACCATCTGCCATGCATTTCTGCATTATCAATTTTGCTATGGAATATTGCTTCTCCTAGCTTCCTAGGAGTCTTAGCAGCATGTTAGCACATCTTCCAGAATTCTTATCAGGGTGTTAAATCCTGTGTTCTGGCAGTGTGCTGCCATATCAAAGAAGTTCTCCTGTTTTTTATTACCTCTGAGCAGCTACAGAGCCCACTCTCATAGATGATCTCGTAGCTCTTGCCAAAACATTTTGGCTAGATCCTGTGGCTTCTTCAGCCTGTAGTCCTTTCTTTGTTTATTGCACTGAGCACTTGCTCATCCAGATTATATTGTGTCTTGATCTCAGTTTCTTCTCTGGCAGTCGGAGGGAAGTTGGGAATCAGGTTTGTATGTTTTATTTTTTAAAATATAGCCTTTTCATTGCCTTTACGGAAGGAGAGAGCACTAGCATGGAGGAGTTGACCACTTTGGTAAACCCAAAGTATTCTGGGAAACAGGGATTCATAACTTTTCAGTGTATTATTTCTGATGCCCCTATTTCTTCTCTTACAGTTTCTACTTTCCATTGTAAAACATCTACTTTTGGCATAACAAATTCATGGGATTTGAGAATTAAAACTGCTTTGATATTCTGCTACCCTTTAAAGGAAATCCTAGGCCTACCTCTCATTTTTGTTCTGTCTTTTTTCTGAAAGAGGTGATTATGTGTATGCTGCTGACTCGCCCTTCTGGCTTCCACATTTGGCCACAATAGGATGATTATTTACTTTTGGCCTTTTACTGTCTTTCTCTAATGAATCTGTCAACAATAGCCATATTGTCACACAGTCTTTAATATTCATTAATTCTCTTGTACTTCTCAATGTCCAGAGAGAGTAGCACCTGACAATGCACACACTTACACTGCTATCTCACCCCAATTCATCCTCAGTCACAAATTTTAACATTTGCACCATGACAATAAACCTGGAGCTATCTATAGCCAACTTGCCATCAATGGCAAGGTCCTTGTTGCCAGCCTGCTACAAAATTCCATTTTATAATTTGCTTCTTCAAATCACTCCAACACCAATGATCCTCGCTGAACTTTGTTAAGGGACATTCAGATAGAGATTAACATACAATTGTTTTATTTTGAAATACTAATAGGAACAATACTCTAAAAGAGGAAAGGAAGTAGATATTGTCAGAAGAAACTGACCTGTGATGATTTTGCAACTGAGGCTAGTCAATTCTACAGGTAGCTGTGGGACAGGGATAACCTTTTAGAGTTAAATGCAAATAAAGGCATGAAGACAGGTCTTACTATCACCCCACTGAGCAGTCGTTGTGTGAAGAATGTTAATCCTGCCTGACCAGGTGGTGGCGCAGTAGATAGAGCATCGGACTGGGATGCAGAAGACCCAGGTTCGAGATCCCAAGGTTGCCAGCTTGAGCGCGGGCCCATCTGGCTTGAGCAAAATCTCCTCAGCTTGGACCCAAGGTCGCTGGCTCCAGCAAGGGGTGGCTCAGTCTGCTGAAGGCCCACGGTCAAGGCACATGTGAGAAAGCAATAAATGAACAGCTATGGTGTCGCAACAGCAACAAAAAACTAGTGATTGATGCTTCTCATCTCTCTCCGTTCCTGTCTGTCTGTCCCTATCTATCCCTCTCTCTGACTCTCTCTCTGTCCCTGTAAAAAAAAAAAAAAAAAAAAAAAAAAAAAAAGAATGTTAATCACTAAAGATACAACACGCTTAAGGTTACTCTACATTACTAGCATTTTCTATTTTCTTTAAGTCTAGAAAGTTATTTAAAAAAAAATCAAGCCCTGATTTGTAGCATTTGCAGATTTCCATGGTAGATACAGTACTACCAGAGCCAATTTCCAACTTCAAATGTCATGTGGCCTAACTGAGTAGAGAAGAGATGCAGAGTGGCACAAAATCTCAGAAATGCAGGAGATGTAAATAGAAGGGAACAAATAGGAAAATGTGATTAAATAATTGGGAAATAATGAATATTGAGCATTTAAAACCTTTTTTAAATATAGTTTATTTAATTGTAACTACATAACTTAAACATACCTCTATCTAAAAAGCTGGCTTACAATTTTTTTGAATATTAAAAAAAATTGCTCTTGAAAGCTACTACAAGCTGGCTAAACCAAACTGGCCTCCCACTACTAGACTCAATGAAAATACGACCTATGATAAACTTAAGTGCAACATATTAATTTGTGGTTACTTCAATTGATCACTTGTACTGGTAAACTAACAAGTTATAAAGCAATACTAAAAAGCTCTTTTTGAAATCCTCTATGTTTTTAAGGTTTTTTCGTCTAGAATAGAGATGGCTTGGAAGGGAGACTTTCGTACAAAAGAAGTAAAATGCATGCTTTATTGCCTCCTCTCCTATTTCAAGTGACACTTACTTGATTATTTTAACTTTTTACTTTTAGTCAATGGGTTCGAGAAAAGAGAAGTCATGTCTATGGCCAGGGACATGAGCATAAAAAAATAAGTGTTTGTACTTTTGTGATCTGACAATATAAGAGCTCACATTAATTAAGCAACTAACAAGAATTTCATACAGTACTTTTCATGTGTCATCACAGTGAATGTTAATACTATTTACACTTACTTATGAGAAAATAAACTTAAGCAAATTGCCCAAAGATACACAGTTCTCACTGAGCAGTGGAACCAAGATGAGGCGCAATTGCTAGGAATTCAGATGCTTACCAATTTCATGCATTAATTACTTTAATTAAATATATCATTAATATGGTTGTAATCAGGGAAAAAATACATTTTAAAAACATGTATATGGCATAATTAACAAGAGCCCTGAATTCAGTGGCTATACTTTAAATAGAAGCCATTATCAGTGTATTTACACCTGGTGTAACATACAGTTTTAAGAAGTAATAGCAAATACAGTGATCACTTGTTCTGATAAGTATTTAACAATCAGAGCTACTGTCAGGGAAACCAGAGAAACATCAAAGTTAAGACTAGTAACCTATTGTCTGACCAGGTGGTGGCGCAGTGGATAGAGCGTCGGACTGGGATGTGGAGGACCCAGGTTTGAGACCCTGGAGTCACCAGCTTGAGTGTGGGCTCATCGGCTTTAGCAAAAAGCTCACCAGCTTGGACTCAAGGTTGCTGGCTCAAGCAGGGGATTACTCGGTCTGCTGAAGGCCTGTGGTCAAGGCACATATGAGAAGGCAACCAATGAACAACTAAGGTGTGACAAGGAAAAACTGATGATTGATACTTCTCATCTCTCTCCATTCCTGTCTGTCTGTCCCTATCTATTCCTCTTTCTGACTCTCTCTCTCTGTCCCTGTAAAAAAAAAAAAAAAAAAAAAAAAAAAAAAAAAAAAAAAAGACTAGTAACCTATTTATTAATCATTGTCTGGAACATTTTAAGTTGGTAGTCGAAATAAATTCTGGTTGAATCAGTGGTTTAGGTAATGCTCGTTAAAAGTTAGATCCATATCACTGCTGATTTGTTCAATTGTGTAAACTGTAGTGATTAATCTTGTTTGGAAAAAATGTTCTGGGATAGGTATAAAGGTATGGAAGGGAAAATACACATTAGGCAGATGGAAAAGACAGCACTTACCTTATAAGGGATTGCTAAAAAGTCATTTTTTTTTTTCTTGATAGTGTCTTTGTTGACATATTTTTGGGTACTCAGAGAAATGTAAACTTTAATTTAAAAAGCAGTATATTTGCCTTTGGTACATAAAGAATGCCAACATTTTATCATAGGGACTGATCAATATGGTGATGACATTTGAACAAGTAAATAAATAAAATTAAAATTACACCCTAGAGAAAAAAATTACCTCAAGTTCAACTTTCCATGAACTTTATTGAAGATAATTAGATATATGCTGAGTATAGAAAATTAAATAATACAGGAAGATTTTTTAAATGAGCACTTTTATCTACTATTACCTATCAATCTAGCTGGATAGTAAGCTACATTTATAAAATATAGTGCTATAAACTGATTAAATTCAAATATGTCATCAAATTTTTTTGTTATTACATCAAATGCATAAAAGTCTATATTATATATATATATATATATATATATATATATATATATATGTTATGTTAATATAGGTTATCATATATATTTTAAAAGTAATCATTTGTACTTTTCTTATTAAAAACAGATTTTGTGTGACCACAGTATGATGAATGACCTTCTGAGTTATTATTATATCTACAACTCCCTTTCTGTCCAATCTCCAGATGCAGTTCTTTGTATTTGGGTTGCCATGATTTGAGTTTCATGACCAGAAGGATTTCCTCAGACCTGATTGTACCACAGATTGGTGCCTGACCAAAAGTTACATTAAACATAGAGGAGACTAATAGGTTTATGAAGAAGACTGACATAGAAATTCTCTTTACCTACCAATCAAATTTCTCTTAGGAGGAATTAAGTAATATGCTATAGAAAAGGAATTGTTGCAGGCAGTTGAGTGGAGCAAAATCCAAGTGATATATAAAGTATTCAGAACAAACCATTTCACAATAGAAACCAAGAATACAAAGAAGTGTAAAGGCAAAGATAACATGAACAAAAAAAGTAGGAAAATGAGAAACTGATGCAGTAGACACCACAGCCACCAAATTGCATGAGTTATTTTGGTGCTGTTGGACCTGATCTAGTATCATTAATGTAATTTCCCTCTACCATGATGCTTTCATTTCATTTGTTGAAGCATGTTATTGCATTTCCATTTTTCATGAACAATTTTACAATAAAATGTCCATGTTAGTAGAGGTAAGTTAAACATATTTCTGTTGCTTGAATCTGAGTCAAACTAACACAATATGAATGTGCATGCATAAAAATAGACTCACACGCACAAACATACAAATTTATTTAGAAATATACATATTTCTATTTTAAAATGATATAGAGCTCATTGCTTATATTCCTTGTTCTTTCTGTGTCTAGAAAGAGCTTTAAAGGCTCTTTTTAGAAATTACCAAGACCCATTTTAAAAAAATTCCCGAGAGAAGCAACAGGCAATTATGTTTTCATCAGCAAACGATTACAGAGTCATACCTCAGTTTATTGCATGTTCAGAGATGTCACTTTTTTTTCTTTTACAAATTGAATGCAAGACCCTCTACCAGCACAATGATTAACTTTGCCCTTATTGCAGTGGTCTGGAACCAAACCCACAATGCCTTCATATTATATCTGTATGTAAAAAAGCATTGTGCAACTTTACATCCATTATCCATTTCATGTATGTCTAAGGACTTGGTGTTCATGCTGAAATTTCATGTCTGATTTTGTTCAAGAAAGGAACAAACAACATGGAGAGTCATTATAAGGGAGTATTTTTAAACTTCATCTCATCTTCATGGCACAAAAGATGAATAGCTTCTTTGGTGAGGGAAGAAAAAGCAATAAGAAAGTACAGAGCGCTTCTTTGGTGAGGGAAGAAAAAGCAATAAGAAAGTACAGAGCACATAAACCTTAGCAATGTGAACTGGCCCAGGGAATTCAGACTTATTAATACCCTTGATGAGTGTGTAGTAGGTTTAGCATTCAGTTTGTGTTCTACCTACCCACAAGCCTATGGTTTATATACACTCCTGGATTCACGGGAGCAGCACAATCCTGCGATGATATCAGGTAATACTCTAAGCACACTGTTTACAGAGCTTAGCATTTGAAAAGTATTTATGGCTTCAGAAGCCATCTAGGCAAAATGTCTCATTTTATTCTCATTTAAAAGAAGAGACTTAGAAACCTTCAGTAACTATTACTACTAGCTCAAGACCTCCGAGTTATTCATAATCAGGCCCAGGGCCACAACAGTTTTTGTTTGTTTCTTATTTATGTTTTTATTTCTTGTGTTTTCAACACCACCATATAGATTCAACTATTTCTACCAGATGATACAACTCCAACCGATGGTTACAAAGTTTATGCTTGTACGTGACTTAAAAATTGGCTTACTGCGAGACTTACTGTATAATAGTAAAGTTTTAATTTAATGAAAACAGTTTCAATCATGAACACTATATTATAATGCATCACTTTATGGAATCCTATTTTTTAATTAAAAATTAAAAGAAAAACAAAACACATGAACAACAAAACCTCAGGGGCAACTACTATTATTTATTCCATTTTAGACAGGAAGAAAATGAGTTTTAAAAAGTTTCAAATAAATTACCTTTAATAACAGAGATTAACAAGGTGGAAAGTTGATACTTGTGTATCTGGTTCTTGAGAATTACCTTGGTTTATAATAAATTCTGCTTGGTGTACATTTCTGCACACAATCCAATTTAACTTGCTGAGACTCTAAATATTGTCTTTTTAATACATTGATCATTATTTCTTATTCTGTATGTTTCTGCCCTTTATACTCTAATATACCTTGAATTCCAGGGTAATTTAGGGCAATAGAACAATGGAAAGTCTGCCAGAACTAATCGTTATCAGCTTGGAACTTTAGCATCTCTCAATGTGATCTTTACTTCTGCATGTAAGATCTTGTGCATCAATAGTGTTGAAGGGGTTATAAAGTCTTTTATGTCTTTAATAGTATGTCTTCTGAAGAATAAATATAGAGTTTAGAATATAAATTCACACAGCGTGTTGGAGAAGTAATAACTTGATGTGTTCCAAGGCATAAATCCTCTAAAACAACTGAAGGATTAAATTTGTGACAAAAAAGGAGGAAAAGTTTCCTTAGTACAGTTTATGGTATTGCTTCTCCCTGTCTGCATAATAAACACACAAATAAATAAAACAATCAATCAATAAAAAGATAGCAAAAACCTTTTTTAATTATTTTATTTAGTGAATTATTCATTCAATATTCTCTGAGCCCTAACATATAAATGACACAAAGCCGAATGCTGTAGAGTATTTGAGGCATTGGTCTCTATACAACTAACTTAAAAAACTATAAACATAAATTATAGTGACAGTGGTGATATATATAATAAGAAGATATAATTTTTGCTGCTACTCACTAGAGAAACATTACTGTGAATAGAGCAGATAGTCAACCGTTATGATCAACCATCTAGGATTACTACGAAGTATTCCTTCATAGTATACATAGCCATTAAAAGTCCAAATATGGCCTGACCAGGCGGAGGCACAGTATCAGAGCATCATACTGGGACACGGAGGATCCAGGTTGGAGACCCTAAGGTCTCCAGCTTGAGCGCGGGCTCACTGGGTTTGAGCAAGGCTCACCAGCTTGAGCCCAAGGTTGCTGGCTTGAGCAAAGGGTCACTCGGTCCGCTGTAGCCCCCCAATGAAGGCACATATGAGAAATTAATCAATGACCGACTAAGGTGCTGCAACGAAGAATTGATGTTTCTCATCTCTCTCCCTTCCTGTCTGTCTCTCCCTACCTGTCCCTCTCTCTGACTCTCTCTGTCTCTGAAAAAAAAAAAAAAAGTCCAAATGTGGCGTGTTGTGATAGCACAGTGGATAAAGTGTTGACCTGAAACACTGAGGTTGCTGGTTCAAAACCCTGGACTTACTGGGTCAAGGCACATATGGGAGTTGATGCTTCCTGCTCCTCCCTCTTCCTCTCTCTCTCTCTCTCTCTCTCTCTCTCTCACTCTCTCTCTCTCATTTCTGAAAATGAATAAATAAAGTCTTTTAAAAAAAGTCCGAATGTGATGATCAATAAAAAGTAAAACAGTATGAATTTAAGTGTAACTATGGGTTCTGGAATAGTTTTCCTTCAGTGTTCTATTTTACTTTCTAAGTGATGCATTAAAAAATTAAGCATTTTGTTTTCTAAATGATGCTAAAATGAATAACACCTAAAAATAACTTAAAAAGTAGTAGAGATACCTTTATATATTTTTGCTAAAAATGATGAATTTGCTAGTCTATTCTTGCAACTATGATTTTTGTGGCTTATAACTTTGAGGTGATTCACACAATACCAATAAAAATAAGATAACTATCCTCATAAATAATTATAGCTATAGGCCATTTAGTGAAAAATTGGATTACTATACACTGATAATATAATTTTCATCTCTCATCCTAAGTTATTTCTAGTATCCTCGAAATATATAAAAAAAGTAATTTTTAGAAATGGAAGCTGTTTTTACCTTAATTAGAATTATTAAAAATTATTACACTTCTAGTGTGAATTAATAGAGTGTGTCTATAGAGATAGTGACTCAAATATTGTTTTGTTTAAAATGTTCTTTCCAGTAATAAATATATTCAACCAAAATTTGTGTCAGTGAACTTTTCTAAATTTAAAATGGTCTTATTTTCTGATTATATTACACAACATCAACTCTGTTGATGCTATGTACTTGTCAATACTTATCAATTAGTTAGTAAGGAAAAATGATACTCAAAGAAATGTGAACACGTTAACATAACTTCAAACACAATCTATATGTTCCACTAACCATTATTAATTTAGTTTTCCTATTTGAAAATGTTTCACTTGCTATATTTTCTGAGATAAACCTTTTTCTCTCAGTGTTATTCTGTTTCCCATAATTTCACCTAGGATCATAAACATTGGTTGATATCATGAGAAATGCAACATTTAACAGAACCATATACACATCTAGTGTTCAAACTACTGAATAAGGAACAATAAACAGATATATAATGAAGCACAATAAACAGCTGTGTTCATGACATAAAAAGAAAAATGAAATAGTAATTTTGGTTTTTCATTTAATTTATTTCTTAAGCCAAATATGAATGTAATTAGCATTCTGTGATGTAACTTAGTTTTAGAAATACCTAGAAATGTGATGTCAGCCTAACTCCTTAGAGGCAGAAATCAAGGATTCTAAGAAATCTTTTTATTTTCCATAAATGTATATAAATCAAAGACAACCCTAAATACTTCAGGATTTAATTTATATATTTTTGAACATTCATTCATTCATGTTTTTTATATACTTTCAATATTTACTTAATCTTTTATGGGAAAATATTATAGTAGGTTTTGGAATGAAAAGAAACAAAAAGGGAGTAAGACATGCTATCTGAAATCAAATAAATCCATCATAGCCAGAAATGCTAGACAGAAAGGCTACAAAAATAAACATAACTTACAATACTTGTTTTATTGATGTTTTATAGTTTGGCCTTAAATTTAAAAAATTGCATGTTGTTAATATCTATATATAATATCTTGTAACATCTTATATTTTGGATGTCATATAAAAAGGCATATCTTAGTATCTGCAATAATAATTTTGAATAGAAAAGCTGCCTTTTGCTTTCCTTACATGAGTAACTAATATAATTTCTTTGACCCTCAGTTTGCCCTTCTGTAAAATGAATAAATAAATAGGTAGCAAGTAGTTTTAAATGATATTGTTTCTCTTGTTTGAAGTTAGGATGCAGTAACTTTTCAATTTTTTTTCTTCAAGAAAGAATAGTAATAGTGAAAGATGCAGAAGTAAATTTCCTCAAATTCCCCCTCAATGATTTGATATATGGTAACTGGGTTGTTTTAAACAGTGGAAGAAAACTGATGTGCTTTAAAGAATTTATAGTTTTATGTCTATTGGAGGTAAGAGAGTCTAAAGAAGTAAAAGGAGATTGGTCAGCTTTGATAAAAGGAGTTCATGTGAAGGAGTAGAAGATGATTAAAATGATTGTGAAGGTTGGAACAGAAATGTAGTTTCAGTCTACTACAGAACAACTGAGGGACTTTAGAAGACATGGGTGAGAACTATAAGACACTAATGGAGTTAACGTCCAAGAGCAGAGATGATAATGACTTAATTAGTAAAACAAAATGACATACATTTTCTTCATTCAAATTCAGTACATGTCTTAAAATAGAGAAATGATATTTTTGCATCTAAGAGAGTTCTTTTTTTTTTTTTTTTTTTTTTTTTTTTTTTTACAGAGACAGAGAGTCAGTGAGAGGGACAGACAGGAATGGAGAGAGATGAGAAGCATCAATCATCAGTTTTTTGTTGCCATTGAGGCTCCTTAGTTGTTCATTGATTGCTTTCTCATATGTGCCTTGACCACGGCCTTCAGCATCCCCAGCGACCTTAGGTGCAAGCTAGTGAGCTTTTGCTCAAACCAGATGAGCCTGCACTCAAGCTGGCGACCTCGGGGTCTCAAATCTGGGTCCTTCCGCATCCCAGTCTGATGCTCTATGCACTGCGCTACCACCTAGTCAGGCCCCTAATAGAGTTCTCAAGTAAAAAGCATAAAGACAAGGAAAAAAATACAGCTGTAATCCCAACCTGATGTATAAGATCTAGTCAAATTTTGGTGCCTGCTTTTCCAAAAGCATTTCAACTCAGCAGAAAAATAAGCACTTTTTACTTCTGTTTCATAATGAAGACATTGGTCTTTCCTTACAGTTAAAATTCAGATTCTTTCACATATTTTTCACCACTCAGTTTTTTTGTTAAGAAGGGCTTAACTTTGCTGCAACTATTCCTTATAATACCCACAAGGAAGGCAGCAATATATATTTTGTGATTTCTGCTGCTGTGTGTAGTGGAAGTGCTGACATCAATTCTTACCTTAACAAATTTTAGTATTCAAATGTTAACTCAGTGAGTTGAAGATGTAAGTTGCTTTAAGTTAGTTTGCATTGTGAACTGATATAAACTAATTTGTTTTATAGATTCCTGAGACATTTTGTGTTATCATTGGTAGCTTTTAATAGCAACTAATAAAAAATTAGTTGGAGCTGAAAATTCTCTCTCTAAAACAGTGCCATCACGAGGGAAGTTATAATAAACACAGGTCTCAGATAAAATTCTGTCTCATTTATTAGCAAGCAAGCATGTGTGTGCACGTGATCCTGTGCGCACATGAAAACATACACACACACACACACACACACACACACCTTTGCTGCAAACTGGGAAGTTTCTTTCCTCTGCCTTTTAGACAATTGGGTAGGTCCTTCATATCGAGAGTTTTCAGGATTAGAGTTCTCCTCTGTAAAGACACAGATGACAAGAATCATCCATTTAAACAAAGGTGCATCAGGGTTGTAAGACTAAGAGTCCTTTCTGACAAGAATGCTGGGTTTGCTAGATTATCTCACTTTTTCCCTTATTTGAATATCACTACAAGTATTTCTACAAGTAGTTTTTCCTTATCTGATTATTTTTACTACAGCTTATTTTAACAATGAAAAATCATTTCTGATATTGATTATGCTTATAGACAAGCTCATTATGCTGAGTTCATATATAGAGAGAGTTTTAGTGGTTATTTCTGGAATTGTTCATAATTAGGTCTTTTAAACTGATAAATCAGACCAGCCTGCCAATGATCTACAGCTACATCATTTACCATTATTGATGTCTACATCTCTCTATCTGTATGTGTCTTTTGTATTGAAAATGTTTTAAATTACATTATAGGTAACACAATAAGAACTGTTTAGTTTCAGTCCTTTAGTCTAGTTGATACCTTCACTCAAAAAATCCATATTGTTATAGAAATGTAAAGTGGTACTGTTCCTGTGATATATCAATAATCTACTGTTCATTGGTTTTAAGGAAAATTCTATTATTATAGGAGTTTTATAACAAACTAGCCTATTATATCCCCCCTAATAAATATTGTGCAGCATATCAGTATCCCCATTCATTCAGAAGAACTTTTTTCCAGCTGCTGAGTATGATCTTGATGGACTACTTTCAGCTGTTAGATATTTCAAGAATTATCTCAGTACCTTAGCCCATGCCACACTGCCTTCTTGTGATGCTAACAAACGTTAAAAACAAAAGTCTGAATCTCTTGTCCCTGTTCTGGACAGCTCCAAAGAGCCCTTCAAACTTCAGAACTTTCCTGGAGGTTAGCTGAAGTTGTCATTGGGCCTAAATTGCTGTTTAATTACTCCATCTGGATAAATAGGGCCTCTTTTTTCTCCCTTCCACAAGTTTAGACCTATCCCATAGATGACTTGTACTTTATCTGTTCAAATAGCCCAACATAGGATTGCCAACTTAGCCATCATTAATTGTGCATAAGATTGATGAATTTTAACTCATAGTTAAAACACTATCACATCACTTCCTCACTTATATATAGAATATTAATATCTGGTTTCTATGTTATATTCCATGTCTTTCTCCTGAGATGAACACAAGCTCTTTGAAAACTGAGGTAAAATTATTTTTTCACAGCCACTGATAGCTTACTATAAACTTCTTTATCAGTCATTGCCAAGCATGCAAGCATGTGTTTTTAATGTAATGCATATATTTGGTACAGAGAGGCAAAAAGCATGTTTTTGCTCATCACCTAGTTAGTAAATATCTGGGTTATTTCAAAAATACACAGTATGTTATATACATTGTATAATCAAGATGAAACTGGAGTAAACTTAGAAATTTTTACAAAAGTTGTAATATAAGGTATACATATAAATTTCTAATGTTTGTGAAATAAACACATTGCTGAAGTGCTTAAAACATAACTTTCATGGAAATATCAGAAGAACTTTCAGATTTTGAATGATATAAAATATTTCCATTTAAATATTAAAGTAACATCCACCTGTCTACTATTCTCTTTGACATCTTGCATCCTTAACAGAACTAAAAAATTTAATTATTTTGTATAAACAGAAACACATTTTTTACCAAGGATATGATGTTGTGTTATTTAGTTAGACTCAGAATTTGCAGTTAAATTATTTGGCTCAATGTTTTATTCTCATAGTAAAACTATTCTGATATATTGTATGTTCCTCTGAGAGAGAATTTTAGTTGGTTTGTTTAATCTGCGGAACAGAGCAATGTGTTTTATATTGAAATATTAATATTAATACTATATTAAAAATGAGAGCTATACCTGAAAAGAACATGCAAATCAGATACTGTCCAAGCAGAAGAGACTGTAGCAGGAGGATCTGAAAGCGCATGCGTGGCCTGTGCAAGGAGAGCAGCGATGGAGAGAAGGCTCAGGACCGGATGGAAAAGGGCAGTCTGTCCGGGCATCTATCGGCATTCCTCAAGGACCTAAGCTTTCCTTTCATTTCTCCTGTTTTAGAAAATTAAGTTATAAGGTAGTACTGAGATACTTTGACATCAAGCAGTGTAAACAATTTAAAGCACAGAAGAATTCCACGTAAAATACTGGAGATTTAAAACACGCACACATATACACATAAGATTGCAAGCTTTCTACTTTGAGTTCTCAGACTAAATCATGAAACAAAAGAGAGACATTTTAATTTTGTGTAAACTATGTTAATTATTAAGAACTAACAAAATAAATTCAATTCCACTATATGTCTATACATTCATACACATATATTCATACCACACAACCACACAAATACATAAAATGTAATGTGCATATAGACACACACACATATAAATGTTCTCTGAAAATCTCTATATATTCAAGACAGTAGTGGTTTTCAAAGAGCATTAATTTTTCCCAATAATTTTGGAGTCATTTAAGATACACAGAAGCATGAAATACATGGATCACAAGTATGGATTTTCCAACATTTATAAGTGGTTGACCACAAACCCTAGTGTCTATTTCATACAGGTCGAATTTAAATATATATATGAGTTGATTGATCTGAGCATGCTCACTCTTTTTATCCAGAGACATTAATGAGGTAGATCACTTCTCTACTACTGAAGTAATAGAATAAAGGTGAGGAAAGACTAAGTTTTATTCTTAGAAAGTTTCTTTACATGGAACATGAGCAGTCAAGCTAATTGTATGTTTGTGTGTACATATATGCATACGTTTTTATAATCATAAAACTCTTTTTAATGTATTTAGTGTTCTACATTATGTTTTAAAGTTCTTATTAATGTCATTTGTCATAGCAAAATCAAGTGCTTCAGGAAGTGCATGCTTGTATAGATTATTACTTTATGAACCCTCTAAAATCTTGCTGTGTCTTGAATGTCAATCATATGAATTTACAATTTTCTTTAAAAATGTTACCACTTCCTTCACTTATAAACAGATTAAAAGCTGTTTGAATACCACTAAGCCATGTAGTGCCTTTTATTCATGTCTTCATATATTAGTGTTGAAAAAAATGGTGGATTTTACCTCAGATTCAAAAAGCAGAATTATTTTTGAAGAAGTAAAACTGTCACTATTTGCAGATGATATGATATTGTATATTGAAAACCTAAAAGTCTCAGTCAAAAAACTACTGGACCTTATAAATGAATTCAGCAAGGTGGCAGGATATAAAATTAATACTCAGAAATCAGAGGCATTTCTAATACCAACAATGAACTGTCAGCAAAAGAAATTAAGGAAACAATCCCCTTCACTATTGCAGCCAAAAAAATAAAGTACCTATGAGTAAATTTAACCAAGGAGGTTAAGGACTTGTACTCGGAAAATTATAGAACATTGATAAAAGAAATCAAGGAAGATACAAACAAGTGGAAGCATATACCGTGCTCATGGCTAGGAAGAATAAACATCATTAAAATGTCTATATTACTCAAAGCAATTTATAAATTCAATGCAATACCAATTAAAATACCAATGACATACTTCAAAGATATAGAACACATATTCCAAAAATTTATATGGAACAAAGAAAGAACACGAATAGCCTCAGCAATCTTAAAAAGAAAAATTAAAGCAGGAGGTATCACTCTTTCAGATATCAAGGTTTACTATAAGGCCATTATACTCAAGACAGCCTGGTACTGGCATAAGAACAGGCACATAGATCAATGGAACAGAACAGAGGACCCAGAAATAAACCCACAGCTTTATGGACAACTGATATTTGACAAAGGAGGAAAGAACATACAATGGAGTAAAGACAGCCTCTTTAACAAATGGTGTTGGGAAAATTGGACATCTACCTGCAAAAAAATGAAACTAGACCATCAACTTACACCATTCACAAAAACAAACTCAAAATGGATAAAAGACTTAAATGTAAGCCGTGAAACCATAAGCATCTTAGAAGAAAACATAGGCAGCAAGCTCTCCGACATCTGTAGCAGCAGTATATTTGCCGATTTATCTCCACGGGCAAATGAAATAAAAGGCAAGATAAACAAATGGGACTATATGAAACTAAAAAGGTTTTGCACAGCTAAAGACAATAGGAACAGAATAAAAAGACAAACCACACAATGGGAGAACATATTCGACAGCACATCTGATAAGGGGTTAATAACTAAAATTTATAAAGAACTTATAAAACTCAACACCAGGAAGACAAACATCCCAATCAAAAAATGGACAAAAGAAATGAATAGAAACTTCTCCAAAGAGGACATACAGATGGCCAATAGGCATATGAAAAAAATGCTCAACATCACTAATCATTAGAGAAATGCAAATTAAAACCACAATGAGACATCACCTCACACCAGTCAGAATGGCACTCATCAGCAAAACAACACAGAATAAGTGCTGGCGAGGATGTGAAGAAAAGGGAACCCTTCTGCACTGCTGGTGGGAATGCAGACTGGTGCAGCCACTGTGGAAAACAGTTTGCAGATTGCTCAGAAAATTAAAAATCGAACTGCCTTTTGACCCAGCTATCCCACTTATAGGAATATACCCTAAGAACACCATAGCACTGTTCGAAAAGAAGAAATGCGCCCCCCTGTTCGTGGCAGCATTGTTCACAATAGCGAAGATCTGGAAACAGCCCAAGTGTCCGTCAGAAGACGAGTGGATTCAAAAGCTATGGTACATATATACTATGGAATACTACTCAGCCATAAGAAACAATGACATCGGATCATTTATAACAAAATGGATGTACCTTGATAACATTATACGGAGTTAAATAAGTAAATCAGAAAAAAAGAAAAACTGAGAACAGCATGATTACATACATAGGTGGGACATTAAAGTTAGAATATGAGACATGGACAAGAGAGTGGTGGTTATGGGATGGGGGGAGGGAGGGAAGAGTGGGATAGGGAGGAAGGGAGGGACACAGGGAAAACCAGATAGAAGGTGACAGATGACAATTTGACTTTGGGTGATGGGTATGCAACACAATTGAATGATAAGATAACATGGAGATGTTTTCATTGTACATATGTACCCTGATTTATTGGTGTCACCCCATTAGAATTAATAATAATAAAATATATATAAAAACTGAATAAATAAATTCTGATTAATTTATGGATAATTTTTCATTAAACTGTGATTATTTCAACATTAATACATATATTTATTTATTCCTCAACAATTCACTGGGGAACAATTTTTTTTTTTTGGTTGCATGTGGTTTTAGAACTTTTTCTATATACTTCTACATTGCTGATTCCAAACCTGAAATTCATTTTTTAGGTGTATGCTCTAGTTTATATGCAATTTTCATTTCTTTTTGTTAAAGTTAATGTCATGCATTGGTTTTTAAATTGGAGTTAAAGGGTAACAACGCTTGAATTGAACATAACCACAAGGCAATTAATGTTTTACAAACATCACTTTTACACAATTGTAGTTGTATTTAAATGTAAAAAATTATTATCTGATAAAAACACTCTCTTATTTTGTTTTTTTTTTGTTTTGTTTTGTTTTTTACAGGGACAGAGAGAAAGAGCCAGAGAGAGGGATAGATAGGGACAGACAGTCAGGAATGGAGAGAGATGAGAAGCATCAATCATTAGTTTTTTGTTGCCGTTGTGACACCATAGCTGTTCATTTATTGCTTTTTCACATGTGCCTTGACCATGGGCCTTCAGCAGACTGAGCCACTCCTTGCTGGAGCCAGCAACCTTGGGTCCAAGCTGACGAGCTTTTGATCAAGCCAGATGGGCCCGCACTCAATCTGGCCACCTTGGGGTCTTGAATCTGGGTCTTCTGCATCCCAGTACGATGCTCTATCCACTGCGCCACTGCCTGGTCAGGCCCCTCTTATTTTGTTTTAAGATTGAATCATGGCTTCTTCATGTAGGCATAAATGTAAGAATAGTCCTGACACCTTCTGTTATACATGTGGCTGTTACACACTCAAACGTCAAAGGAACAATATTTCATCATTTGTGACACGTGCATATATTGCCTATTTTCAAGTTCCTCTTGGCAGTCAAGATAATAATTGGGCTCCTCATTTTGTGTGTCATAATTGTGAGGAAATGTTTCATGACTGGACAAAAGGAAAATGCAAAGAAATGCCTTTTGGTATTCTCATGGTTTGGCATGAACCTAAGGACCACAGAAGTGACTGTTATTTCTGTCTGATCGATACAAAGGACATTGACAAAAAAATGGCATACGATCACATATCCTAATATTCCTTCAGAAATATGACCTATCCCAAACCCTGAAACACTACCGGTTCCAGTTTACAATGGTTTTATTTCTTCTAAGGATGAAGAAAGTGAACATGGTGATCAAGTGTATTTTGATAAGATGCATGAGGAAATCTTTGTAGAATCTGAAGGGTCTTCTTCTGATGCCAAGCAGTCATTAACCCCGCAGCAGTTTAGCCAAGCTAAATTGAATGACTTAGTAAGAGATTAGGGCCTATCAAGGAAAGCAGCTGAGTTATTAACCCCCAGTCTTCAAGATAAGAATGTACTTCACTGGTCAGCTAAAGTATCCCATTTCAGGAAGCATGAACATATTTTTGTGGACTTTTTTCCCAAAGACAAACACTTTGTTTACTGTCATGATATCAGTAGTCTTCTCAGTCAGCTAGGTGTTACCACTTACAGTCCAACAGAATGGCAGCTATTTCTTGACAGCTCTAAACAGAGTCTGAAATGTGCTCTCCTACAAAACGGTAATGTTTATGCAGCGGTTCCAATTGCTTATTCAACTCATCTGTGAGAAGATTATAATAGCATAAAAATTGTCCTCAACTTACTTAATTATGAGGAGCATAACTGGATCATTTGTGTGGATCTTAAAATGGTCAATTGCCTGCTCGGACAACAGAGAGGTTTCATGAAGTATCCTTGCTTTCTGTGTTTGTGGGACAGCCGAGCTCAGGAGAAACACTGGACACAGAAGGAGTGCCCGAAACGTGAAGCTCTGGAAGTTGGGATGCAATATATTGTGAATGAACCTGTAGTTAATTAAGACAGGATCATTTTTTTCCCCCCGCTTCACATCAAACTTGGCTTAATGAAGCAGTTTGTTCAGGCTTTGAATAGAGAAAGTGAATGCTTTCAACATACTATATCTGCTATTTCTGTCTTGTCTTTTGAGAAAAGAAAAGCAGGTGTATTCAATAGACCTCAAATTCAAACCCTCATACGTGATGAAGAATTTGCCAGGAAGATGAATAAGGAGGAGAAAGCAGCATGGCATTTTTTTGTGGCAGTTACAAAGAACTGTCTTGGCAACAAAAAAGCAGAAAACTATGAACTTTTTTCTGGTTCAAAGGATGCTGTTGGCTGTCTGTGACATTGGATATAACATGAACATTAAGATCCACTTCCTGAACAGTCACCTTGATAAGTTTCCCAAAAATCTTGGAGCTGTTAGTGATGAGCATGGAGAATGCTTTAATCAAGATCTGAAAATGATGGAAAGCATTATCAGGGGTGATTGGACAGAAATATGATGGCAGACTACTACTAGAGTATCAAATGAGATTATCCTTAACTAGTACACAAATGTAAGAGCTACAAATGCAAATTTTTGCCTGAATAGAATTTAAATAACATTTTTGCAAATTTTATGATTAAAATAAGTGTTTTAATATGTTCTATTTAGAAATTGTAGACAAATTCTGATACAATCATATCTCTTAGTGTATTAGTGTACTTACTGCATTATGTAAATTATTATATTTTCACAAAGATGATGCCCAAGAAGACATTCCACTTCATTATGTTAAACCAAATGTTGAAAATTTTACAATAAGATAAAATCCTAAATTCTTGAAATGCAAAATAAACTGTAGCTTACAGAGAAAAACTAATGTCAGATTTGAGATCAGCACACTCAAATTACATAAGAACAAGTGTTTTTGTGGATACATCAAAAAAATTGTTTCCCACTGTTATTGATTCTCTACTACATGCCAGATATTTTAGTAATTACTGGGAATATAAAAGAAAGAGATGTAATAAATTACATAAACACAATATAATCTCGTGACTGCTGAGAAGGATGTTCATTTTCTTCCTATATTATAAAAGAAGTATAATCTAGTTTTTTCATAAGGGAAATTTTTAAATGAATTACAGTATTTTTTTTTTTTACTTTTTCTCTTATCCATATAATATAAATAGTACTAATCAGAATAATCAGAATCTGAGATGTTTACTAGGACATGTTTTTATCAGGAGATGATTTCACTTCTTGATAAGGCCATGATTCTAATGTTAACTCTTTTGCCAAATATTGGATGCTAATTAAGTATTCAATATATCCAGGAGCTGGATATAGCTATTTTAATTGAACATACCTTCTATATATAACTTATCTCACTTTTTATGGTCTAGATTTAGGTTGAAATAAGAGGTTTTAACGTACTGTGACTTTTTACTTGTTTTAAGAAACACTGTAGGCTAAGGATTGTCAAAAACTTGCCTGTGAAATAAGAAAGCCAATAGTTTGAGTGTTATTGGGCTTTATCTTCTTTTTATATTAGTTAGAAAAAGGCAAGAGTCAAAAGGGCAAAATGTAACTACAGGGTAAATGTTGTTGATTTATTGTGGTCATCATGTCACAATGAGTACAAATATTGAATCATTATGTTGTATACTTCAAACTAACATTGTGTTATATGTCAAAAATATCTCCAGGTCTTGACCAGTTGGCTTAGTGGTAGAGCATCGACTCAGCATGTGGATGTCTTGGGTTCAATTATTGGTCAAGGCATACAGGAGAGGCACCATCTATTTTTCCAACCCTCCTTTTCTCATCTATATCTATCTATCTATCTATCTATCTATCTATCTATCTATCTATCTATCTATCTATCTATCATCTCCTCCCTCCTGTAGCCACGGCTTGATTAGAGTGAGTTGGTCCCAGGCGCTGAGGATGGCTCCATGACTTCTGACTCAGGCAGTAAAAATTGGCTCTGGTTGCAATGAAGCAAGGGTCCTATATGGGTAGAGCATCACCCCCTAGTGAGCTTGCCAGGTGGATCCAGTGGAAGTCTGTCTCTGCCTCTCCTTCTTTCATGAAAAAAAAAATGTCTCCAAAAACAATAAATCATTAGCGATTTGTATCACAATTTATAGCTTACTAAGGGTTAAACTTGAGAGGGGAAGATATATTGAATGTGTGTGCGCTTATTATTTTATGTAAGGTTTTCTTTAATGAAGAGTCTCAGCTTTGAATACAAGAAGTATCTGGACATGGTTATAAACCTTAAGTAGTAGTTATTTTTAGTTATAAAGCTATATAGAGTAGACATAATAATAATGAGAATTAATACTCAGAGAAGACTAGGCTCTATGTTAAATCCTTTACAAGCAGTATTTCATTTACTCTTAACAAAACTTGGTGTTATTTTCACAAATGTTTCAAATGTCCTATCTATTCTAAGTGATTATATATATACTATTCCATCTCTTTCAGAAAAACATCCAGGCAGTAAAAACTGTTACTATGCCCATTTAACAGATTGGACACTGTGGCATAGAATGTTAAGTAACTTGCCAAATTTCACACAGATATTACTTGTAAGATGATTTATGACAAAGGCTCTACTATAGAAAAAGATTTTTTAAAACATTCATGAACAAAAAACTATAACATAATAGATAATCTTAGCCAAAGAAATGACAGTGAGAAAACCAGAGATATATCCGAGAATAGAGCATGTCAGGAAAATACTTTGAGAATTTGAAGACCAAACTAGTCTTCTGTGAAAGTAAAGAGAAATGGAACCAGAAAAATATATCTAGAACTAATGGATTTAAACTGTGAATAGGAAAGAGAAAGATATTTTATTCATGACAAAATCAGCAAACAATATTAGGGCTCAGAAAACTTTAACAAGGAGAAAAGGAATTATCAGAACAGAAAGATGTTTCCCTAGAGGGAAACCTTCTGCAAAAGTTATTGAGAGACTGTTTCTTAAAGTTAAGATAGGAAGTCAATAAAGGAGCAAGTGACTAAAGAAAATCTGTTACATAACTGGAACAGTTACGTTTAGTATTTGTATCAGATCTGAACATGTTTGCAGAGAGAACTCAAGTTAGATTATCTCAGAAAAGAATCTGAATGTAAAAGTTGTTGACAAGAGATTGGATTTAAAAACATACGGTGAGCTAAGCAACTCTATAACAAGTGAATCCAAAACTAAATTAAAATTTGAATTGATTGATGTGCTTTCCTAGGGTAAAAAATTCTATAATGTCAGGTTATAACATTAAGATTTGTTTGAATAGCAGATATTTTGTCCTGTTTTTTAATTTCATATTTTATGTTATGGAAGAATTCATTGGGTATTTTTGAAGTAGTATGCTAACAAAACTTGTGGGGGTTTTTCCCCCTAAAATGTTGAGAAAAACAATCTTCATATTCAAGAGGTTTGTATAAAAAATAATATACACAAATTATATACACATTAAAGGGGGCCTAAGAGAGAAAAAATACAATGCTTAAAGAAGTAGAATAGATCAAAATAATCTGATAAAAGAATATAGATAATAGAGACCCAAAACTTATCAGACATAACTATTCCACATCAGGCAGATGTTTTAGGCTCCAGAGAAACAGAATCAGTAAGATACACATAAAATATTGATATATTAAAGGATATTTATGTGACTATGGTGACTAACAAATCCCACGATCTGCCATCTGCAGGCTAGAGACCCAGGAGAGCCAGTGGTGTAATTCAGTCTGAAGGCCTAAGAACCAAGAGTCACATCATTTAAATCATATTCTGAAGATGAAAGATAAGACGTCTTCACTCAAGCAGACACCAGAGAGCAATAATAAGAGTGCATTTCTCCTTCCTCTGCTTTTTTTTCTATCCAAGTCCTCAAAGAATTGGATTTCTCAGCCACATTGAGAAAGACAACATGTAGTCCCACCCGGAAATGATGTTTGAACTGGGGAACCCATTGCCAGTCAAGTTGACACATATAATTAACCACCACTGTTCACTGTTTCCACAGTAATGCTGTGTAACAAACTATTTCAAATCTCAGTGGTATACAACACAATCATTCATTCTTATGTTCACACACCTACAAGTCGACTGTTGTTCAGTTGCTCTTGTATTGTTCTGAATGGATGAGTGTGCTTTAAGTTATAGATCAATTACTTGCACTGCGATGAAAGGGTTTTCCTTTTTGGTTCTATGCTGAAGGGGATACATCTACCTTAAGCGTAAGTTTCTCATAGCATAAACCCAGATCACAAGCCTACCATATTGCTCTGCTGTGAAAATATGTGTTAAGATTACATTCGTCAAAGCAAGGTAAATATACAATCTCAATACTAATGGGATAGGGATATATACTCTTTTCCCAGTAGAAGAAAGAAGTGAATTAATATTCACTAAGTAATATTCTAAATTATTGCTGGACAAAAATAAGTTGTCCAGTAATTCTAGGTTTCTAATTAGAAAAGCCCTGCTCTCAGAAAACAGTGGAATTAGTATGAGTCACACTAATTTGGAAAATAAGAATTGCAGATAGAGACTTTACAAGGCTCATAGATACATTAATTAATAAGTGTGCTCTAGACTAGTAACTTGTATTTTTGGGTTCTAATAAATCCCAAAGACATCGAGACTAGGAGTGTTTAGTCTAGTCCTGTTGGCTTTAAATTTGTACCATTATGATTCAGTTAGCTTAATGAACCATTTGCCACAGAAAATGAGACTGCTGTCTGAGAAAGAGAGGAAGACAGGAAATAAGTGAGACTATCCAATTCACAGAGGACAGTTCAAATGAGAAATGAGGGTAGGCTGAGATGACAGTGACTGAATTTCTGGGTACTTATGCAAATTAATAATTTTTTAAAGATCTGAGGAAATTGAATATAAATATAAATTTAGTTAATAGACATTTATTTATACACTTTCCTATATTAAAATAACTTTTATTCACTAAATATCCATATGAAAATTCAAAAGTTATTCAAAAAGAAAATAAAATGGCATTTATATTTTGTTACAACCTCTTTCCAGATAAGAATTAACACCTAGAATGTAGAAACACCTGCCTTTATAAATATAAAACTAGATAACCAAAAAGAAAGATAAACAAAATACTTACCAGCAAACCCATGTGCACACACACACACACACACAAACAAACAAACACAAACACACACATCGAGCATATACACATACACACACATACACACTTAAGAAAGTCAATAAGAGACCTGACCTGAAGTGGTACAGTGGATAAAGCATCAACCTGGAATGCTGAGAGAGCTGGTTCAAAACCCTGGTCCTGTCCAGTCAAAGCACATATGAGAGTGGATGCTACCTGCTCCTCCCGCCTTCGCTCTCTCTCTCTCTCACTCTCTCTCTCTCCTTTCTCTCTAAAATTGAATAAATAAAACCTAAAAAGAAAGTCAATAACAATGACAGTATATTCAATTCATTAATAGTCAACAAAATGCAAACTAAAACTTAATGAAATATTATTTTATACTCATTAGAGTGAAAAAATGTAAAAGGCTGACTATGCCAAGTCCTGGCAAAGATGCCAACTGAAGTAATTACCTACATTATTTTTGGGAAATTTCTCTAATCATTTTGGAAAATCCTATGGCATTATCTTGAAAATTTGACCTTAAACATACTATATGATCCAGATTTTCCACTCATACGTATATGTCACAGACCTGCACTGTACAATACGTAGCCAAGAGCTACATGTAGCAATATATTTAAATATAAATAAAATCAAACTTCAGTTATATTAATCGCATTTTAAGTGCTACTTGTTCATATATGACTAGTTGCTACCATTTTGGACTACACATTAGGACATTTTTATCTTATTAACACCTAGAAACATTTATAAAAATAACCTTTGCAATATTGCTTTTGATAGTAATACAGTAAAAGTAAGTCAAAGATCTAACAATTTTAGAGTAAACAGATTAGCTATCGTATATTCATACAGTACTAAACTAAAATAAAAATGAAATTATTAGAGCTATGCCCAAAAGACTGGATAAATAGTAGAAAAGTACAACTGATATAATTTCATTTATGTAAAAGTCAACCAGAAAAAAACAACCAAAAATTACAATTATATTACAGTTTTGTGTGACACACATAAAAAAACAATCAAAACAAGAGTCGAGGAAATGACACACGTACCTATTGTACACATGCTCTATATCCGCAGAAGAAGGGGTAGAGATTGAATAAATGAATGATTAAGAGAAAGATCAATATTATCCTAAAATATTCAGGCTCACACTTTTAAGATAATTTTCCTGGATGTGGATGGAGAAGAAATGAGATACATTTTGTTACAGATATATTATATTTAAGAAAAGATCGAGGTATTTCAGTAAAAATATTCATCAGGCAGTTGTAAATATAAGACTGAAATTAAGCCCAAATTAGTTTGGGCAAAAATGACACATATAAGATTCATCTATATTGGGAAAACTGTCTAAGCTGGCTGATTAGGGGAAAGTTTTAGGAAGTAGGCTACCGGGAGAATAAAATATAAAAGAAAAGGACAAGGAAGGAAGGAAAGATGAATCCTCTCTCTATACTGGACTTGTAGCAGCCTGCCCAAAGGAATTAATCCTGTGTCTGTCTTCAGTGCACCAGGGCTATGGCTTCCCCACACTGCATTGCAATAATTAATCTGAATTTTTCTTGATTCTGAAAAGAAATCTTGGAATTAAACCTCTGCATGTGTAGCTCTTACCTATTTTAGAGCAAAGAAATAACTTTTTACCTTTCAAATCTCAGCTGAAACTGAAATTTTGGGGATAAACTTCTGTGGTCCACTGGCCCCTGGTCTAAATCAGGCACACTGATAAACTCTTTCACTCTCCACTTTCTCTTTGTAGCAATGATTACAGATTGAAATTATAAATCTATATTATGCATATGATTGCTTTATTATAATTACCCCCTCCATTAAATTCTATAAAAATCAATAAACATGTCATTTTAACTCAGCACTTTATCTCTAGTTCTTATACCAAGCAGGAACAAAATATGTATTTATTAAACAACTGATTGACACTATATTAAAGAGTTAGAATCTTGCCCATTTGCACTTGTGGTATATTTTTGTATGATTCTTTCATCACGTGTCTACTCCTTGACAAATGTATATAAATTAAGGACAAAGATGGAATGAATTAGACATTTCCTTTACTTCTGAGTTCTTGGTAGACATTTTCCATAATCATAAACATTTTTTCATAAAAATCTTCTTTCTATAGGATACCAAAATGGAAATAAATGCACAAGTGTTAAAACAAAGAGAAACCAGTCTGAATAAAAGTGTAAGCTATCAATAAATTGAAGTCAGTAGCCCTAGTCACCTATTTCTTTTCACCTTTCTCCAAATTTCAGGGATGAAATAGTCTCTGGTTTTCTCAAATTATATTCCATGCATTTGAGATTCATAAAATATTTGATGGTAACTTCAAGTTAATTCTGAAGTGCTATCATTCTTAAATACATTTTATTTTAGGTCTTTAATTGTGAAACGATAAAGTTAAAGGTATCAAACATCCATAAGTGGATTTTAAATTTACACAAAAGATTCCTTCTCTATGAAGAGGGAGAATAGTATAGATACATTTGAATTCGCTCATTAGTTTTTAAAAATGGATTCTGAAAAGAAAGGACACTAGTCTTAGAATTTTGGCAATGTTCTTTATTTTCTTTTGCTTCCCTTTGTATTTTCAGGGTAACTGTTGTTAATTGCTTGTCTAAGCCCTAATCATTAAAAATTTTATACAATTAAATGTGAGGATTAAGCATTTATTAATTCCCAGATTTAGATATTAATCTAGGATGTATATAAATTGAAATTAACATAGACATGCTTCCAACTCTACCAGATGTTCTGAGAAATCTTTGTATATTTAAGGATTACCACCAGCTTATTAACATGGTGGAACTCATTTGGCTAGATATGTCAGATTGAATAAATTTATTCAGTTTCATTTGACACAAATAAAGAGGAAAAAATTATATAAACTTACACCGCATGTCTTTTGAGACACTTGAGTTCAATTCTGAGACCAGATAACATCAAGTAGTATATTTCTGATTTTAATTTTGGAAAAAATACACAATCAAAAATGTGTTCACAATCATATTTTCTTTGAGTTTATATCATTCGACTTAAAAATAAACTTTTGGAACTCTTACCAGGTGGATTAAAAGACATTAAATTATGTAAATGTTGTAATAATATAAAGATTGGCCTGGCAGACTCTTGCAAGAATGGATATTTTGGATTTCTACAAATTCTAGTAAACTTTGAAATTTTAGGTAAAGAGTCAATCAGGTTATGACTCTACATAGAAAATATTTAAGACAGGCAAATCAATTGTTTTTTTTGCCTATTATGAAGTAGAGAATAATATCTGAATATTTTCTTAGATGTTGGCTAAGAAAATGAAGCTAAATAATGCATTATAATTGTACTTCCTAAAGAGGAATCATATCAAAATTGTGAACAATGGCCTGGGTAGTTTGCTTCTAGGGGTCCTGTTTTAAACTACCAGATCAAGTTATAGGTCTTCTAAATACTTAAATCTCTCATTTCTTGATTACCAATGGCAACAGATAATTGCTAAGTATTTAGATCTTTTTCCAATCACAGATATCTCTGACCTAATGTGTTATATCAGTACCAGAAATAAATGTAATAATACAGGGTTTTCTAGTAATCCTGATGTTTGATAATTATTTACTTGTTTTGCCTATATATTTATTGCTACCTTTTCATCTATTTCAGAAAATGATTAGAGACAAAGTAAATTCAAAAAAGACCCACTTTATAAACAATAACTCTAAAGAAAAGAACAAAAAATTGAAAAAAAAGGTTTATTCTGAGCTCCCTTGTATAGAAGTTAAGATGAAAAGAGCAATAGGTTTAATCTAACATAAGAACGTCTATCAGCTACTCATATTATAATAGACAATGATTTTCTAGAAAAAATAATCTCATGTAAATCTTCATATGCAAAACATTTTACAGTAGCCGCCCCATCTGCAGTTTTACTCTTTGTGGTCAGTTACCTGTGATAAATTTCAGTTTGAAAATATTAAGTGAAAAATTTCAAAGATAAAAATTAATGTTTTAAATTACATATTATTCTCAACAGAGTAATGAAAGCTTGTGCTGTCCTGCTCCATCGTGCCCAGGGTGGGAAATTTTCTTTTGTCTAGCATCTCCAAACTGTTCACGCTCTCAGCCCCTTGTCACTTAATAGCCATCTGTGCTATCAGATCAACTGTTGGTTGATCTGTGGTTTTGCACTGCTTATGTGCAACTCACCCTCATTTTACTCAGTCATTCGCCTCACTTCATCTAAACATGTAGACACTTTATCATCTCACATCATCACAGGAAGAAGGACACAATAGATATTTTGAGAGAAAGAGAGAGACAATTACCTTCACATAACTTTGTTATAGTATATTATAATGTTTTATCATATTACTAGTTACAGTTGTTAATGTTTTATTGGGCCTGGCTTATAAACTAAACTTTATAATAGGGGAATGTATGAGAAAAACATGGTTTGTATAGTTTTGGTACTATTTGTAGTTTCAGGCATTCACTGGGGATATTGGATAAGAGTAGACTACTGTATTAATAGTGTTTTCATTAATGGTGTTAAATAAGATGCAATAAACACTTTTAACTTTGTATGGTGAAATTCTAAACTGGATAGTTATAAACATAGTCCTATGTGGTTCAGACATTTCCAATGAAACAAGTTCTAGTATTTGATATAAGGGAGATGTGAGTGTTCCCGCTGAAATTTTGGGAGAAAGGATAGATTAATATCGGTAGGTAATTTGTTTGGTTAATGACAACAGGTTTACAAAAAAAGTAATTTTGAAAAAATAAAGATAAATATTGTTTTTCTGAATGTAAATTCTTCATGCAAAAATATTACATATTTATCAGGTCATCTAATATTATGTCCAGAAAATTGTAGGTCTTTCCTATTATTTTTTATCATGGTAATATTTAAACTACGTATACTTAATGCTATCTTTCTTAATAATGAATGAGTACAGGTTGATGAGCTGATGTTGACATAATAACTTCTGGAGAAAATAATGCAAAAGAAAATAGAAAGAAAAAAGTATATTTCTAATTATTTAACTGGATGCCACTACAGGCTAACCTGTAGGTAATGTATCCTACTGGAATAGCTAAAAACTAGATCCAACAGAGAGAAGCTGAAAGTGACTGTTGTTCACCCTGGGTTCATTTATTCTTCATCTCAAATATCTACTTGTTAGAAACACATTTGCTATATAGTCTTGTTAAGGTCTCTGACAGAATTCTGAAATAGATGATTTTGTTCCTTGGGCACTCTGTCTTCTATATTATTACTCTTATTTACCCACTGTCATTATGATAGAAAGTAGAAAAGAAAACTGTGTTACATGCACCTGGAGAATCATAAAAACTCCTCACTTTGTCATCTTTCTCATTGCCTCACTCAGAAGTAAAAGCAGACTGTGTGACATTGATTATTGGAAATCTTAACAAATGAGAACTTGTTCTTCATGCATAAAATGAAGGATGCCCATTTACATCATTCTGGATGATACATTCTTTCTTTTGAACTGAACACACTAGCTATAACACTGCAGAGAGTGTGTTTCTTTTCATGTCCCCACATTTCCACTTGTATACTACTAACAGGTAGGACAAGCTTTTGTGTTATTTGGTTATAATCTGTGACCCTGGTATAGCTGACATTGTACTTTATACTTTTTCTCTTTCTCTTTGCTCTTATTCTGAGGCCAATAGCTAGCAGATTTTATTTGAGCTCTAGGGCCTTAGTAATAAACTGTCTTTGGCTGATGCCCCTTTTGACATTTATGACATGCCAAGTCAAACTGGAATTTTATTAAAGCCTTCATGCTCACTGCTTTTATTTTATTCATTTGCTCCTTTTTTATAATTTTGATATGTACCAAAGACACCTATTTCGTAGAGTTTCTTGATCCATATCTAAACTTTTCAGTTTTATGTTTTATATTCTGACTTTACGTATTTTTATGATCCAGGTTCAGGTAAAACACACACACACAAGCACACACACACACACACACACACACACACACACACACACACAGACACTAAAGTTTTGACATCCTCCTCAATAAAATTTTCAATTTTATGTACTTTTGATAAACTAGAATCATTTTCTGTTATTCTGAAAATGCCTGGCCATTCAGTCTCTTGAGATTTTGCCAAGGAAGGCAACAATCCACAGCTTCGTGCTCTCGTAACCAAGGGAGAATGAGGCTAATGCAACTGGGATATGCGATTACTGTTTGTGCTTTTGCCTAAGTTCTTCAAATCATCCCTCTCTCCCTGACTGTCCCTCTCCCCCATACTTTCTCCTTCCCCCTCCCTCCCTCTCACTCTTACATTCTGTGAATTATAGCTCCACATCTGCAGTTGCATGTTAGAGATTTACAACATGTTGCCTTACAGACTTGGCATAACCTTTGCCAAACAGATAAATTGAAACATTTAGAAACATTCCCCAATCTATTTCTAACCCTGTGTCTTTCTGTTTCTGTTGATGGAAACCATGCCTATGATTAAAACCTCACAGCTTACCCTGATTTTATTCTTTACAGAGACTTTTAAAATAATTTCTGACCTTATTTTCTGCCATTCTCACATTCCCAGCTCTTCACAGCATGGGTTTTGCCCGCCTCATCACTATCACACGTGATCTAGGTGTATGGGTATAAAACATTATTTTTTAATTTTTAGTAAGACACTGCAGGTTTGAATGCAAATTTGGTCACTTATTAATATTGTGATATGTCAATTTACTATGATACTATATGGGCAAATTTCCACATTTTAAAAAATTTACTCATAACAAATATTTATTTAATACACTATTTATACATTACATCCTACAAAGAGCCAATGGGCAAGCCTACCATCCTCATGGATCTTACAAGTAAGGGGTAGGGGGATCTTAAATGATGCCATCAACTTTCATAATTACAAAATAATAAAATGTGTTATAAAGTTGAAGTATAAGAAATATCAAACGTGATATTTAAATCCATACTTATTTTGGCAGGTAAATTAAAACCTGTGTGATTAGATGACAGTAGTCAATCAGTGTAACAGCATATAACAGCACCACAAGGCAGAGGTTTCTTGGCACATTTGATGGCTGACATGTCCTGTGCCTGGAACAGCGGGAACTCAAGTACCCATCTTAAATTTGGAGCTTTGTTCTTTTGTTTCTCTTGAAGTTTTGAAATTTACCTGTAATGAGTACAAATCGTTTGATGATCTGTTCCTAAAACAATATGTAATCCACCTCAACAAAGCAATTAATGAATCTAAAAGAAAATCTTACTTAAACATATGCAGAAACTATGCTTCTTTAGATTTTTTTAAATCATATCAAATAATTCAACATAAATTTACAAAATTTTGGCTAAATATATAATTGAGTCGCGACACTGTTTCACAGATTCTTTTAGAGTGACTGAACACATTAAATCTTTGTACTGTGAAGCACCTAAGGACATTTCACAAAAAAATAAATTTAAAAACATAATTTATTTATGAACCTATGATTCCAAAGTAACCAGTTTTGTTTGTATATCTTTGTAAAAAATCTGGATGAATTTGTGCTAACTTGAATTCTCAGGTCAGTTGAACTTGTTTTGTTAACACAGTGTTTTTTTTTAACAGTTTAACATGATTCATGAAATACAACTATTGAAAAAATATTTCAATACATTGCACAATCACACTTTTGCAATGGGATTATGACAATTTTTTGACTAGTAGTTTTAAAAGCCAAATTATTCAAAGGGATCATCAGGTTCTCTACATTTTAAAAATCAGTTTGAGACAAATAAAATGTCTACTCTTACCTTTTGGTGTCCTCATTGCCCTAAATGATTTCTGTTAATGGCTTTCAAAGTTCTGTAAGTTTGATGCCATTATATGTATTAATAATTCTCTTTGACATTCTTAATTTTTGAATCTCAGTATCATTTACATTTGTTTTTAAAAATGTATAAAATATTTTTTATTTACAGACATTTCATCTATAATTCCCCCTTTTCAATTAGTTCACCTTCTTATACATCTCAGAAATTTCAGATTTTTACATTTACGTATAATCTTAACTCTTTAAATGTGATTGCATTACACAAACACTATATGTACAAAAATAAATATATAACTGGAGCTACCAAAATTTATTTTAAAAACTGTGTGTGTAGCCTGACCTGTGGTGGCGCAATGGATAAAGCATCAACCTGGGAACACTGAGGTCGCCAGTTCAAAACCCTACACTGGTCTGGTCAAGGCACATATGGGAGTTGATGCTTCCAGCTCCTCCCCCCTTTCTCTCTCTCACTCTCTCTCTCTCTCTCTCTCTCTCTCTGTCTCCTCTCTAAAAAAAAAATTGTGTGTGTGTGATTTTTTTTCCTACAAGGCAAATATATTCACATAAATGCCATTAGTCTGCAATTTTTTAAATGTAATAATTTAAGAATTTGTTTATCTGAATTTATAAGCACAATTTTGAAAGTGAACTTAAGAAATGCTATATTAATGATATAGTTAGTTGTATTTGTCAAAAAACTGGAAAACTATGGTTCTTCTCCTGACACTTAAGGGGATGAGTGATGGATACAGAGAGTGAGGTATTTTTCTTTTTGTTTATATAATTATACAGGAGGATACAATGCCTACAGATTTGTAGAGGGCTGAGTCATCAGTATTTTTGACTTTTTATGCAGGATCAGTTACAGAAACTAACACAACATAAACTTCCACAGAATTAGCCAGCTCTTCAAAAGTCTCATGATTCCCTATAGAGAGTAGTGGATTATGTTTGAAGCTGCTCAGGCCTTCATTCTGGATTTGTCATGCATGCTCTTTGTGTGATCCAGGTCAGATCACAATGTGCCTTTACTTGAACACCCATAGTTAGAGAAAGAAGCTGCTATCATGGGTGCTTTCTACACTATACAAACATTTTAAGGTGACAATGAAATTAGCACATCATTTTTGCAATATATTTAACCCTAAAGTAAAACTTCTGATAGAAAATTACATAAACTGTTTTTAGCCTATATTTAAATAAACTCACATAATGCGAAGCTTGTTTATTTAATATTAAGATGATAGTGTATAAGTGCTTTTTCTTTGAAAAGTATTAACCTTATTAAAAGGTAAATAGTATTTTACTTATTATTTTGATATTTTGATGTGTTGGGCAAATGACTATATAAAATTTGTGTTGCCTGACCAGGCAGTGGTGCAGTGGATAGAGCGTCGGACTGGAATGAGGAAGACCCAGGTTTGAGACCCCGAGGTCGCCAGCTTGAGCACGGGCCCATCTGGCTTGAGCAAAAGCTCGCCAGCTTGGACCCAAGGTCACTGGCTCCAGCAAGGGGTTGCTCGGTCTGCTGAAGGTCCGCGGTCAAGGCACATGTGAGAAAGCAATCAATGAACAACTAAGGTGTTGCAGCGGCAACGAAAAACTAATGATTGATGCTTCTCACCTCTCTCCGTTCCTGTCTGTCTGTCCCTATCTATCCGTCTCTCTGACTCTCTCTCTGTCCCTGTAAAAAAAAAAAATGTGTTATTTGTGTTTACTCTTTTATTGTTAAAAATGACCACTACCCAGGTATGTGATCTGTGAGACTGCTAATTGCCTTCCTGCTTGGGAAAAGCCATTGTTATGCTAATGTGTGCTGAAGGAGGGGTTTTCACACCAAAAATTTGTGAAGAAGCAGAGGAGGAGGGAAGCCATGTTCTGCAGAGTTTGTGAAGGAAGAAGGCAGAGTGCTAAAGGAGAAATAAGCCATTTTTAGTTGGAGAGTAAGAAACCAAGATGGCAGAGTGTTGAAGGAGAAACCAGTTTGTGCAGAGAGGGGAAGAGAGAAGGTGTGCAGATGGGAAACCAGAGGTCACTGAGCTGGTGAGGGCTTTTGATTCTAGGAAAAACTGGAAAAGACTCTTCTGCTTGTGGAACCAGAGAATGTATCAGTGGGTTTTGTTGCCCTGTATGTTTTTACTTTCCGGCCAGTTGCAAAGCTAGAATAAAGAAAGGCCCACCAGTTTTTTGCTCCGCTCTTTCTTTAGCGTCTGTCCAAATCTAATGTGAACCTGCACCTTCCTGGCAGCGACGGCCGTGGCTGCTGGCTATACATGATGAAAACTAAAATTAAGATTGCAAGTATTAAGTGAGTTTAAATATGGAGAATCATGTTTAATGGCTCTTGTAGAAAAAAAAAATACATGTTTGAAACACATACATATTTTCCCTATGATCTCAATAGGTAGCAAAGTATAAAAAGAAGACTTTAACTTCAAGACTTTCTGGATCAGGAGCCTGTGATATGTAAACTTCCCCCATAAATTACTAATTAAAGTTGATTTTCTTCCTTTCCACTAAAATTTGCCATTCTTAAGGGCAAATTCTTTAGTGCAAATCTAAATTTGCAAGTTCTAATTTAGAAATTAAGTGCATTTTTCACATTTCATTAATAACGACTTTAATGAACATTAATATGCATATAAATGACCCAGCTAAACTTTCCAGAATGTATTCTTTTCTACTGTAAGGTATCAACTGATTCTCATCTTCATAGCAGGGCTTACTGGTTGCCAAAATTGCCCTTTAATATCCAATTGAAGCTGTACACTGCTGTCAGACCTGTTTATATAAAGTGTAAACAAGGCCCAGGCAGGTTGGCTTAGTTGTGGAGTATCAGCCTGGAATGTGGAAGTCCTAGGTTAGATTCTTGGACAGGGCATACAGGAGAAGCACACATCTGCTTCTTTACCCTTCCCTCTCTCCTTTCTCTCTATCTCTCTCTTCCCCTCCTGCATTCATGGCTCTATTGTAGGAAGTTGGCCTCAGGTGCTGAGTATGGTTCCATGGCCTCTGCCTCAGGCACTAAAAAATGACTCTGGTTGCAACAGAGCAAGGGGCCCAGATGGGCAGACCATTGCCCCCTAGTGGGCTTGCTGGGTGGATCCGGTTGAGGTGCATGAAGGAGTCTGTCTCTGCCTTTCCTCCAGTCACTAAAATACACACACACACACACATACACACACACACACACATACACACACACACACACACACACACACACATGACCATACCATACCTATGAAATGTTAATTACTACTCTCCCTTCTATTCCTGTTTTATGTGCTCCCCACTATTTTTATTTAGTACTGTGTAAGGCCTCACCTCTTTGCATGACATAAAGCCATCCAATATCTTTTCTCTATCTTTCTTTTCATACCATCTTCTTACTTATATTTTAACAAAATGAAACTATATTTTCACAATCGTTCCATCATTTTTTTCTGTGTCTGTTCCATTTTGCCCTCACTGGAATGTGTTTTTCTCCCTACTCTACTATTTACCTCATTGTCAAACATTATCTACTCTAGGATTTTTACTTGACCTCTCAGCTTGGGTCAAGTGTCCTTCCTCTATCCTCTTTTGTAATAGCTTTTACTACATTGTATTTAATTCATCTCTTTATGTGTCCCTAAGTACTGGAACATAGACTTTATTTAGATTGGAAACATTCCTTATTCATCCTGACATAATCCTACATATAGCAACTACCTCACAAGTGACTCTGAATGAAAATAAATTAATTAGTTGTGAGACATTAATCAAATTAATTATTTTTAGCACATAGAAGGAAAATAAACAGACTTTACAAAACTATAATTAACCAAAATATTTTATTAATTGAATGGTTTGGGGTTTGGTAAACTGAGGCTAACTAAACAGCTCATTGTTTCAGTCTTTTTTTTTTTTTTTTACAGGGATAGAGAGCCAGAGAGAGGGATAGATAGGGACAGACAGACAGGAACAAAGAGAGGTGAGAAGCATCAATCATTAGTTTTTTGTTGCCGTTGCGACACCATAGTTGTTCCTTGATTGCTTTCTCATATGTGCCTTGACCACGGGCCTTCAGCAAACCGAGTAAGCCCTAGCTGGAGCCAGCGACCTTGGGTCCAAGCTGGCGAGCTTTTGCTCAAGCCAGATTGGCCCGAGCTCAAGCTGGCGACCTCAAGGTCTCGAGCCTGGGTCTTCATCATCCCAGTCCAACGCTCTACCCACTGCACCACCGCCTGGTCAGGCTGTTTCAGTCTTTTTTTAAATTGAAAATATTTCTAAGAAATGTAATTCAGTCAAATGTTCTAGTTTGCATGCATTATGGTTATAGTATCTTTCTGATTTTTTACTATTGATATTCTATCACTCAGTATATATACACATTATATAGAATTGTATTACACACGAGTTTGCATTGTTTGCTCAGGTCTTAATTTTATTTGTCCATTAGACTGTAAGATACTTAAGAAAATAAAATGTCTCCTATATTAACCCTGAGCAGTTTTGGTCAACAATGCCTCACTATCATGTCCATATTCTAAGGAAGAGATATAAGATAATGAAAAGAGAGCATGTCTTATGAGCCTGAGAATGCTCTCAGTTCTTAAGGGCCATTGCTATAAAAATCCCTTTTTATAATATGGGATTTTTCAGTATGACGGTGTCAATTGATGCTTCTTATATATTTTTAGGCTCACCTAATTAAGTCAAGCTCGTTCAGAATAAATTCTCTTTGATTAGATCAAAGTCAACTGATTAGGGGTAAATTCATAAGAGTGATAGTTTATCATGATCACAGGACTGCCCATACTCAAGAGGAAGGTTTTATATAGTGTGTGTTTACCAGAGGATGGGAATTTTGATAGCTATGTTAGAATCTTGGCTACCTCACTTCTCTTAAAGCTTTTCCATTATAGAGTATACAGAAGATAAAACAAAGTAGTTATTCAACCTAGGGCAAATCTTAGTTATTTTTAGTATATGCATATCAAACTATTTTTTGTGATAATTGGTCTTCTCTTAAATTTGATGTCTTCTGTGAAAATACAATCATTTACTCATTTTAAAAAGTTTACAAAGTTCTTACAATTTTAATTACATGAACTTTCAAAATAGGATTTGAATTTACTAGTGACTTTGGTGACATTTAATTTAATATTGAAAGGAAGGTAGGTTCTTTCTACTTACTCTTTCTTCGAAAGGGCTAAAATACCCCAGAAATATCTAACTTTCAATACAAAAGTATAATTCTTACCAAACAGATTTGAGCTTTCAGTGGTAAGATGTTTTATTCAATTACCTGAGTCATTAATGAAATTTTACCAAGATTTGACATTCTTCTTTTATGTGCTAGAATCTCAAATAGTGTGATTCTTTTCAAATACTTTAAATGTCTTGAAGCTAATAATCATGTAGAAGGCCTCTGTATTTCACATAAAGAAGTTTTTCAAAAGAAATAAAACAGAGCAGGTTTATTTAAATCTTTCAGTGTGCATGGATGTTTTCTAAGTCTAAAACAAATGCTGCCATTTTATTTTTGTTATACCAAATAAATATTTGTAAAGTGTCGATGTCTGATTTCAAAGTCAAGTGAACATTTTGAGTTTTCTCCTTCTATATTTGTTACTAATTTTATAAATAATTTTATCTTTATTTGCCACATAAGTCTTCAAGTAATATGGCTATGATAAGATATAATATGTTATTATTCTCATGTTCACCTAAGCAATAGAAGAACCCTTTTATAATTTGAATATAACAATTATAGCAAAAATATTAACACAAAGCAAACACTAAATTCTATAGTTCAGAAAAAATGATGATGTGTGCCTGAGATATAAATTGCCATATTTTATTGTATATAATGTCCAGAGAAAAGCACGGTAACATTTTTTTAAAATGTAGGGGGGCTGGTTGGTAATAGAATATTTCCTGGGACCTTATGCAAGTGTCTTCATTCATGTTGATTTTTAGTGCAAGCAGTCATTTTACATCTGGTTGTAATATGGTGGTACTACATATGCTAGTTTTAGCCAGTTAAATATAACTTATGGACTAGATTCTGAGCACATGGGCTTGACATTCTTAGTATTCACTTAATGCTAAATTAATTCTGTGAAACCAGCCTTTATGAAGAAGGCTGACTTTCTAACCATATCACTAGAAATACCAAATAAGCTAGCCTTTATTGAACACATAAGCCAGAATTATATTAGTGCTTTTCATGCATTGTCTCATTAACACATAAAATTCCACGAAGGAAGGAGTGTCATTATAATTTTATGGGTAAGGACTTAATGGAACAAAAGATCATTTAGCTAGTGTTAGAACAGGAATTTAAACCTGGGATCATCTCCCTTCTAGGAACATGCCTGGACTTCCTACAATGAGAACATTTGTGCAGAGCAACAGATTAGAGAATGTCCAGGGATATGTTTTGATTCAATTTAACAAGATCGGTCCTGAAGCCTGTATTCCCTTCAGAGATCAATGGTTTTTTTCTGCAGGACACAGAACAAAAATCAGGCATCTTGGGGACCTAACTTCTTCCCCCAATTAAAATAGAGAACAAAGATGCACAAGTATTTTCTTCAGTTGCTTCAGAATAGATCCTTGAACCTTGTAAAGACTTATACTTTCAGGGAGGCACAGAGCTATATGTTTGCTGTGTTCTGAATTACTTATTCAATATTGGTCTTTTGGAGTTTCATTTGACAAGGTTTGGATTGTTTACCAACCTTTCCACACTGTCCATCAATATTAGGCTTGCCTGAAATAATATGTCAGTATTACTTGGAGTGTTCAGGATGGTGCTGTATGGTTCCCCCTGCCTGGATATTTGAAGGACTGAGCAGACTCCACAGACATATAGATGCCAGGATTTTATTTAAATATAAAACATACAGAACAGCAAGAGAAGTAAACATCAGGCAAGGATCAAAGGTTTAAGAGACAATCTTTTGCACCGGAATTATACTGAGTCTCTGACTGACCTGCCAAGTTTGTGCTAGGAATGTTAGCTTTGCGAATCAACCAAGACAAATCACAAAATAGTTCTTTCTAAGTGGTCAATCCAGGCTTGTCAAACTGTTTGAGACAGTGCAGCCATCACTAAAGCTATCCGTGGGTGGGGTAGATCACCAGGGGAGTTTCTGATTTTAAAAAAGTATATCATAATAAATTTTATTGCTTTTGTCTTAGACAAAATTAAAAAAGAAACAAAAACAGACATTCAGGCAGCTCCAGACCTAAGATAGAGTTTTTCCATTCCAGCTGTGAATTGTCTCTCTCTGGTGCCCAGACTATAATCTAGAGCCATTTCATAAATTGCATTAGTTGAGGTTAGCCTGCATCTGAAATATTGTTCACTAATCACTGCTTTTATGAGCCATGAAAATTCCAGGCATAAATGTGGAAAATCCTTGGGTCATCCAGTTAACAGAGAGACATAGAAATTGTCATAGGTGATGCTAATTAAGCATTAGAATTATAAACACAGTCTACCTATGAACAGCAAAAGTGTGAACTGTGTGGGTCCACTTATACTGGGATTTCCCCCCCCCCTAAAATACTGTATATGTATTTTCTCTTCATTATGATTATTTTAGTAAACAATTTCTTTTCTTTAGCTTATTACATTGTAAGAATAAACTATATATTGCATATAACATATAAAATATGTGCCATTTTGTATTGATTCTTATGTTATTCATAAAGCTTGTGGTCAAGAGTAAATATTAACAGTTAAATTTTTGGAGAATCAAAAGTTTTTGTGAATTTTTATCAGTGTGGGGAGAGGTCAGCACCCCTACTTTTCACATTGTTCCAGGGTCAACTGTACTGTCCTTAAAGAGATATTGGAAAATGCATTTAGCTGTAATTCTAAATATCACCTTCCACCTCCTAAGAAAAACCCAAAAATTACATCTAAATATGTCATCCACTTCTTGCTTTGTCTATGCCAGGGGTACCCAAACTATGGTCAGTGGGCCACATGTGGCCCCATGAGGCCATTTATCTGCCACCGCTGCACTTCTGGAAGGGTCACCTCTTTCATTGATGGTCAGTGAGAGGAGCACAGGATGCATCCGCACCCATAGTTCCCATTGAAATACTGGTCAGTTTGTTGATTTAAATTTACTTGTTCTTTATTTTAAATATTGTATTTGTTCCCATTTTGTGTTTTTACTTTAAAATAAGATATGTGCAGTGTGCCTAGGAATTTGTTCATAGTTTATTTTATATTCCGGCCCTCCAATGGTCTGAGGGACAGTGAACTGGCCCTCTGTGTAAAAAGTTTGGGGACCCCTGGTCTATGCTATTCTTTCATTCTCAATTTCAATTTAAATATAATAGTAACATCCTCAGATGGACACATTGACTCATAACCAGCGCAAAACTAAAATGCAGCAGGAAATATTAAAGAGTAGTATAAATAACTATATTTTCCTAAATGTGAAATTATTCATATCAGGTCAAAATGAATAGAGGTATCATTGCTATTTGAATGAAATTTAATTATAGATCAATCTTCACAAACTATCAATACTTACATTTTATAGTGAGGTTCACAAATATTGGAGAAGGGAGTTACAAAATACGGAACAGATAGAACTAGAATGCATTTGAATGTGTGTGTGTATGTGTGTGTGTGTGTGTGTGTGTGTGTGTGTGTGAGAGAGAGAGAGAGAGAGAGAGAAGGGTGCATTGGAAAAATCATTACATACCTATGGGCTTTAATATAATTGATAAACATAGAAACAGACACAGAGGTATGTGTATGTATTGTTTTCAGCTCTATCTGCTAAGAACACTTGGGAGTGAAGAAACTCTGATACATTAAGCATAGCTAGCTCACAGATCTTACTTTCCATACACATTCTCCAGGGCTCCTTGGAAAGAAGGCTGATAAGAAAATGTCTATAAATTTAAATCATTTTTAAAAAGGAAGAAATAAAGAAACAGAGACAGGTTATGTCACCTCTATAACATCACTGGCAGATAAGTGTCAGAGAAAGCATGGACTTGAAAGGGTGGTCACTGGGCCGTAAGTCCTGGGGTAAGACCGCAACATCCGTTTTTTACCAATTTTTTGACATTGGTCAATTATCCATTAAACCCCAATTTCTCAGGCAGTAAATCTGTATAACAATAATAATAAGTACCTCCTAATTAGGGTTGTATGAAACAAAATGAGATGATATATGTGAAGTACAAAAAATGCTGCACACTGTAATCACTGTATGTGCTCACTTTAATGGTTGTTGTAATTTTCATAATAATACACTTACTGTTTTTATTTTATGAAATCATGTCTGTCTGACATTTCATTGGGCCCACTTATTGATAAAATACGCAAAATTGATGCACGTATATTACCAATGATGAAAACTATATCAGAAAATGATTTTTAAAACCCCTGGTGTGTTTGTGAGAAAGCGAGGCTGCTGATCTAGATAGCGCGAAGAGCAAGAATTGAAAAAGAGTAGGAAACAAGGTCTGACAGACATGTTGGGAACAAATCGTACTGATCTGTGATAATAAATGCACATGGCTTTTGAAAGAGCATTTGGTGGGGGATTTAAATTTGTGTTTGTATGCAGGATGTTTTGGTGTGGGTAAAAAAGAAATTGCCTTCATGCTATATCTGGAAAAAATAATAGTCACTAAATAGTTCCTAAAACCTAAAATGTACTGTAAAAATAAGAAAATCGTCATAATTTCAAATTAGACATTAATTCAAAAACAAAATAGAAACATGTCATAATTATAGACCTGTACACATTTCATTAATTTAGATGTATATGTTGACTTAGGTTAGACTAATAAGGGAATACACACAGAGAGCCTGTAGAGTGACTTCCATTGATATATGTCTGATTTGTAATTATCAGAAATCCATTATTTATATAAATAATTGATGTGCTAAAATTATATAAGTTTCTTCTATTAAGTATCTTATTTTTCTCTTTGGAAGCTTTATTCTGTTAACTTACTTAGCCATTTTATTTTTCACTGGCAATGAAAGAAAAATCTACACATACAAAGAAAATGATCAAAAATTGATGAAAATTTTTATTTTTGTTTCATTTTTAAGGAGCTAGAAATGATAACACAATATTTAGTTATATTCTGTATTACATCATTTTTCCTCTCCATTTTATGCTGGCACAATGCAAAGTTCAAAAATGTTAAGGCAGGGGAAAAGGACGGAGAAGTAGAAGTAAAGGTTAGAAATAATGAGCAAAATGGACAATCACTCCTAGATAATTGAGAATGAACTCCATTTCACCATTAACGTAAGGGGTAACATCATTATCCCTACATTCCTGAGATAATATGCATGGATCAGGAAGTGGTATAGCTACCCTTACTTGTTAAAGATGAACTACTGGCCTCTAAAAGAGCATAACTAAATTTGGGGTTTAATGAAGGTTTAAATGGGAATCAAATTTACCAAACCTTGCATTTGAAACTTCACTTGACCCAGAAGCACTGCACCTCATTCTGCAAAGTCTGGGAAAGTCAAGAAAATGGGAAAGAATGTGTTACTCAACAAAATTTGGTCCATTATTTTTTTGCAATTCCTGTTCTATTTTAATCCTCTGTCTACAATGAATGGCATGTTTTCAGTATCACTAGTTAGAAGATACTGTACTTGCCAAATCCCCCTAAAAGACTATCATAAAGTTAAGAGAAAAGAAAAACCCTAAAATAATAAAACATAGCTGTAATAATACAAACAGAACCAATTTCTAAAAAAAATGTATTGCAAATAATAATCCAATAATATAGCCATTTCTGAGTATAATTATGGTTCCTTACGTGTTTTGATACCTATAATGCATTAATGTTCTGTAGCACTCCTCAGAAAATAGAGATGGCCCAATTCTACAGTTCCCTCGATAACTGCAAATATCATGTAAGAAATATAGGACCTGCTAGAATTTTTCAGCTGTCCTTACAACTACATACTTATAAAAATGTGAATTCTAACCACTACTGATGTACGTGTGTGTGTGTGTACATCCAGCTAGGGTGTATACTTTATAAAAAACAAACAAACACTGAATCGCTTCAGGTAGACTTTTCCCACTTTTAGAAATTATTTTCTGTAATGTTTACTAAAAACATTAAAAAATCACTTGCACTATGAACAAACTATATTTTGAAAGAAGTTCATTAGAAAACCAGAGGAGTGTTTGCCTGAATCTGTATGGAGCTTGAGCAAAACAATAGATATAATTCTGAAGTAGTTGAGAAATTCAACTTAGGAAACATTTGTTTTGATAATTTTTTACAATATTTTACAAGTAGAATATTTTACAAGTAGAAATTTATAAAATAGAAAGGGATATTTTGCTAGTTATCTTCAGTCATTTCCGGCAATAACACTGTCTTTGAGAGGTTCAATGGATTCGGAAGCTGGGCTAAGGAAACAACCTTGTCACGTCATCTAAAACACAACAGTAACAATGACAACAACCACCAAACGCCTCAAAAAACTGATAATTGTGAAAATGTAGGATACATTTGGTGCCATTCTTAGATACAGGGTATCTGGGAGCTTGGGGGTGGGTAACATATGACAAAAGGCTTCACTGAGGAAGGATAGACTTGAAACTTGATGGGCAAGTAGCCAAAAGATGGGAAAGAGACAAGGAAAACCCAGGCAGAACAGCTTGTCTGCTATAGCTCTAGGGCGTGAAACACTCGGCATGCTGAGAACATTTAAAATGAATTCCATTCCTTGGCTAGAAGATGGAGTGTTTTCATATATATTATCTTATGTGGTTTTCAAAATAAACTCAGTGGTCAGGAGGGGTGTTTTTCTTTTAAATCCATTTTTTTGTGTGTGTTATAATAATTCTAGGAGGGATCTGAATGTTATGAATCTCTTCACTGACAATGGTAAAATTTGAATTCATTTTTTTCTGTTATAATAAAACATGTGAATTATAGTAATAAATACTGAGTCATGTTGAAGAGGATTCTACAAAACAGAACAGGACATAATAATGAAAGCTGATTCTTACATAGTGACTAATTTATGCCAAGTGCCGATAGGACTTTCTATGTGTCATTAAACTCATCAAATCCTCACTACCTATGATGAATAACTACAATTATTACCATTTTGTGGATTAGGAAACCTAGAGCGATAACACCAGTAATTTCTCATGGCTAATTTATTGATAGAATTAAGGTAAGAACCCAAACATTTTAGCTCCAAATCCCATACTCTTCACAGATAAATCTACTGCTTCTCTATTTTACTATATTGCTTATGTAAGAAGTCTATGAAGAGAAAGCAGTGTAATAATTACAGAAAGGGGGGGCATTTTTGTACAAACGAGGTCTATGAGATTTGAAAAGAAGGGGCTTATTATTTTAGGTTGAAACATTTGGTTTTGAAAAACAAAAATTAGCAATTGACAAAATAATTGATAATTGTGATGCTCTGCTTAGAGGCATTTTCAGAGCAGAACTGTTAATTCCACCTTCTACCTTGCGCGAGGAGATTGCTTCCTGTTGAAGCAATTCTCCCTCCTCAGAAATTACCCATATCAGAAGAAAGTTATTTTGTCTGAAATTATACTCCCTTCTGAAGAGTTGCCACAATGACTGAGGACCTACACAGTTAGGTCATGTAACTAACCAAAAGTCACAGAGATTCCAAATGGAAGAATATCATTCCATACTTGTCAAATTTACCGTCCAGCACATTTCCCTTAACCTCGTTTCCTGTTGTAATTAAACTTCACAGATCAAAGTAGGAACTCAAAATTTATGTTTGTCCATTTCATACAATATTTAGTGTCCTATCATTTCAATGTGCTCTCATAAATAAGTTTGTTTCAATATCTTTAACATTGACCAAAAAATATAAATGAAATCAGGAGCAATATAAAAGAAGCAAAATATTTGTCATTGAAACATAGGATTACAAATGGTATCCTGTGTTGTATAGTTACTGTATTACATAAAAGGTACATATATTTTGCAGCCTCAGAATGTGTTTTCTGATATTGAATAGAAAATGCTATAAATCTGTATATTCTAGAAAGGAGAGGAATCATTCTTGTTGATTCTAAGCTGCACTTGGTAAATAGTAGTAATCGGTGACATTGTAATCTAGATTTTTATGTGTCATTGGATCTTTTATGGTTGTAGCTAATGCTGGAATATCTGTTATTTGAAATACTGTGCATAATAAAAAATATATTAGTTGTGCTTCAATTGACTCTAATATAAAATCTTGAGAATATTTCCAGACCTTTAAACTGAGCTCTATTTTTTTCACCAGAATTTTACCCACAGTTGATTCAAGACATTTTCTTGTTATATCCAACAACAACTAGTTAGATTCAAGAAGGTAACAGTCTGAGCAATTGAAACCCCATATATTGTGTTTCCACAGGACTTCCAGTTTGAGGGCACTGATCTATAAAACCACATGTTATGATCCAAGTGGTATTCACTAAAAATCATGATGGAAATCCCTAATTATAGAATTGCAGCCTTGTGCCAGAGTTGCTTAGTCAAAGATGATTAAAAGAGCTGAGGGTTACCTTTGAAGGGTTATCTTTTAAGATTAAATGTCAATGAGGGTTACCTTTTAAGACACCATCAAACAGAACTGTACATGCAGCAGTACTCTTCCATTGAGGACGCTGTAGCATTGGGCTGCAAGCCCATAGAAAGATATGTAAAGATAATAAAATAGCCAATTTCTTATCCAAGTTTGGCTTCAAAGGAACATCTTCTTTAATTAAGTAGTACAGTCAACACAACTTTTAAAATACTCATTAACCACCCTCTGAAAGAAGTCAATTTTGGTAGCTTAATTTATGTTATATTTATTTGATATACCCATTATATTAAAAAAAAGGAATAAAATAAAAATCTCCCCAAATCTTGTAAACATTTACAATTTTTTTAGATTTTATTTATTCATTTTAGATAGAGGAGAGAGAGACAGGGAGAGAGAAAGAGAGAAGTGGGGAGGAGCAGGAAGCATCAATTCCCATATGTGCCTCAACTTGGCAAGTCAGGATTTTGAACCCACAACCTCAGCATTCCAGGTTGATGCTCTATCCACTGCGCCACCACAGGTCAGGCAAAAAACTTGTAAAGTTTTAAATGCTCTCTAATAGTAGAGATTATATTGCAAATCATATATATGTAGTTAAATAACTTAAGAAAACACTGTCCATGTCAGTGTCCTTGGAATATAATTATGCCACCGCAGCTTTATTTGTTTGTAGAGAAGATGAAACATAGGACTGCATTATCATTGGTCTTTTACAATGCCTATATAAATAACTGTCCTTGTTTTAATGCTGAGTTTGGTTATTAGGACTATATTTTCTTGGAGGAGATACCACGATAACATAATTCTATTGGATACCATTTCCTTGTCAGCAGTGCTGTAGTTCCTAATATCAACCAATATGTACACGTGCAGTTTGGAATGACTTTCCTTAGAATGATATCAGTGCCTATGTTGGAAATGAACTTTGTTAGTTTATAAGGACACATAATTATATACAATATGTTCTTTATCTATCCTGCAGCTACACAAGACTCCTAGTAATGTAATGCACCAAGTGATTGTGTGTCTGAAAAGTAACAGCAACTAGAGTTTATTGAAGTGCTCACAATGTAGTAGGCCCTAAGTATCTTATATAAATTAACTTGGTTCGTCTTCAACCCCAGCTATTAAGTGAATATTATTTTATATTATTTTCTAGTTTTGTAAAGAAAATGACTGAGATTTAGAAAAGTTAAGCATTTTGCCTAAAGACTAAAAGGTAATAAGTGATGAAGAGAAAGCTGAAATGTGATTTTCTCTCACCAGTGCCTGGTTTGTAATCCTATACTTTGGTGCTTCATTGGTCTTCAGTCCTGAAATGTGAGGGCTCACTCAAGTTTTTGTACTGTCTCTAATGGATTGATCTGTACTTGCCTGGGGTAAGTCAGATAGCCCAACCGGTCTTGATTTAATCAGATTTCAAAGAAGGAGATAAAATTGCATACTTCACCGGGTTTTTTTTTTATTTTACAAGATTTCAGAGTTCAGAAACATGTGAATCTCTCTCATCTTGTTAAAATGTATGCCTCTGACTAGGTAGACCAATAAAAATCTCTCTATGACTTAACCAATAATGTATCCATTAGTAGAAAGTCATTATTAATGCTCCTGATATGTATGATATCAGCATACTATGCTAATGGGGAGAGAAAAACAAAATTGTAAAAATTATTATACCCTATGCTAGAAGTTGTTAAATTTAATGGTGGATTTTTTTTTTTTTTTTTACAGGGACAGAGAGAGAGTCAGAGAGAGGGATAGATAGGGACAGACAGGAATGGAGAGAGGTGAGAAGCATCAAGCATTAGTTTTTCGTTGCCATTGCGACACCTTAGTTGTTCATTGATTGCTTTCTCACATGTGCCTTGACCGCCGGCCTTCAGCAGACCGAGCAACACCCCGCTGGAGCCAGTAACCTTGGGTCCAAGCTCGGGAGCTTTTGCTAAAGCCAGATGGGCCGGTGCTCAAGCTGGCAAGCTCGGGGTCTCGAACCTGGGTCTTCCGCATCCCAGTCCGACACTCCATCCACTGCGCCACCGCCTGGTCAAGTTAATGGTGGAAATTAAGATAAAGAATAAATAAAGAAGTGTAGGGATAAAGAAGTGTGGTTAGGGAATGCTAGACTGTGAAGGTTCTGTTTAAGGATAAATTTTAAGAAGGTGAGGAAGCCAGACATATGAAATATCAGATAGAGAAGCATGCTAGTAGAGGGAAGACAGACTCATGGGTCCCAAGGCAGGAGTGTGTTTAATGTGCTGCTGAAACACTGAGGAAGCTGGTACAATTTGAATGGAAGAAGGGAGGGAGTAGCAAGAATTGAATTTAGAGAAGTAATAGAGGCAATATTGGATGAGTACTTCTAAATGAATGAGATGGGAACCATTAGTTCTGAGGTTCTGAGTAAAGGAATAAAATATTCTGATGTAGGTCTTGAAAATATCACTGTGGATGCTTTGCTGAGAATTGATGAAGATCCATTTGAAGGCACTACCTAAACTCAAACATAATGCTATCCTGAGAGTCTTTAACACTGTTCCAACTCTAAAAAATCAATCTCTCGCTTATATAAGAATGTGGACCATTGAGAGACATGCAAATGTGTCTGCTTTACAGCAATAGATGTGGTTTGCATAAATTGTGCAAAATAAATCTGCAGATATTACATCTACTTATATTTTGACATGTTATATGCAGAATCCTTAAGATGCAATATTTTCAAACATTAGCAGTTGTTAAAGACTTCACAAAGTATAAAACACAAAATGTTTTCTTTCACTACAAAAGAGGACACCTCAATACACATTCTTGTAAAATGCCTTGTGAACTGATGTTGAGCCTAATCAGACCACGTGAGAAATCCAAGAGTAGACGGGGTATTTCAGAAACACTGTTCCAGGTAGAGCCACTGAAAAAGAGTGACAGCAATGGCTAATTCCTGACAATAAAAAAGTAAGTTTATTCATGTAAGAAGTCTAAATAGTGAAGAGATGTCCACCTAACAAGGATCAGAAATTTAAAGAAGTTTATATACAGGTTACATAGAAGAAAAAATAATATTCAGCTTTTTTTCTGAATGAACTTTGCTTTTAGCCTTGTTAGGTCTAGAGCCACCTTTGTTTTTATTCTTTTGTTTTTTGTCTTTTTTTTTTTTTTACACCATCATTTAACTGCAACAAATCAAATCTGTCTGATAGCACTGCCTGAAAAAAAAGCATAAGTGATGGCCAGGAGGCCTGGCTGCAGCTGCTGCTCCCCCATCGCACCCACTTGTGCTGTGTCATTCGAATTTGTGCTTCAGTGAATCTTTCAAACATTTCCACTGCATAACCTGATTAAAGTCGTGTCCCGTCTGTTCACTTGACCACCGATGCTTAAGAATCTCACTGCTAACACAGTCCACAAATTTTAACTCCAGCAGAAATGTTTTCTCATAAAGAAATACTGATGAAAATAGGCATTTCTAAGAGCCTTCATGTTCTTAGCCCCCAGCATTTTTGTGCCAATCTACTAGGCACCTCTGTCTACTCAAGTTGGCTCTCAAGAAGCTTTTGTTTATTGAATCACACTGATAATGTATTTTGCTATACTCATTCTCTGCTCTTATATGCTATATAACATTAATTTTTATATTTTCATTCACAATCATTTGATGTTTTTTTTTAAAGTGTCCTTAGGCAAGTTCATACAGTTTCAGTATATATTCTCAATAAGCCTGTCGTTTTCCTGAAGAAGACTAAAATATTTTCAAAATATTTAGGTGGTTGGATACATACTGGGGAAATTCAAGATATGACTTTGTCAAATGTATATCTTCCACTTGCATAGACAGGCATCACAATGCATATAATTCAGATGGTTTCTATGCATTACCCGCAGGATTTATGTCTGGAAGAGAATAATGTTTCAACCAAAAAAACATCATCTCGTACCTCCAATTTCCTTGTTTCTTGTGCTAGTCTTAGCAATTCTCCCTATTACCACTCATTCTAGCAATAACTAGCCCTTCAATTTCTGGCCCTTCCTCTTCTATTTTTCCATCCAATTTCAAATTATTCTCCTTTTTAGTATGCTGAGCAATTTAGCAAATTTTCTTTTATATTTAAGCTCTCATTCAGATTACTTCCATCACTTCAAATAACTCACTAAATTACTATTTTTCAGACAAATAAGGTCTTCTATTTCCTTTGAACTAGCACATCACCAAATAGTGTATGTGTGTTCTCAGCAGCTAAATACGATTGCTTGGATCATAACTGCTCCTGTGGATAATTTTCTTTAGTCTGTAAAGCTGAAATAATCTCTTAAAGCTGCTGATTTTGAAATGACTTTTTTTTTGTCTAATTTAAAGTTCCAGGCATTAAAAGGTTTTGTTTTAAGAGAAATATTTAAAAGTTTCTTGAGCTGAGGAAAAAAGATTTACAGAAGTTCAGTGACATGTCTTAATAAAATGACACAGTTTGTAAATATTGTAGGCAAAAAACAAAATAAAACATGCAAAGCCTTTAAACCTGTTGTAACGTCACTGATTGTACATTAAAATAAAACAAAAAGACACACAAAAAAGCGATCTTAGTACCTGTGCATAGCCATATTGAAAAACCACTTGGCAAAATAATTGAGTAATAATTGACTGAACAGGGGCAAATAGTCCTTCATGCCTGGTTCTTCCAAAAGCCTAAGTAAGAATGCATTATGAAACAGCCCTCAGAGTAACATTCAGAAATCTTGTGCTTTCAGCAAGCCTTCTAGAAATGGAACTTACGAGAGGCAAGTGTTTGAGCAAGTGCAAGATAATCATTTTACCTGCCTTTGCTAAAAAAAGAAAAATAAAATTGCAAATACTTTGTTTTCTATGAATAATGAAGTATGATTGATTATAACATTGTCTCAGATCTGAGTAACTGAATTGTAAAGAGTTCTATTTGAGTAATTGCCAAGTTAAGTTCTTTCTACCAGTCAAATTTTGGGTTGACCTGCAATAAAACTGTACTCACAGTATTCATCAGTGGAACCAATCAAGCTGAAGTACTCCACTATTATTTTTTCCAATTATTATAAACCACTGGGTGGCAGATATTTTATCTTAAACACTGAGTAAGAATTACAATCTTCCTGAAAAAAAATGATAAGAAACTAGAGACAGCTAAAAGATATTTGCAGTGAAATAAATGATATATTATTAGTGTCACAAAGATATAAGAAAAACAAAATTAATGATAAGGCAAAAGCAATAAATAATACAAACAATTCATGGAAGAAGAAATCAAAGTAGAAAATAAATGAATAAATAAATAAATAAATAAATATTGGATCTCACTGCTATCTAGAAAAATGCAAATTAAAACGGACATAAGATTTATTAAAATGAAGAGATTTTAGCCATTGGCCTGGTTGTTCCAGTGAGTTGAGGTTGTAGGTTGGATCCTCCGGTGAGGGAACATACAAGAAGCAACCAGTGAGTGTACAACTAAGTGGAACAGCATGTTGATGCTTCTCTATTTGTGTCTTTTTTTCCCTCCCCACTCCAAAATCAATGGAAAAATTATAAATTAATAATAATGAAGCTCTTTTAACACTGAGCACAACTATTCCAATAATTCAATTTATAAAGAAACTCTAACATAGCTGCACAGGAAGTGTCTTCATAGTGGTGCTGTTTAAAATATTTTAAAAGGGGGTTAATCACTATTCTTCAAGAGACTAATAAATCTGTGATTTACTCATAAATTGATAAATTAAATAAGAGTTAAATGAACAAAATGGAGCTACAAGCCTCAGAATATTTTTGAAAGTTAAATTTTGAAAAATATATCAAGAAGATTATTTTATTGTATGATAAAACTGAGATAATATATCAACATGGTGGTTTTTATTCGCATGTTTCTGCTGATTAGTGATGTTAAACATCTATTCATGTACCTGCTAGTCATCTGTATGTCTTCTTTGGGAAAATGTCTATTCAAGTTCCCTATTCATCTCTTAATCTAATTATTTGTGTTTTGTTTTCTGTTCCATTTATTTGATAGAGAGAGAGATGGAAACAGAAAGAAAAGAGAAGGGGCGGAGAGAGAGAAAGAAGCATGAACTTATTGTTTCACTTAGTTCTGCACTCATTGGCTGCCTCTCTATGTGCTCTAACTGGGTATCCAACATACAACCTGGTGGCGTGTGTCTGGATGACTCTCTATCCACTGAACCACCTGGACAGGGACATTTGTGGATTTGTGTTTTTGGTTTTGTTGTTGGGCTTTTTGTTTGTTTGCTTATTTTTTATTTTTTGTTATTTAGTTCTTTAAATTTTCTGTATATGTTGGATATTAACCATTTGGAAATTTTTTGCAAATATTTTCTCCCATTCTGTACTTTGCCTCTTCATTTTGTTAATTGTTTCTTTTGCTATGCAGAAGCTTTTAAATTTGAAGTTCCACTTGCTGATTTTAGCTTCTGTGTTAATTTTGCTTGTTTTTGTTCATACTACCAAAACTATTGCCAAGATCAGTGTCAAGAAATTTTATCTCCAGGAGCTCTACCAGATTCTCACTGTGATGACCAGAAAAAATTCTCCTTGGCCTTCCAAAATGGGTAGAGAAATAGTAACTATTTTATAATATACCTACAAGTCTTCTCAACAAGGCCTGTCCTAAGAGGAAATCTGTTTTACTAGAGCTTAACTGAATGGGTTTCATCAAAGCCTAACTGACCCATTTACAAATGAACCACAGAATTCATCACAAATCAAGTTACAACTTAGGGGAATTCCAAGAACCAGTGTAGAGCTTACACTCAGATCTACCCAACCCAAAAGAAAGGGAGAATAGGCATACCACACTGTTCTAGCTACTCATTGCTGTGGAACAGCCTACCCCGGAACACTGTGCCTTAATACAATTATTTTTAATAGACTTATTGATATTTAATTGATATACAATAAACTGTATACATTTAAAATATACAATTTTATTTATTTTATGTGATTATTCTGTGAAAACATCATTGCAATTAGAAATACAAACATATTTATCACCTTGAAATATTTTGTGCAGCTTTTAGTTTTCAAAATTATCTTTTAATATATTTTTTGATCTAAGTTTTAAAAATGTTATTTGGGCCTGACCTGTGGTGGTACAGTGGATAAAGTGTCGACCTGGAACACTGAGGTCACTGGTTCGAAAGCCTGATCTTGCCTGGCCAAGGCATGTATGGGAATTGATGCTTCCTGCTCCTCCCTTGTCTCTCTCTCTCTCTCTCTCTCTCTCTCTCTCTCTCTCTCTTCTATTTAAAAAAAATAAATGAATAGAAAAAGTTATTTTAAAAAAATGTTATTTGAAACTTTTACACAAGATATTGATTTGCAGTTTTCTTTTCCTATCTTTCTTTTATGTTTTTATTATGAGGAAAACTCTGGCCTCAGAATATTGGAAGTCTTCTCAATTTTTAAAATTAATTTGGAAAAATTTTTGCAGAATTGAAATTGTTCCTTCCTTATAGGTTTGTTATAATTGACTAGTGAAGTCATAAGGGCCTACAGGATTCTTTCTGTTCAAGATTTTTTCCTCCTACAAGTTCTATATCTAATACCTACTTAGTAGATATTAGACTTTTCAGACTATTTATTCTTGAGTGAGTCTTTGTAGTTTGTATCTTTCAAGAAATGGAGTTTTTTTTTAATCAATATGTTAAATATATTGAAATAATATGATTTATAATTTTCTTGTATTATTTTAAGAATTTTAGACTATATAGTGACTCAAGGAAGCAAAAGTTAAAGCACATTGATGAACAGATACTTCTATACAGTCAAAAGTTGTGATGAATTTGACTAAGGACAGTGATCTGTTGCCTTATAATACTTTGATTATTCATAGAGAAGAGTCATTGATAAAGGAATAAATAAGTTGTAATAGCATTCTATTTAGAAGAAAGCAGGCTATTAATTCAATAAATCTTTACTAAGTATTGGCCAATGGCTATTAATTTCTTTTCTAAAAGAAATTGTTCAACATTTCATTAAAATGTTTGGAATCTTAAGACAAATTTTTGCTAATTTTTATATAGAAAATCATTTAAGATTTAGCTGCTGCAATCATACATTTATCATTTGGTCGTCTAAGAAGTTAACTCAAATATGTACAAAAAAGTAAGAAAAATTTTATTGGAACAAAACCTGTGAAGGATAAAGAATAAATAGTACAGGAGTAGTCAAGGGAAGACTTCTGACTATACTACAGGTCCATACACTGTAAGAGTGTATGTGTGTGTATATATATATATATATATATATATGGTATATATATGGTAATAATTATATATATATAATTTTTCTTATTATTTATTTATTATTTTTTTAATCTTTCTTAAATGAGAAGCTGGGAGGCAGACAGACGGACTCCTGCATGCTCGGGACCAGAATCCACTCAGCAAGGCCACCAGGGACGATGCTCTGTCCAATCTGTCCATCTGGGCCGAAGCTCCATTGCAATCGGCGTCATTCTAGGCAGAGGCCATGGAACCATCCTCAGCAACTGGCTAACCCTGCTTAAATGGAGCTTTGACTGCGGGAGGGGAAGAGAGAGACAGAGAGAATGGAGAAGGGGGAAGGGTGGAGAAGCAGATGGGCACTTCCCCTGTGTGCCCTGGTTGAGGATGGAATCCAGGACCTCCACATGATGGGCCGATGCTCTACTGCTGTGCCAACCGGCCAGGGCTTACCTTAATATTTTTATTACTGAGTAAAATATTAATGAGTACCTGTTACGTATAAAGGATAAATGTAGATAACTGATAAAGATAATTTAACTCAGGTTACGTCTCAGTCAGTATTAATCATGTTGCCAGTAATCAGTGAGCACAGTGTGGGATGGCATGAAAATTATTTATGTCTCTGTTACAACTGGTTTTGTGATCTTGGGCTAGCATCGTCAACTATATGTGCCTCAGTTTCTTCAACTTGAAATTGTATGGTTTTACCAAATGATAACCAAGATCACCGTTCTCCACATGTGCACACACACAACCCTAAATATTCTTTAACCTACTTATCTTAGTTGAAACCAAGTTTTCTCCAAGTAACATCATTTTCTTGGAACATTGCTAAAGAACGCAGGTACTTTTCTTTCTTCTGCTAGTTCACTGGGCAAAGAAAAAGGGTGATCTATATATTCCTGACTTTCCATGACACTTCTAGACCTCTGTTTCTCTTCCAAGAACTTAACAATTTCTGTTCTTTAAAAAAAATAAACACACAAATTAGTCTTTTATTATTATTACAAGAATAACACCATTTCAATGTAGATAAAAATAAGTTATATTGCCTACCCTTTTTCTATGCTAATTTCTCATAACCCTGTACTCACATGTCTAGTGTGGCATTTATAACATTCTGCCTGCTATCATAGTTATTTGTGTGCTTGAAGAGTATGGATTTCATGAAATAAGTGACCCTCATTTTTACATTTCTCAAAGTGTTTAGGTCAGAGCCTTGTCAGTAACATACACCCCAAAAATGTGTACTGAATTAATAAACACATCAATAAACCGTAAGTATAAACAAACAATGTTACAGAAAATAGTAACATACATTCCTAAACAAATAGAGTGAAAAATTTTCTCCAAAGAATGCCACATTACATATTTTGCTATTTTATAAAGTATACTAAATAAAAACACTGGATTAAAATCTTGCATTACTTCTAATTGGCTATTTACCTTGATTTTTTTACTACATCCTCTGTACTTGTAGACCACACAAATGTTCCATAGACCCTAATATTACTAGAAGTAGCAATCAACATTAATTTTTCCTGGGGTCTTACTTATAAACCTCAGTTTTCTTTTGAGGGGCAATGTTAGAGAATACTTTTTTGGTGCCCTGCCAAGGATTGAACTGGCAAACTTTGTGCATCAAGATGATGCTCTAACCAACTGAGCTATCTGGTCAGAGCTGAAGAGTATTTTAATGTATATCATATAAATAAAATATTTTGTAATTATTCACTAGAGTTAACTAAAATTCACAACATGCTTATTATTATCAAACCCTTAGAATTTTTCTATAATATAGACTAAGATAAATTTATCTTTGTATTCACCAACATAATTTACCAACACTAAATAAAAATACTGAGGTTTCAATCACATCAAAAAGGCTGTATTTTACAAAAGCACTGTTGGCATGAAGTATTTTGTGTTAAGCACAGAATTGAGAGGACTAAAAAGTAAAACATGATTTTTTTTAGTAAAAAATAACACTTATATTTTTCAAAGCATTACATTTAAAAACTAAAGACTTACTAAAACATTGTATCATTGTAAAATTAACATATGCGTACATATGTCTATGCATGCATGCATTTGAGCATGTGTGAATATGCATGTACATAAATGTGTAAACATACATGAGAAGTTATAAATTATGCATTTATAACCCAACCCTGAAAGGTGAAATGACTTCAGGAAGGTTGGTTAATATGTGCTAAACCAACAGGTTTTTATTAGGTTTCTAGCAGTTTTCAAGAAGTATAAAAAACTACATGTAAATTTAATTTTTAAAAATTTACTTTTATATCAGCTTAGTTTTGAAAATGTTTTCTTTTATTTTATGATCTTTAATTGTTGATATCTCTTTATATTTTTATTAATGTTGCTCAGGTATTTGGCTGATAATTAATGGACTTTTGAGTAGAACTAAAAAATTGTTTTTCTTTTATCTTTGGTTTCTGTCAAGTAGGAATTGACCTTTAAATAAACAATGAAGTGTGCTGATGGGAAGATAATGGAAGTATTTATAGAGAAATCTTCTAAGTGATTTTTAAAGATTTACTTTTATATTTTGTGATTTTATTAACTCTTGTAAATCAAATATTTTTATGATTTGTAATACAAGCTAATTTAATATACTATTTTTAACATTTAAATTATTATAACATTAGTCAAAAACAAAAATACACAAATGATACAAAAATACATAAATGACATAAAACAGAATACTATGAACACAGAGCTTTGGAATGTATTAATAATATGATTTATTAAATTCACAGCATTTTTTAATTGTAAAAAAAAAAAAAAAAGCATACCAATGGCCAACTTCCCGTAGCCTACATCTCCCACTCTTTCATGAGTAACCACAAGTTGGTGTAAATATTTAGATACTTTCTATCTAAAATTTATATTTATATAAAACTCCTCACACATGCATACAAAACAATAAGTTGGATTTGATTTGCATATTTACAAAAGTAAATAATGTCATTTTATTACCTTTACATTTCCTTCTTTAATTTAATGTTTTTGTTTTTTATTATTTTAATGGAGTGACATTAATAATTCAGGGTACATATGTTCAGAAAAAACATCTCCAGGTTATTTTCCCATTTGATTATGTTGCATACCCATCACCCAAAGTCAAATTGTCTGTCGTCACCTTATATCTGGTTTTCTATGTGCCCGTCCTCTCCCCTAACACGCACACTCTCCTTCCTCCCACACCCCCCCTGCCCCCCCCCCGTAACCACCACATTCTTGTCCTTGTCTCTGAGTCTCTTTTTTATGTCCCACCTATGTATAATATCATATAGTTCTCCTCACTCAGTATAATGTTATAAAGGTTCATCCATATTGTTGTAAATGATCCAATGTCATCATTTCTTATGCTGAGTAGTATTCCATAGTATATATGTACCACATCTTCTTTATCCAGTCATCTATTGAAGGGCTTTTTGATTGTTTCCATGTCTTGGCCACTGTGAACAATGCTGCAATAAACATGGGGCTGCATATGTCTTTACGTAGCAATGTTTTTTAGTTTTGGGGGTATATACCCAGCAGAGGGATTTCTGGGTCATATTCATAGTTCTATTTTTAATTTTATGAGGAACCACCATACTTTCTTCCATAATGGTTGTACTACTTCACATTCCCACCAACAGTGGATGAGGGTTCCTTTTTCTTCACAGTCTCTCCAAAATTTGTTATTACCTGTCTTGTAGATAATAGCTAATTTAACAGGTGTGAGGTGGTATCTCATTGTAGTTTTGATTTGCATTTCTCTAATAACTAATGAAGATGAGAATCTTTTCATATATCTGTTGGCCATTTGTATTTCTTCCTTGGAGAAGTGTCTGTTCATGCCTTCTTTCCATTTTTTTATTGGACTGTTTGTTTGTTGTTGAGTTTTATGAGTTCTTTGTATATTTTGGATATTAGGCCCTTATCTGTGCTGTTGTTTGAAAATATCATCTTCCATTTAGTTGGCTGTCTGTTTGTTTTGTTGTCAGTTTCTCTTGCTGTGCAAAAGCTTCTCAGTCTAATATAGTCCCATTCATTTATCTTTGCCTTCACTTCCCTTGCCTTTGGAGTCAAATTCATAAAGTGCTCTTTATAACCAAGGTCCATAAGTTTAGTACCTATGTTTTCTTCTATGTACTTTATTGTTTCAGGTCTTACATTTAGGTCTTTGATCTATTTTGAATTAATTTTAGTACAAGGGAAAAAAATGTAGTCAAGTTTCATTCTTTTGCATGTGGCTTTCCAGTTTTCCCAGCAGCATTTGTTGAAGAGGATTTCTTTTCTCCGTTGTGTGTTGTTGATCCCTTTATTGAAACTTATTTGACCATATATATGTGGTTTTATTTCTGCGCTTTCTATTCTGTTACATTGGTCTTAGTGTTTATTTTTCTGGCAGTACCATGCTGTTCTGATTGTCGTGGCTCTATAATATAATTTGAAGTCAGGTATTGTAATATCTCCACCTTTTTTCTTTCTCCTTAGGATTGTTTTGGTTATTTGGGGTTTTTTATAGTTCCATATAAATCTGATGACCTTTTGTTCCATTTTTTTAAAAAATGACATTAGAATTGTGATGGGTATTGGTTTAAATTTGTTTATTGCTTTGGGTAATGTAGTCATTTTAACTATATTTATTCTTCCTATCCAGGAACAAGGAATATTTTTGCATTTCATTGTTTCTTTTCTGATTTCCTTTAACAATGTTTTGTAGTTTTCATTATATAAGTTCGTTACATTCTTTGTTATATTTATTTCTCGGTATTTTATTTTTTTGTTGAAACCATGGAGGGGATTTTTTTTTTGAGTTCATTTTCTGCTGTTTTATTGTTGGCATATAGAAAGGCAATGGACTTTTGTATATTAATTTTGTATCCTGCGACCTTACTGCATTGGATTATTGTTTCTAGTAGTCTTTGGGGTTTTCGATGCATAGGATCATATAATCTGCAAAAAGTGAAATTTTTACTTCTTTTTGTCTAATATGAATGCCTTTTATTTCTTTTTCTTGTCTGATTGCTCTGTCTAGAACTTCCAGCTCTATGTTGAATAAGAGTGGAGAGAGTGGGCAACCTTCTCTTGTTTCTGATTCTAGGAGAAAAGTCCTCAGTTTTATGCCATTTAATATAATGTTAGCTGATGGTTTATCATAAACGGCCTTTATTATGTTGAGATATTTTCCTTCTATACCCATTTTGTTGAGTGTTTTAAACATAAAATTATGTTGTATTTTATCGAATGCCTTTTCTGCATCTATTGATAGGATCATATGGATTTGTCCTTTGTTTTGTTGATATGGTGTATTACGTTAACCATTTTATGTATGCTGAACCATCCTTGTAATTCTGGGATGAATCCCACTTGATCATGATGTATTATTTTTTTAATGTGTTGTTGTATACAACTTGCTAGTATTTTGTTTAAAAATTTTTATCACTCTATTCATTAGTGATATTGGTCTGTAGTTTTCTTTTTTTGTGCTGTCCTTGCCAGGGTTCAGTATGAGAGTTATGTTGGCCTCATAAAATGTGTTTGGAAGTGTTGCTTCTTCTTCAATTTTTTGGAAGACTTTGAGTAGAATAGGAACCAAATCTTCTTTGAATGTTTGATAAAATTCACTAGTATAGTTGTCTGGCCCTGGACTTTTATTTTTGGGGAGGTTTTTGATAGTTGTTTCTATTTCCTCCCTGCTTATGGGTCTGTTTAGACTATCTGCTTCATCATGATTTAGTCTAGGAAAATTGTATTGTTCTAGGAATTTATTCATTTCTTCTAGATTGTTAAATTTGGTAGCATATAGTTTTTCATAGTATTCTACAATAATTCTTTGTATATCTATGTTATCTGTGGTGATTTCTCCTCTTCAATTTTAGATTTTGTTTGTATGAGTCTTTTCTCTTTTTTCCTTAGTTAGTCTTGCCAAGGGTATGTCAATTTTGTTGATCTTTTCAAAGAACCAGCTTTTTGTTTTATTAATTTTTTTATAGTTTTTCTGTTCCTATTTCATTTATTTCTGCTCTAATTTTTATTATTTCCTTTCTTCTGTTGGTGTTGGTTCTTCTTTTTCTAGCTCCTTAATATGTGAAGTTAAGTGGTTTACTTGGGCTCTCTTGTTTTTTCATATAGGCCTGAAATCATATGAACTTCCTTCTTACTACTGCTTTTGCTGCATTCCAGAGATTCTGATATGTTGTATGGTTATTTTTGTTTGTCTATATGTAACTTTTGATCTCTGCTTTTATTTCTTCTTAGACCCACTCATTTTTTAACAGTATGTTGTTAAGTTTCCACATTTTTTGTGTCTGTTTACCTCTTTTTAGCAGTTGAATTCTAGTTTCAAGGCTCTATGATCAGAGAATATGCTTAATATGATATCAATCTTTCTGAATTTGTTAATGTTATTTTTGCGACCAAAAATATGGTCAATTCTTGAGAATGTTACATGTACACTAAAGAAAAGTGTATACTCTGGCAGTTTGCGATGAAATGCCCTGTAGATGTCTCTCATATTCAGTTGTTCTAGTGTTTCATTTAAGGCCAATATTTCTTTATTGATTTTTTGTTTAGATGAATGATCCAGAGCCATCAGCATTGTACTGAGGTCTCCAAGTATGATTGTATTTTTGTTGATTTTTGTTTTTAGGTCAAACAGTAGCTGTCTTATATATTTTGGTGCTCCTTTGTTTGGTGCATATATATTAAGAAATGTTATGTCTTTTTGATTCAATGACCCCTTTATCATTATGAAATGACTGTTTTTGTCTCTGATTACTTTCGCTATCTTGTAGTCAGCATTGTTAGATTTCAGTATTGCTACGCTTGCTATTTTTGGATGTTATTTGCTTGAAGTATTGTTTTTCAACCTTTCCCTTGAATTTGTTTTTATCTTTGTATCTTAGATGTATTTCTTGTAGGCAGCATTTAGTTGGATTTCCATTTTTAATCCATTCTGCTATTCTGTGTCTTTTTATTGGTAAGTTCAATCCATTTGTGTTTATTTTTTTATTTTTTTAAATTTCTTTTTATTTTATTTATTTTAGAGAGGAGACACAGAGTGAGAGAGAGAGAGAGAGAGAGAGAGAGAGAGAAAGGGGGGAGGAGCTGGAAGCATCAACTCCCATATGTGCCTTGACCAGACCAGTGCAGGGTTTTGAACTGGCGACCTCAGTGTTCCCAGGTCAACGCTTTATTCACTGCGCCACCACAGGTCAGGCCCATTTATGTTTAATGTAATTATTAGCACTTGAGGGTTTCCTATTGCCATTTTATATATTGCTTTCTGATAGTTTTGTATTTTTTTTAGGTTATTCTCTTTTGTTTTTCTATTATCTGTTTTTGTTTGGTTGTAATTCATACTTCTTTCCTCTGTTACTTTTTTTTCAAACCATGTGTTTCTGTGGTGGTTTTTTACAGGGGTGGTTACCATTAAGTAACGGAAAAGATACATATCATGTTCATTGTAGTACATTATCTCATGAATGCTTCTGTACTCCATCCTCCTTTACTACTGTTAATCTTTGTCCTCTCCTCTTTTTTGTTTTTGTTGTCATAGATTAAATTTGATTTTATTGTGATCTTAATGGAGCTTTTACTTGTAGTTTTGTTTTGTTTTGTTCTTTGTGTCTGGTCGGATAACCCCCTTTAGTATTTTCTGAAGTGGGGGTTTTCTGGTGATAAATTCCCTATCTTTTCTGTATCTGTGAATGCCTCTGTATTTGAAGAATAGCTTTGAGGGATACAATATTCTTGGCTGGAAGTTTCTCTTTTTCAGAACTTTAAATATCGGGGTCCACTCTCTTCTTGCTTGTAGAGTTTCTGCTGAGAAATTGTTGATAATCTAATGGGCCTTTCTTTATATGTTGTATTCTTCTTTTCCCTGGCTGCCTTGAGAATTTTTTCTTTGTCATTGGTTTGCACCTATTTCATTATGATATGCCTTGGCATAGGTTGTTAGAGTTAAGATAACTCAGTGTTCTGTTTGCTTCTTGAATTCGAGGCTTTAGTTCTTTCCACAGGCTTGGGAATTTCTTGTCTATTATTTGTTTTAATATATTCTCCATTTCATTTTCTCCCTCTTCTACTTCTGATATACTCATTATTCTTTTTTTGCTCTTTTTGATAGAGTCAGACAATTCCTGTAGAGCTTTCTCTCTCTCTTTTTTTTTTTAAATTAGTGAGTCTCATTCCTCTTCTTTCTGTAGTGCCTCTAGTTGCCTGTCTTCTATGTCACTAATCTCTCCTCTATATGGGTTGCTCTATTAGCTAAGCTTGTTATCTTATTTTTAAGTTCATGAAATGAGTTTTTCATCTCTCTTTGATTCATTTTCATAGTTTGAATTTCCTTTGTGATGTATTCTTTCTGTTCATTGAATTGTTTTTTAGCTCCTTAAATTGCCATTCTGTGCTTTCTTGTATATCCCTGAGTATTTTTAGAATTTCAATTTTAAATTCTCTGTCATTTAACTTCAAGGTTTCCAAGCTATTAAAATTTTTTCTATAGATTTTTCCTCATCTATCTGAACTACATCTCTGTCTTTTGTATCCATGATATTCGATTTTTTTTTCTTTAATGACATTGAGATTGGTATTGTTAATAGCACTAATAAGAGTTGATAAAGAATAAAATAATAAAGATAAGAAAAATATAAAGTAAAAAAAAATTAAAAATAATTTTTGAGAAAATACAGTGAAAAACAAAATTATATTGTGCGAAATGGAACAAAAACTATATAGAACAAAGGGTTTGAGTTCGGGGAGAAGTGACAAAGGGGCAAAAAACGAGGTAAGGACCCACAAAATGCTACAAGAGAAATATTTGGATCAAGAAGAAAATAATTTGTTTGTAAATAATGGTCAAATGAGAGATAAGTGAAAAAGAGAAGAAGAATAAAAGAAAAAGAAAATAAAGAAAAATATATACAGTGAAAGATGCAAATTCTATTGTACTAAGTGAAACAAAAACTACATAGAATGAAGAGCCAAAGTTGAGGGGAATGCTAATGAGATAAACAACAAAGTAAAAAGCACACAGAATGCCACAAAGAAAAAATTTGAATACAAAATAAAATAATTTGTGTGTGAGTGAGGATCAAATGAGAGGAATAATGAAAGAGAGATGAAGAAACCAAAAGAGAGGGAGAAAGAGAGAAAAGAAAGAAAAAAAAAGAGAGTTAAGGTTTTTGGAATGTAACCCTCATAGAGGGAAAGAAAAAGAATGAAAAATGTAACACTTATAGGTAATGAAGTTCAGATTAAAAAGTAAGGAATAAAATGGAAAGAGGATAAAAGAATCAATCTGGAAGAAAAAAAGATAGAAAAATGGAAAGAAAAAATGGAAAATGTTATAAAGACTGGATTTTTTTCTGGTTTTGAGAGGTTATCTTCTTCCTTTTACTTCTTCCTTTTTTTTTGCTGGTGGCACTGTACCCCAGTTTCTGTCCCTGTGGCTCTCTTAGGTAGAGATTTGAAGTTGATGTGTCACTATGGCCTTGACATAAACTAGGCCTCAGTCCTGATGGTAAGCAGGGTTTGTTAGCATTTGCAGGCTTCGACAATGGGAGAGTCCATTTTCCTGGAGCCTCTCCCCTAGTCTCTTGTTTCTGAACCAGCAGCCTGGGGACCCAACTGTGAAGTTGCTGCTGCAACTGCTTGGAGGGCAAGAGGCTCTAGGAGCTGCCAAAACACCCCTCTATCCCCACTTAATGAAAGATTTTGGCTAAGGCATTGTCAGCCCGAGCCACTACTGTAATTAAGCAGGGTTGGGAGCTGATTACTTCTCAAGTGTCTTCTATGGTCCTCCAGGTATGCCTAGTATGCCTCAGCGCTTTGCAAGACTACTCTCCCCAGCCTTTTTTCACTTTGTAACCTGTGTCGGCTGACAGGAAAATGCGCCAGTCACTGCCTGCAGAACAAGAGGTCTTAGAAGCTACCAAGTCCCTCTCCCAGGTCATTTTAAAGCACAGCCCTGGGTATAAAAGCTCTGCCAACCAGAGCCACAAGCTTAAGCAGGCGGGGTGGGGTAGGGTGAACTGACTTCTGGTCAGGCTCCTTTCTAAGGTTCCCCGGGTATATCTAGTTAAATTTGCCTTAGTGCTCTGCAGGTCTGCTCTTTACAGGCTTCTCCCTTGTTGGGAAGCCTACAGCCCAGCCCACTCAACTTCTGCAGTGTTCTCTGAGGTCTGTTATATAGGATTGTGTTTTTTACCTTATATTGGCTAGCAGAAAGTTGCCCCAGCCACTGCCTGCTGAGTGAGAGGCCCTAAGAACTATCAAGTCCCTCCTCCAGATTCTTTTAAACTGTAGATATGGGAAAGAAGACCTTGTCAGCCAGAGCCACTGACAGCAAGAGCCAGACAGGCTGTGAGCAGACTGTGGATTAGGCTCCTTTCAGCAATCCGCAAATATGCTCTCCAAAGGCTGTCTGCAAGCTGCCTACGTGCTCTTCCCCCACACTTCTGTAGTTTTCTTCCTGTGCAATTTGCTTTGTTAGCCCATATGATTGGTGGAGGTGCCCTGCCCAGAGAGGTCTTGGTATAGGGAAGATGGCTTTCGTGTACTCCCTGTGCACTGTTGATCGGGGGGAACAGGGATTATACAGACACTCTGTCTACAGCCCACGCAGAAAGCTACTGCTGACAGTCTCCCATCCAGCCCCTCTGTCCGGGAACATGAGCGCCCATACCCGAGGCGCTAGGAGGAATCACTCGTACACTGCTCGTGTTCACCAATCCAGAGACTGGGGTTAAACGAAGCCCACTGCGCAGGCAAGCCACTCTCCCACCTCTGCCAGGGTTTGCTGCTAATGTTAGCTCCACGTAGGTTGAGCCACAGGCACGCTCTTTCTTCAGCTTGAATGTTTCCGCCCCAGCCCTCCCTGCCTCTCAGTTCTAAGTGAAAAAAAGTTTCCTCGGGTCAGTGAGGGAAGAGCAATACTCTGTTCTCTGTCCTATTCCTTCAGAATGATTTTTCAGACTCCTTTGTTTGATGTATGTGTAATTTAGATGCTCCTGGGATTTTCTGTCTCTACTTGTTGAATTTGTTGAAATTTCAGGGAGAGGTATCAGGAGCCCCCTCATGGGCGCCATTTCTTTGACGTCACTTCCTAATGTAATGTTTTTAAAAACTATGGGTCTATTAAGCTCCACATCATTAGTAAATTTCAGTGTGATATTTTATTGTATGACTTAGCCACATTTACTTATTTATTTTTACCAACAGGTTGCGCTTCTAGACTGCTTTAGCATATTTCTAATTACACACAAGTGGTAATGGACACTAACAGGCATGCTTACTTCTGCACGTGGACAATGAGTTCCCTAGGGTCAGGTACTGAGCATAAATAAGGGTTGGCCATCCCTAACTTCATTACATATTGCCATTTTCTCTTCAAATTATACTTTCAGTAGCAATGTACTGTGTATATTTTTTTTCCATTTTATGGTCATCACCTTAATATTAGAAAAGTTTTTACATGATAAATGATTTAGATGTAAAATTACTTTTTAGTACTATTTTAAATGACTTTTTAAAAAATGATTAGCTGAGAATCTTTCATCTGAGTATTTGTTATTTGAGATTTCTCTGTACACACGATCCTATTTTTGCCATATTATCTTTCATAATGATAGTTTGATATATCTTATACATCTTAGAGCAAAATCTCTTCCTGCTAGCTGCAAACCGTATGTCAATTTTCAGTCTATATTTTGACTTTCTATTTTGTTTAAACTCTACTTTAGAATTTAAATATTTTGCATGACCAGGCAGTGAATAGAATGTTGACTGAGACATAGAGGACCCAGGTTCGAAACCCCAAGGTCTCTGGTGTCTCTGAGGCTTAAGCACGGGCTCACCAGCTTGAGTGTGGGTCACTGGCTTGAGCTGGGATCATAAGACATGATCCCATGACCCCAAAGGTCACTGGCTTGAGGCCCACGATCTCTGGCTTGAGCAAGGGGTCACTCTGCTCTGCTTTAGCCCCCAGTCAAGGCATATATGAGAAAGCAATCAGTGAAAAACTAAGGAGACTAAGTAGCTGTAATGAAGAATTGATGCTTCTCATCTCTCTGCTTTCCTGTATGTCTGTCCCTATCTGTCCCTCTCTCTGTGTGTGTCTCTCACTTTCTCACACACAACACACACACAAAAGAATTAAAATTTTTCATTTAACTGTAGACGACTTTGTCATCATTTTCTTTGTGTGGTTGTATAAATCTTATTAATCCCATGAAAATGTAAGCTACAGGACAGAGGGATATTTATTAGTAATGGTCCCTATTGTATCCTTAGGACCTAGAAGAGTTAACAGCAAATAGGAAAAATTCAATAATTATGTGTTTAATTAAAATTTGTATCAGGTTTTTCCATATATTAAAATCATAAACCATATTTCAACTACTAAATAAGAGTTTAAATTTATTTTCATATTTTGGTGTTTAATATGTCAAACATTAAAAGGAAATGTGATAAGAATAGTGTCTAGTAACTTTTTTTGTTTGTGTATGTAGAATGTGACATGTGTTGTATGTGTGTGTATTGATAGTGATTGATACAGAGCCAATTCTTATAGAACACAGATACTTTTTTCCAAATACAATTCAATTTCTTTTCTACTTTGTGTTTTGATTGTCATATATATCTATTACATATGTATGCTGACTGAACAATTTGGTGTAATTATAATTGCCGTAGTCTAGCTTATGACTGTTAGAAGGTAAGAGAAAAATATTTAGACATTATTTTATATTTACCACATTTTTTTTGGCTATTTTCATTTCTTCCAGTGGATTTGAATTTTTTAAAGGTATTATTTCTTTTTCAGCTTGAAGGACCTCTAAAAATTTCTTATAGGGCTTGCATGTTAGTAAAAATTTCTCTCAGTCTTTGTGTTTCTGGATAGGTTATCACTTTACTTCATTTTTTATATGACAGCTGTGCTGAAAATAACATTCTTGGTTGTAACTCTTTATTATTATTTTTCTCTCAGCACTGTGAATATATGTTCTTTCACTGCATTCTGGTTTCCATCATTTCATATCAGAGGTCAGTGCTAATTGTATAGCTCTCCCTCTCTGCATGTTGAGTAATTTTTTTTACTGTTATCAATATTGTCTCATTGTCTTTGTTTTCAAAAGTTTTACTATTGTGTGTGTAAGTAAATCTCTGCATTTTTCTTCTTTGTAATTCATGAAACTTACTGAGTATATGGATAATGGTTTTCACCAATTTGGGAAGTTTTTGAAAATCATATCTTTAAAAAGTTTGTTTAATTTCTCCTACTCGAATTCATGTTGCATGCATTTTACTATGCTTGATTTTGCTCACAGGTCTCTATGGTTTTGTACATTTTTTAAAATATTTTTTCTTTCATTCTTCAAATTGGATATATTTGATTGATTTATCTTTAAATGTGCTTATTCTTTCATCTTCACAATCAAATCTGTTGCTGAATATCTCTAATGAATTTAATTTCAGTTATTAGTGTTTTCAACTTTTGAATATCTACTTAGTTATTTTATATGAATTTTATTGCTTTATTGATAATTTCTATTTAATGAATCATTATCATAACGCTTTGCTTTTACTGTTTAAATATCGTTTCCTCTTGCCTGACCTGTGGTGGTGCAGTGGATAAATCGTCGACCTGGGAACACTGAAGTTGCCAGTTCAAAACCTTGCACTGGTCTGGTCAAGGCACATATGGGAGTTGATGCTTCCAGCTCCTCCCCCCTTTCTCTCTTTCTCTCTCTCTCTCTCTCTCTCTCTCTCTCACTCTGTGTCTCCTCTCTAAAATGAATAAATAAAAAATTTTAAAATTAAACTAAATATAGTTTCCTCTTGTATTTTGAAAATATTTTAATGACTGCTTTCAAGTTGCAAATTGACCATACTCAAAGGTAGTATTAATTTTTATTTTTTTCATTAATTTGAGAGAGAGATATAAAGGGGGAGAAAAAGAGAGAGAGAAGTATCATCTCACTGTCCCACTTAGTTGTTACATTTAGTTGTGCACTCATTGGCTGCTTCTTAAATGTGCCCTGAATGGGGGTTGGACCCACAACCTCAGCACCAGGGGACAATGCTCTATCCAATGAACCACCTGGACAGGGCTTAAAGGTAGTTTTTAATGATGCTTTTCCCTCTTAACTATGAATCATTCTTTTTCTTCTTCGCTCTTAATATTTTTTAATCTAAGTAGTTTAAATATTATATTGTATCAATTCTAGAATTTAATTTTTTCCCTTAAGGTTGTTATTGTTGTTTTGTTTTATTTATTTTGATTTTTGTTTGGGTAACTTTTTAGACTATAGTTATAGACTCCAGCTTCACTTTGGTGTATGACAGCTGAAGTTTCTGCTTAGATTCTTTTGTTTTTTTTTTTTTTTAAGCCTGATTCCTAGGAGTTGTTTTGATATCTGTATTATATGGTGGTCAGCCAAAAATTATTCAGAGGTTGTTTGGATATCTTGTGCCAGTAAAGCTTCCACCCGCTGTTAATAGATGGGTGTGTGTTGGTTGTGGAATGCTGAGCTTGGATGGGCCCTTTGTCTCTCCTCCGCACATGCTCACAGCCGCATCAACCATAATAATATGACAACTTACGTCCCCTGTTTTGCTCTGCACATGTACACAGCTATCAAGTCAGTCAGAAATGTGTAGAAAGATATTCGAGCTCCTCTGTGTGTGACCACTTTATGTATAAGATCTTGTAAAAAAGTTTTGTTTGTTTTAGTGGTCCATCGTTCCTCCTTACTAGGTCACAAGTCTGATTAACTGTTCTGATGGACTTCTCTCTTTGCTTGTTGTTGTAATTGTTATTCTTACTGACATAATTGCTGGGCATGCATATTATGTTTTGTGGTCAAATCAAGTCAGTATCTTTCATAAGTAAAGTGGATGGCTTCCATGATCTACCTTCTAGAATTACTTTGTTGACCAAGCTCGAAGAGATGAGAGCAATCCAGTAAAGAACCTCACAGATTCCCAGTGCCTGTACTCAATGCCCAATTATTTTGCATGAATAAATACTTCTTGATTTGTTGTATGCATCTGGTTAATGCTTAAATACAGGCAAGTTGTGATGGTAGGGGTTGAAATAATATTTCACTTTTACAACTCCTTTCTGGGGAAAAAACTTCCATACTCCACCATAACAGAAGTTCCTCTCTGCCTATAACATTGTTAAAAATTAATTTTATCTGGGAGTTAGTAAGCCTTATAAGTGAAATAAATTGTAGCCTAAATAAACATGTAACACTGTATCAGAATTCTAATTTCTAAAAGAGACTTTCACTTCTCAAAAAAATACATTGTAAGAAGGAAGCTTGTATCTCTTTGTTGGGAAGTGATTTATCTATCTGTGTTTACAATAAGGTTCATTACCTGTTGCATCATCTTCTCAACCCTCATATCTTCATCTTCCTCTAATGTCAGTATTTGTATATAATTTATTTAGATCTGTAATAATTTTATTTATGATATCTTAATAATTTATTTACCATCAAATCTTTGCTCAAATATCATTGTTTCAATAGAGCATATCTGATCACCCTATAATATGGCCACCTGTCTCTGATAACTTGTTTCTTTTTCATACATGATTATTACTACCCATGCTTTTCTGTAGAACAAGCTTAATATCTTATTGAACCCATTCTTCTATATCATGACTTCTATTTAACTTTGGGAATATGGGGATTTATAATTGACTTGTAAGCATGGCCACATTACTTTCTAATACATTTTGTTATATTTTACTAGCAGTTGTGTATGTTGTGAGTCATATTTCTAGAACACAAATTTTATAATGTACTTTTTTACTTTGCCTAAAGCATGAGACATATCATAAACAACATTTTTACGGTTTTCTTGAGAATTAGCTATAACATTTTACATTTCAAGGGGGGAAGTAAAAGGAAAAAGTGGTTAATGGAGGATATTTATTCCATTATGTAGTGCACTCAAATGGCAAATACTTTGGGTTATACTAAGATTGAAATTAGTGGCAATCAATCAACTATCAATGAACATTTTAAATGATGATAGTTTCTGGGTTATTATATGCAACCTAAAGATTATAACCTAGAAAATACTATAAGTTATTTAAGAAGACAATTAGGATGACTTAATTTACACAAAAATTTAATATATAAATTGCTAATGATATAAAGGGCAATAGAAAGAGCAACAAATCTAATTCTTGGATAATACAATAAAATCAGTACATTTGTAGTACTCTGTATAATCCTGGTTACAATATCTTAAAAGATTATAACAAGAGTAATTTAACAAAACACTACATTTAAAAAAGCCATTAAGAGATAATTTTAAAAATGTGAGGTAAAACAATTACAATTCTTAAGAAAAAAAAAAACAAAGAAGCCTAAAAATGAAATATTTAGCCTATAAAGCCATGCAAACATACATAAGCGAAACAATTGTAAGTACTTTAACCTCAAATAATAGCTTAAGGAATATCTTGATACTTAATTGGTTATAATTGGGTAAGAAAGATAGTTAAAGAGTAAGGGTAATTTCATGGACTTCCTTGATATAGCTATTTTTAGTTACTATATCAAAATAGAAGTTGAAGAAAATGTTATCTTCCTCTTAGAACTTAGAAATCCATGAATGTAATATCATAAATAATTATATTGCTTATTAGTACCATTACAAACAATACACATAATTGTAAGCTACTTTATAATTATGGCTTATTTAGCCTCCTTGAAAATTTAATATATGTATATTTATATTACAATATTTTGGGGTTTGTTTGTTGCAGACACTGCATAATAAGAAGAAATATTATTTCTATGTCATAAGCAGTTACACAGAACAGAAACTTGTCTGTGAAAGAGATGAAATCTTTTTTTTTTTTTTTTAAGTGAGAAGAGGGGAAGATAGACTCTCACATGTGTCATGACAGTGATTCATCTGGCAACCTTCTCCCCACCATCTGAGGCCAATGTAGAGTACTGAGCTAATTTTAGCACCTGAGGCTGATGCACTGAGACCAACCCAGCTATCCTCAGCACCTGAGATAAAATTTTAATTTTGGGGAAAAAAGTAGTAGCTTCAAGTAAAGGGATCTCTTTATGAATTTCTATTTCCTGGATTTATGGGTTCTGAAATTGGCTTATTTTAGGATACCTATTTTTAAAGATGGAAAGTTAAGGACAATTGCAAATATAAATGATTACAGAGATAAACCAACATCAAAGCTGGAAACTTACTATTTTTCAGTCATATTAATTGACTCTATTTTTGTTTGATTCTGAATAACTGATTTAAACCAAAGACCTATTTGAGAGAATATGTGGCTTTAAATCTAGCTGTCAAAGTGTGATATTAGCATGAGTGAAAAGCATTACGTTATCAGCACAGTGTTGGGCAAAAGTCTCTCACCTGGGGATATATTTAGAGAAAATGCTTAAACCCATATTCTATTTTAAATGCCAGTTGAGGATTTATTGGAAGTTTAGTACATTTTTTTCTTTGCTTTGCTTGGTACATTTGAGGCATTCTACTTCTTTTTTAGATCAAAGATGAAAAAGATTAAAGTAGGCATTATCATTATTCTTACTTTCTAAAATGTTACCAGTGAGTAATATTAATCCTAGGTATTAAAAGTGTAATTCCCCTACTCTGAAAGTTATATATGTATTAAAATAGCCTCATAAAATTAGCTAGAAAACTTAATAAATGGAGTTTTCAAATTAAAATTTGCCTTGCCGGTGTGGGCATGTAAAGATAACACTGGTTTCTTTTTGTATTTTATTAATGGTATTATAAGTTGCTGTTAGGTAATTTATTGTTGAAAATAGCATGCTTTTATAATTAAAATACTCTGATGATAGGGTTTCACACTGCTTTATGTCTAAAATAAAAACAGTACAAAATGGACATAATGCAAAATATCATAGATTACCACTCTCTGTAGTTAGCTAATGGAATGTTAAGACACATTTCTTTAATTAAAATATTAAAAAGAACAACACACTGTGATCTTTAATATGATCAAAACATTTTTGTGGAAAATTGGGCCTACACATTTGGTTTTATACTCTATACTGAAAAGAACAATACGATATGTTTAACAAAATATACATGTATTAACTATTTCACTAAAAGGATTTAAAATGCAAAAATAACATACTGTATATCAGTGTACATTTCCCTTTGCATAATTTGGAAAATTCTACCTGTATTAGGAAAAAATAACATAAATATTCCTGGTATATATTTAATCTAAAGTAGCAAAGAATTTAACAATCTAGGCTGTTTTGTTCTAATAAAGAATAAAATTAAGTGCTAATCAGGACAATTTTCAAAATGCTCAGAGACAACGTTATAAGGTTTGCTTATTATCTTCTTGTCTCTTATCAGTCCCAGAATGAGTTGGGTCAAGATGGTGGGATTGCCTCTTAATCCTTTATAAAATATTACATTTAAATCCTGTGATTATGTTCTTTCTCTTCATGTGGTTCTCAATTTCTGGATTTTGATCATTTTTCTTCTAGGAAAACTGAAACTATGTAAGCTTTGCTTGTTCTGTATTAAGCTGGGACCTACCTAGGGTATATATAAACATAATGTAGTAATCAACAAGTAGAATGAATTATTTTAGGATTTATTAGGGGAAATAAAGTCTGGATTAAAATACTTAAAGATTTTATTTTTTCTGAAAAGTTTCTCTTGGCCCTGGCCAGGTGGTTTAGTGGACAGAGTGTCTTTCCTGAGAACCATGGCCTCAGGTTCAATCCCAGGTGAGGGCACCTACGAGAAGCAATCAATGAGTGCACAAGTAAATGGAACAACTAAGTTTAACAAAGGGTTGATGCTTCTCTCTCTCTCTCTCATATGAATGAAGAAAAAAGAAAAAAGATTTATACTTTGACTTTGGTATGAGCTAATTCTTAATTAGAAGAAACTCGTCAGAAAAATTAAACAGAAAATAGTTTTATTTTCTGTCAGTGATTTATGGAAAATAAATAAAGAAAAATTACCAAAAATATTCTCTTCTTTAAAAATATTATATTACTTATAAAAATATTTAATATTGGAATAGACCATATAAGGTAAACATAAAAATTAATGCAAATTATAACTTTCATAAAAATAATAGAAAATATATATATATTTATAAACCTTGAGTGATTTATTAATGTTTTCCAATTTTGTAATTTTCAGACCATTCTAGTTTCTTTCTTAATAATTGTGTCAAAGTAAACACTTAATTTTATGTTTGTCTATTTTTATTTTTTTAATTTATTTTTATTTATTTATTTTAGAGAGGAGACACAGAGTGAGAGAGAGAGAAAGAAAGAGAGAAAGGGGGGAGAAGCTGGAAGCATCAACTCCCATATGTGTCTTGACCAGACCAGTGCAGGGTTTTGAACTGGCGACCTCAGTGTTCCCAGGTCAACGCTTTATCCACTGCACCACCACAGGTCAGGCGCTAAACACTTAATTTTAAACAAGGAAAAAAAGTCCTAAATAAAGATCATGGTATAAGAAAATAAAGATGAGCTTTAAAATCAAGCAAATCTGGGTTTTATTTTTTTTAGTTACTTCAGAACAATGATCTTAGTAAAGTCATTCACTGTATATTTCTTCTTTCATCATTAGCAATAATAATAACACTTGCTTTTCAAGATTAAAAAATATTAAATAAAATACACATTAGGTTTTTGCAGTGGTTCTTAACCTGGGTTCTATCGAACCCTAGAGATTTGATGAGTCGGTCTTAGGGGTTCGGAGAAGCCTCTGACGCGGAGGCCAGAATAAAGTAATACCGTAATTTGTTGTGAGTTCATGCACTTTGTTGGTTTTGTTCTTTGAGCAAGGTGATGTTCATGCATGGCTCATTTTGTGCACCCGTAATAAAACATATACCTATGTCTTGAATTTGGAAAAAAAAGCATATTTTATTTATCACTAAAGAAGGGTTCGGTGAATGCGCATATGAAACTGGTGGGTTCAGTACCTCAAAAAGGTTAAGAACCACTGGATTTTTGCCATTTGCTTTAATTATGCATCACCAATCAATGGCAGTATTTTCAGTACAAGTTAGATGAGAAGGTTAATAAATGTATACAACCTAAAACAACTTTTCAAATCACCAGTGACTAATGAAATCTCTCCCAACTCCATAGCCATGAACACTTAAGCTATCTTTTATTTAATGCATTTCTTCTTAAAAATATCTTTCTTATTTTGAAATTCTATTGAACTACTATTGTTAATTTTATTTTAGTTAATATTTTCTTGAATCTGAGCTTTATAAAAATTATTTTTTATCTATTTGTTTCTAAAAGTAACTACTTCAATCTCTATACATGGAAAGTATTTAATTATTATTTGTTAATTTCATACAAATTAGTGTTTTCATGCTAAATTTCTTTTTTTTAATTTCTTTTTATTTTATTCATTTTAGAGAGGAGACACAGAGTGAGAGAGAGAAGGAGAGAGAGAAAGAAAGGGGGGAGGAGCTGGAAGCATCAACTCCCATATGTGCCTTGACCGAACCAGTGCAGGGTTTTGAACTGGCAACCACAGTGTTCCCAGGTCAACGCTTTATCCACTGCGCCACCACAGGTCAGGCCTTCATGTTAAATTTCTATGGTACATTTTTCAGGTGTTTGATGATATTTTGGTAGAGAAAATGTTATTTAAATTTATAACTTTTGATCATTTGTCTTTGAGTAATATTTCTGAAACTGAAAATAATGAACTCTATAAAAAGTAATGAAAATAAATACAAAATACCTTATATCTTTGGCAAAATAAAGCTCAAAATAAAATGCAAGCTAATTTAATAGTGTCTTCAATACTGAATTGATGACAATTGATATTATGTAATTCTATTTTATTAATGCACAATATAATGTTCAGCTCAAATATCATATGCTTATTTATTTTTCTTTCCTACATCTCCAACTCTTTTGCAGGACTTTAAATTATATTACGTATAACAAAATACAATTCAATCTCTGAAATAAAACTTTTGGATATCTGAAATAGAGCAAAATTATTTTCTGATAACACTAAAGAATTTTCAGGGAAATAAAAAATTTCTACTTTTTGAAATTATTCAAAATATAAATTTTAAATTAATTACCAAATATTAGTAATTTAATTAGTATTTAATTCCAACTAAATACTAATTCATCATAGCATTATCTGTTTTACAAAATTATGATTTGTATTGTACATACTTAGATGAAAGGGCTAAATATTGAAAACTTTTTTTGCTGAAGTTTAGTTTAATTTGACAAAAGAATGAATAACAGCATAAAATAAATAAATGCAATAAAATTAAGAATTAATAGATTTAATAGATTCTACATATTAATAAATATTGTTTCACTTTTCCTGTATGCACCAGAAAATTATGAATGAAAAATAAGAATAATTTAGAAAAGTAATTTAATGAATAAAAGGTCATACATTAGAGAGTCATAAACACAGCTGAAAAGTTGGGAGCTGTCCGCTCTGGCCAGTTGTCTCAATGGTAGAGACGGTCCAGCCTGCGGAAGTCCTGGGTTCCATTCCTGGTCAGGGCACACAAGAGAAGTGACCACCTGCTTTTCCACCCTTCCCTTACTATCTCTCTCTCTCTCTCTTCCCCTCCTGCAGCCATGCTTCGAATGGTGTGAGCAAAGTAAGCCCCGGGTGCTGAGGATGGTTCTATGGCTTGGCCTCAGGCACTACAATAACTCAATTGTTTAGCAACGGAACAGTGGCCATGAGGGGCAGAACATCACATAGTAGGGAGCTTGCCAAGTGGTTCCTGGTCAGGGCACATGTGGAAGTCTGTCTCTGCCTCCCTGCCTCTCACTTAATTTAAAAAAAAAAGTGGGAGGTGTCCATGTTTTCACATGTCAATCATATCTCAATAAAGTGGTTTTTAAAAACACAATTTTTTTGCTGCTACACTTTATAATTTTTATTTTCAAATTGCTAACTTTGGAAATGTTTTTGATTTTTATTATTACAGTTTCTATAGTTGACAAATACTTGCTTCATTCACATGTTTATTACCAACTATTAAGTTTAAACTTTTCATTAAAATGTGTATTATAATTATTTTGGGCTATTTGACACTAAAAATACTTACTACAAAATTTAAAAAGTGTTATTACAACATTGGGTAATATTACCAAATGACATTTTATAATATAACAAACTTTTGCACCTGAAATAGGTAACTTTCTTTAAAATATAAGATTGAGAACCTGAATTATAACACAAAATTTCTTCTTTTGTTCTTCATTTGTTACAACTCACAAACCTACATTGACACGTAATTATCACTCTAGGTCCATAGTTTATATTAGAATTCACTTTTGGTGTTGTACATTCTAAGAGCTTTGACAAATGTATAATGACATGTATAAAATATATAATAATATTGTACAGAATAATTTTAATCTCTAAAAATCTTCAGTGCTTTGCTTATTTATTCATCCTTCCTCTCTAACCACTATGGGCAACTGATTCTTTTACTACTGTGCCTTTTCTGAAATTGTCATGCAGTTGGAATTATACAGCACATAGCCTTTTAAGATTTTCTTTCACTTATGCATCTAAGTTTATTTCATATGATTTTGTAACTTGATCACTCTTTTTTTAGTGCTAAATAATATTCTTCTGTCTGGACATACCATTGTTTATTTATCTTTTCACCTACTAAAGGAAATCTCGGTTGCTTCCAAGTCTGGGCAATTATAAATGTACTACTGTAAACATCTATTTACAGGTGTTTGATAGATGTAAGCTTTCAACCTATCAGGGAATACTATTGCTAGATCATATAACAAGGATATATGTAATTTTGTAAGAAACCACCAAGCCATCTTCCAAAGTAACTGTAGATAGATATTTTTGTTATCGGGTGGGGGGATCAATTTGGAATACTTAAGTCTCTAAATGAAGAAATAAGCTAGACATCCAATTCAGAAAAGCATAGATAATCCTGAACTTTTTACATTCCTTTACGTTCATTGCCTTATGGTTTCTGATACCAATTAATGACTCAAACCTTTCTACCTCCTAATATACATAGTACCTTAATATCTAAAGCAAAATACTAACCAACTTTTAAAGTCTGTCATTAAGTCCTTAGTGACTTTGGGATAAAATCCAAAATTTTTAGCATGGAATAAAAATGTAAAGAGATTTTAGAGGAGAAGGGCATTTTGGAAACTCCAGATGGACTCTGAATTTCTGAGTGATCCTAAAACTCACGTTTTCCCTTATTCTTCCTGTTTTCTAGAACAAATCTGTGTGTAAGTATACAGGAAACTAGAAGCTATGATTCTACGTGTCTACATGAATAGCTGAAGTAAATTGACTTAGGAAATCATCGCTTAAAAATGTGGAGGGTTTGCCTAAAATGATAGTAATGATAAGGGTGAACAGAAATACGTTTAATAACAAGACAGTGATATGTCAGAAAAGTTACTAGATGTATAATCATTACAGCTTGGTCTGATAGTGACTAATTGAGAGGCATTGCATAAAATGAAGGGATTGCTCGACATTTTCATACAGTTGTGCCTTTTCTTGTGTCTCCGTGTACATATGCAAGTGTTCTGCCTCTCTCATTAGTTCTCCTCTGCTATTCCTATGGCTACATTTCACAGGGAGTTGCTGCACCTCCCAGGCATAAATAAGAGAATCAATTTCCATAAATGAAACAGCCTGAGTAAATTCCAGGGCTTGGCAAGTAGCCATGCCTCTAGGTTTACAGCAATGCTTCCTGCATCAAAGATCTGTTGTGCCAGGTCATGGGAAGAAGTGAAACAGCAGGCCCTTTAGCCATCTGCCTCCTGCAGGGCTGTGGTGAGCCCACCACAGGCGGAATAGCTAGAGCATGTGCTTTAAAAGGCCCCAGTGTACTTCTGACCATATGTCAAAGCTGCGGAATGCTGGGAAACAGGAGCAGCAGCAGAGCTACCAGTAGAGCCCCAATTAGAAACCCTGTGACTTCTGCATTATCTAAAAGGCTCAGAAAAAAAACAATATTAGGCTAAGGAAAAAAAAGTTACTATTTATGGTTGCTACTTACTTACCAAATAATAGTTACTTTAATTTCTTCTTTGTTTTTATTTCCTTTAAATGAATTATCTCTGTATAGAAGACTGTGGACTAAATAGTGATCCTTTCTATGGAACAGGAAAGGACAGTTGCCAATCTATATGCACTTAAGCAGCTATTTATGATAAGAAATGAATACCATTGTATATATGGTTGAAGGACCATCTAGTATAAATGCTATATGTTCAACACACTAGAATTTGTCTTTGGTTGGGCTTCTATAACACAATACTGTAGTCTGGTTGGCTTACCAGTAACAGAGATATAGTGGTAGGGGCTAGAGCTAAAGCTCTGGGAGATGAAGTGTCTGGTAAAGGCTTTCTTTCTGGTTCACAGACGGTTGTCTTTTCACTGTGCCCTCACACAGCAGAAAGAATGAGATCTCTGTGGGACTTTTTTTTTAATAAACATTACTCATCCAATGCAGAAGAACCCACCCTTATGAACAAAAAGACGAACCCACCCTTAATACCATTTCCTTAGGGGTTAGGATTCCAAAGTGAATTTGGGGAGTACAAAATCATTCTGTCAATAGCAGAATTTATGTTATACCAATGTCACTAACAATGACTGTACGTGGTAAATATCATTTAAGAAAAAACATTTATTTCTAAATTTTAAAAGGTTTATTTCTGCCTTTTTACCTTTTTTAAAAACCAATCGAGACTGACCAGGCAGTGGCGCAGTAGGTAGAGCATCGGACTGGGATGAGGAGGACCCAGTTTCGAGACCCCGAGGTTGCCAGCTTTAGTGCAACCTCATCTGGTTTGAGCAAAGCTCAACAGCTTGGACCCAAAGTCGCTGGCTCGAGCAAGGGGTTACTCGGTCTGCTGAAGGCCCATAGTCAAGGAACATATGAGAAAGCAATCAATAAACAACTAAGGTGTTGCAACAAACAACTGATGATTGATGCTTTTCATCTCTCTCTGTTCCTGTCTGTCTGTCCCTATCTATCCCTCTCTCTGACTCTATCTCTGTCCCTGTAAAAAAAAAAAAAATCAATTGATCATACCTGTGCACATATATTTCTTGTCACTAATATGGTTCAATGGTCTTTGTGTCTATATTTTTTCCAATTCTACACTCTATGATTATTGTGGGTTTACAGTAAATCATGAAAGCAGATAGTGTGAGTCCTTAACTTTTATCATTCCTTCAAATTTGTTTCCACCATTTTAGATTCTATTTTCAAACCACCTTACAAGTTGTTAAAAAAAAATATTTGCATCCAGTCTTATCCCTTTCACTATATCTCTCATACAGTCATTATTTACAAGAAAATTATTTTATTTTTGATCCAATTTTTTCCTTTTTTGCATTTTGTGGTTCCCTACCTCCTTTTTTGCCCTTTTATCACTTCTCCCCAACACAGGGTGTCCATTATAGGTATCTTTTTGTTTCATTTAGCACAATATAATTCTCAGTTTTTTACAGTATTTTGTCAAAGAGGGAAGGAAGGGAGAATAGAAAAAAAGAAATAATAATAATTTTGTGTTTTTTATTGTCTATTTTTTTCTTTTTCTTTTTATTAATTCACATTAGTGTTATTAACAAAATCACCCTCAGATGCCATTAAGGAAAAGGAAATAGAATATTATGGATACAAAAGACAGAGAGGTAACACAGATAGATAAGAAAAAATCTATAGAAAAACACTTAATAGATTGGGAACCTTGGAGTTAAATGACAGAGAACTTAAAATAGAAATCCTAAAAATACTCTGAGATATACAAGAAAACACAGAAAGGAAATTTAGGGAGCTCAGAAAACAACTCAACAGACACAAAGAATATATTACCAAGGAAATTGAAACTATAAAAACAAATCAAACAGATGAAAAACTCAATTCATGAACTGAAAAACGAGGTAACAAGCTTAGCTAAGAGAACAGGCCTGATAGAAGAAAGGATTAGTGACATAGAAGACAGGCAACTTGAGGCACAACAGAGAGAAGAAGAGAGAGACTCAAGAATTAAAAAACAAATTAGAAAGCCCTACAGGACTTGTCTGACTCCATCAAAAAGAGTAACATAAGAATAATAAGTATATCAGAAGAAGAAGAGAGAAAAAATGGAATGGAGAACATGTTCAAACAAGTAATAGACGAGAACTTCCCAAGCCTTTGGAAAGAACTAAAGCCTCGAATTCAAGAAGCAAATAGAACACCGAGTTATCTTAATTCCAACAAATCTACTCCAAGGCACATCATAATGAAATTGGCACAAACCAACAACAACAACAAAATTCTCAAGGCAGCCAGGGAAAAGAAGAATACAACATATAAAGGAAGACCTATTAGATTATCATCAGATTTGTCAGCAGAAACTCTACAAGCTAGAAGAGAGTGAACCCCAATATTTAAAGTTTTGAAAGAGAGGAACTTCCAACCAAGAATTCTATACCCATCAAAGCTATCCTTCAAATATGAAGAAGAAATAAAAAACACTCACAGATACAGAAAAGATAAGGGAATTTATCATCAGAAAACCCCCATTTCAGGATATACTAAAGGGGATTTTCCAACCAGACACAAAAACAAAACAACCAGTAAAAGCTCCACCAAGAACACAATAAAACCAAATTGAAACTGTGACAACCAAAACAATAAAGGGGAGAGGACGAAGACTAACAGTAGCAAAGGAAGATGGAGTGCAGAAGCACTCATAAGAGGGTGTGTTACAATAAACATGGTAGGTACCCTTTTCATTGCTTAATGGTAACCACCCCTGAAAAAACCACCACAGAAGCACATGACTTGAAAAAGGAAGTAACAGAGGAAAGAAGTATGGATTACAACCAAACAAAAACAAATGATAGAAAAACTGAAGAGAAGAATCAACAAGATGCAAAACTAACAAAAAGCAATATATAAAATGCAATAGAAAACCCTCAAGTGTCAATAATTACACTAAATGTAAATGGATTGAACTCACCAAAAAAAAAAAAGACACAGAGTAGCAGAATGAATTATAAAAGAAAATCCAACTGTATGCTGCCTATAGGAAATGCATCTAAGCAACAAGAATAAAAGCAAATTCAAAGTGAAAGGTTGGAAAACAATACTCCAAGCAAATAACATCCAAAAAGAAAGCAGGTGTAGCAATACTAATATCAAACAATGGTGCCTATAAGAGAGCAAAATAATCAGAGACAAAAAATGATCATTTCATAATGATTAAGAGGACACTGAATTAGGAAGACATAACACTTCTTAATATATATGCACCAAACCAAGGAGCACCAAAATATATAAGACAGCTACTGACTGACAAAAATACAATCATACTTGGAGACCTCAACACACCGCTGATTGCTCTAGATCATTCATCCAAACAGTAAATCAATAAAGAAATATTGGCCTTAAACGAAACACTAGAGCAATTGAATATGTTAGACATCTACAGGACATTTCATCCCAACGTGACAGAGTACACATTTTTCTCTATTGTACATGAAACATTCTCAAGGATTGACCACATGTTGGACCACAAAAATAACATCAGCAAATTCAGAAAAATTTAAATTGTACTAAGCATATTTACTGATCATAAAGCCTTGAAACTAGAATTCAACTCCAAAATAAAAGTAACAAAAGCCACAAAAATGTGGAAACTAAACAACATACTTTTAAAAAATGAGTGGGTCAAAAAAGAAATAAGTGGAGAGATCAAAAGATACATATATACAAATGAAAATGACAATACATCATATCAGAATCTCTGGGATGCAGCAAAAGCAGTAATAAAAAGGAAGTTCATACCACTTCAGGCCTATATGAACAAACATGAGAGAGCCCAATTAAACCACTTAACTTCACACCTTAATGAACTAGAAAAAGAAGAACAAAGACAACCCAGAACCAACCAAAGAAAGGAAATAATAAAAATCAGAGCAGAAATAAATAAAATGGAGAACAGAAAAACTATAAAAAAATTAATAAAACGAGGAGCTGGTTCTTTAAAAAGATCAACAAAATTGACAAGCCCTTGGCTCATACCAAAACCTGGCAAGGACAACACAAAAAGGAAAACTACAGACCAGTATCTCTAATGAATACAGATGCTTAAATACTAAATAAAATACTAGCAAATCGAATACAACAACACATTAAAAAAATAATACATCATGATCAAGTGGGATTCATCCCAGAATCTCAAAGATAGTTCAACATACATAAAACGGTTAACATAATACACCATATCAACAAAACAAAGAAGAAAAATCACATGATCTTATCAATAGATGCAGAAAAGGCATTCGATAAAATACAATACAATTTTATGTTTAAAACACTCAACAAAATGGGTATAGAAGGAAAATATCTCAACATGATAAAGGTCATTTATGATAAACCATTAGCTAAAATCATATTAAATGGCATAAAACTGAGAACTTTCCCCCTTAAATCAGGAACAAGACAGTGTTGTCCACTCTCTCGACTCTTATTTAATGTGATGCTAGAAGTTCTAGCCAGAGCAGTCGGCCAAGACAAAGAAATAAAAGGCATTCATATCGGAAAAGAAGTAAAGGTTTCACTTTTAGCAGATAATATGATCCTATACATTGAAAACCCCAAAGACTCCACTAAAAGATTACTAGAAACAATAAATCAATAGAGTAAGGTCACAGGACACAAAATTAATATACAAAAGTCCAAAGCATTTCTATATGCCAACAACAAAACATTAGAAAACACACTCAAAAAAATGATCCCCTTCACGGTTGCAACAAAAACAATAAAATGCCTAGGAATAAACATAACAAAGAATGTAAAGGACCTATATAACAAAAACTACAAAGCATTGTTAAGGAAAATCAAAAAAGATACAATGAAATGGAAATATATTCTTTGTTCTTGGATAGGAAGAATAAATATAATCAAAATAACCATATTACTTAAAGCAATATACAAGTTTAATGCAATTCCCATCAAACTTTCAATGACATTTTTTAAAGAAATGAAACAAAAAATTATCAGATTTATATGGAACTATAAAAAACCCCAAATAGCCAAAGCAATCCTAAGGAAAAAGAATGAAGTTAGGGCATTACAACACCTGACTTCAAATTATATTATAGAACCACGACAATCAAAACAGCATGGCATTGGCAGAAAAATAGACACTCGGACCAATGGAACAGAATAAAAAGTACAGAAATAAAAGCACATTTATATGGTCAAATAATTTTTGATAAAAGGGCCAACAACATACAATGGAGAAAAGAAAACTTCTTCAACAAGGGGTGCTGGGAAAACTGGAAAGTCACATGCAAAAGAGTAAATCTCGACTACAGTTTGTCCCCTTGAACTAAAATTAATTCAGAATGGATCAAAGACCTAAATATAAGACCTGAAACAATAAAGTACATAGAAGAAAACATAGGTACTAAATTCATGGACCTTGGTTATAAAGAGCACTTTATAAATATGACTCCAAAGGCAAAGGAAGTAAAGGCAAAGATAAATGAATGGGACCATAACAGACTAAGAAGCTTTTGCACAGCAAGAGAAACTGACAATAAAACAAACAGCCAACTAAACCGGAAATGATATTTTCAAACAACAACTCAGATAAGGGGCTAATATCCAAAATATACCAAGAACTCCTAAAACTCAACAACAAACAAACTACCCAATAAAAACATGGAAAGAGGACATGAACAGAAACTTCTCCCAGGAAGAAATACAAATGGCCAACAGATATATAAAAATATGGTCATCTTCATTAGTAATAAGAGAAATGCAAATCAACACTACAATGAGATACCACCTCACGCCTGTTAGATGAGCTATTATCAAGAAGACAGGTAAAAACAAGTGTTGGAGAGGCTGTGGAGAAAAAGGAATCCTCATCCACTGTTGGTGGGAATGTAAATTAGTATAACCATTATGGAAGAAAGTATGGTGGTTCCTCAAAAAACTAAAAATAGAACTACCATATGACCCAGCAATCCCTCTACTGGGCATATACCCCCAAAACTCAAAAACATTGCTATGTAAAGACATATGCAGCCCCATGTTCATTGTAACATTGTTTGCAGTGGTCAAGACATGGAAACAATCAAAAAGCTCTTCAATAGATGACTGGATAAAGAAGATGTGGTACATATTTACTATGAAATACTACTCAGCCATAAGAAATGATGACATCGGACCATTTACAACAGTAGTTCTTAACCTTTTTTGAGGTATCGAACCCACCAGTTTCATATGTGCATTCTTCGAACCCTTCTTTAGTGATAAATAAAATATGATATTTTTTTCCAAATTTGAGACATAGGTATATGTTTTTCTACTGGTGCACAAAATGAGCCGTGCATGAACATCCCCTTGCTCAAAGAACAAAACCAACAAAATGCATGAACTCACAACAAATTACTTTATTCTGGCCTCCGTGGCAGAGGCTTCTCCCAAACCCTGAGACCGACTCATCAAACCTCTAGGGTTCGATAGAACCCAGGTTAAGAACCACTGATTTACAACAAAATGGATGGATCTAGATAACATTATATGGAGTGAAATAAGTAAATCAGAAAAAACTAAGAACTGCATGATTCCATACATAGGTGGGGCATAAAAAAGGGACTAAGAGACATGAATATGAGTGTGGTGGTTACCGGGGGGAGGGGAGAAGGAGGTTAGGGAGAGAGTGGAGGAAGGGGAGGGGCACAAAGAAAACTAGATAGAAGGTGACAGAGGACAATCTGACTTTGGGTGATGGGTATGCAACATAATTGAATGACAAGATAACCTGGAGATGTTTTCTTTGAACATATGTACCCTGATTTATTGTCACCCCATTAAAATTAATTAAAAATATCACAGAAGATGAGCTATATTTTTAAATATTTTTAAAATTTTATTTAGAAAATTAACTTTCACAAGTTGACATTGATTAATAAGAGTACATAGGCTTCAGGTAAACATTTCTATGGCATTTTAACTGTTGATTATGTTGTATACTCATCATCCAAAGTTTATTTTTAAAGTTATTATCCCAAGTGTTTTCAACAACTCACCCTTAGTCCTTGTCATCTACACACATGACTAATACTATTTATTGATTTGTTCCTGGGTTAATGCAAATAAAAACTTATATTAGTGTAAGAGATATGTCATTATTCAAAGGACATGACAATGAATAGCAGCAACAGTGATCTGGCTACTGAGAAGTTTAGGTAGTGATAGTTCATGTCCAACTGAAGAAACAATACCTGGAACTTTTTTAATCCTTTAGACTTAATGTTTTAGAGGAACCTTAGAGTCTCCCTCAGTTTCCAGTACTTCAATCCCGGATTTATGGCATGAAAGTCATTGCAAAAATGACCTTGATGCCAGCTAGCTGAGTGAGAAGACATTGTAGAAGAAGGTGGAAGACATTGATGTAAAAGTCACTTTTATTTGTCCTAAGAAATGGAATTGATGTTCCTATAATCCAAGTTATGCAGTCAGAGAAATACGATTTGCATGCAATAGATAACCACATTAAATACTATGTACTTAAACATTTTTAAATTCAGAAAATACATACTCTATATACTCCCCATTTAACACTAAGATAATTATAATGTTTGATATATAACTAGTTATAGTATATGCTATTGGAATATATACATTAAAATCCTTTTGGCTTCCCATTAGCTCTGACTTTTTTTTCTGTTAAAATAAAAAAATATTGTTTCCTCACAACAATTTTCAAGGTATCAAAATCAATGATAATTTTATTTATTTAGAAATTTAATCCATATGTTATTATTGAGCATAAACTGTTAATAGTTTCATGATAATGTTCTGGTCTGTGAATTAACAAAGGTAAAGAAACATAACCTCTGTTTCAGAAGACTTATAGCCTAAACAAAATAAAAACAACAAAATTAGTAAAAAATAAAATCAGGAATGTTAAGGAAAAGTGGAGTTGCATTTTGGTGGAAGTTATGTCTATAGGTGACATATGACAAGTATCTCAGAAAGTGAAATTTATGTTTGGAAATATGTTTGCAAAAAACCATGTTAAGCATCACAATATTAATTCTTCTTATTTGTCTATTTATTTATTTGTTTATTTTTATTTTATTTTAAATAAATTTGTCAGTTTAGTTCTTGCTAATTTAGCTATGAAAAACTTTGAGTCATCTGCAATTACAATTCTTTAAACTGAATTTATTGGGGTGACACTGATTGTCAAAGTTATACAGGTTGCAGGTGCCCATTTCTATAACACATCTCTGTATACCATATTGTGTGTTCAGAACCCTGATTGTGTGTTCAGAACCTCCTCCACATTTCCCCTGCTGTGCAATCACCATATTGTTGTCTGTGTCTATGACTTTTCTTCTCTTTCTTCAGAAAAAGCAAATACAAACCACAATCATCTCAAAACTCCCAGAATAGCAATTATCAATAAATCAACAGACAAGTTTTAATGTGGGTGTGGAGAAAAGGAAACCCTTGTGCACTGTTGGTGGGAACTTGTATTGGTGCAGTCACTGTGGAAAGCTTCAAAATTCCATAATGGAACTGCCTTATGACCCAGTGATTCCACATCTGGGAATTTATCTGAAGAAACTCAAAACACTAATTTGAAAGTATATATGCATTCTTATGTTTATTGTAGCATTATTTACCATAGTCAAGATTTGGAATCAGCCCTAGTGCCCATCACTAGGTGAGTGTATACCAAAGCTATGGTATATTTACATAGTAGAATAATAATCATAAAAAAGAAAAAAAATCTTACCTTTTGCAACAGCATGGATTGACCTGGAGAATATTATGATAAATGAATTAAACCAGTCATAGAAAGGCATGTTCCATATCATTTTATTCATATGCAGAATCTATTGAACAAAATGAACTAAAACAAAACAGAGGCAGATTCATACATAGAGAGCATGCTGAAAGCTATGGGTAGGGTCTTATGAGAAGGACTTAATGAAGGGGGTAGAAGGATTAAGTAAAAAAAAAGACATAAAAAAGCAATATTAATTCTTAACTAAATCAACATGGCCATCTTTTTCTTATTATTTTTTTTAGTTGAAAACTAAATGAAGCAGTAAGCTTATTTGTATTTGATGACCAAGAAGTGAAATGACAATGTATTATTTTCAAATACTCTTAAACAGTGTTGAAAATACAAATTAGGTACTAAAACTGGCTGAAGGAACATCAGGTTAAATTTTATCATATATGTCCATTAGTAAACAGCTCATTGAGCAGATGGTAGGTAACATGCAGTACATTTACTGAAATTGCTGATTTATTCTTACTGGCTTAGTCTTTCTCTTCTGTTCTACTTTTCTCTCTTTTTTAGTTATTTTATAATTGAATTACAATAAAAATATACATGCTCCATCTTTAGTGTTATTTAATAATATATCTAATGTCACCTCAATAAGTTCAATAAAAGTTAAAAAGAATAGACCAAAGATTTTACATAAACAAACTTAAATGTACCATAAGAAAAATGTATGTAAACATTAGTTATATGTTTCCAAAAAATACAAACAATATTTAAAGAGAAGTCACTTGACTTTCAGCAATCTCCTCAAAATCCCAACCGTGATGAAAAGATTGACATCAAATTTATTTTTATTATTTGCCTGACCTACATATGTGGTGGCAGTCGATGAAGTGTTAACCTGAAACACTGATGTTGCCAGTTCAAAACCCTGGGTTTACCTGCTCAAGGCATATATAGGAGTTGATGCTTCCTGCCCCTCCTCCTTCTCTCTTTTTTTCTCTCTAAAGTCAATAATTTTTAAAAAATTAATATTAAATTTTTTGAAAATTTCTTTTTGCAAAACTAATAGAAAATCATTTTATTAATTATTTATTTTAATGGAATTTATCGGTGTGACATTGTTTAACAAAATTATATAATTCTCAGGCATATCCTTCACAACACATCATCTGTACACTGCATTGTGCTCCTCACCACAAGTCCTCTGCCATCGCCATTATCTCCCCTTTACCCTTTTCTACCTTCCCTGCCCCCTTTTCCTCTTGTAATCACCATACTATTGTCTGTGTCATCGGTTTATCTTCTTTGCTTAATCCCTTACCTTTTCAAATTTCTCTCAATAATTTCTTTTATTCTTATTATGCATTAATTGTAATGCTGATCTTATAGGTGATTTCTGAAACAAGAATAGCATGAAGATTTGGTAACAATAAATATTAAAAGTTTTATAAAGGGATAAGTGTATTTTCAAAACATAATATAGAAAGAAGCTCTTCTTTTTACTTGACTGTTACTCACCTCACATTTTATTCTGCCATTGTGCCACAGTATCTTAGGGCCCATAGACGGCTGTGAAGGTCATTACTTCAATTCCCTTCTGTTAGGAGAAATTCTAATTCAGACTAGAATATACTAATACAAAAGATACAGTGTAACAAAGGAGAGCATTTTAGAGAAATAACAAAACAAAAAAAGGAGTTGGGGAGGAAAAGAGATGAATGGACAAGAGGCAATCAATAGGAATCAAAGTTCAAAACATCAACAGACTCCATTCAACCTGCTTACACCAGTTTTACTCATTATGTGATCTGAAATTTGTTACAAAAAGAATGAAGAGATGGAGAGGGAGGAGGACCAAGAGGAGGGCTGAATCTCTTACCCAAGTATATTGCAGAATATATAATAGTGTCAATGCCACTGGAATTCATTATTATGGTCTTAATTCTCCACAATTGACCCTATATTTCTTCAGAAAAACCTACTATTAATAAGAGAGAGAGAGAGGTTACCTGTTATTATAGATTAAATAAGATTTCTTCATTTGGCTCCAATACAAAGCAAGGTTAAGACCCAAGAAAGAAGCAAAACAGTCTACCTGCTCTTGGGAAAATAGTAATTTCAGTAATTTCAATAACTGCAATTGGGTCCTGCCTCAAGCAAAAGACTATTAAAAAGAAGAAGAAAAAGAAGACAATTCACTATGTTGTAAACCACAAGAATGTATACAGGATGGGGCAAAAATAGGTTCACAGTTGTTCATATGAAAACTAATACAAGAATTAATAGCTACTACAAGAATAAACTGTTTTTTGTGTGTTCACAACTGTCAGCCTACTTTTGCCCCACCCTGAAAGTGTATAGCATCACTTTCACTACACAAATAGAAGTTCTCAGTGGCTTTTGTGCTCAGCTATTGGGATTAGAGTAATTATTGGCGAAGTGAAGATGATGCAATTAAAATAAGTTTAATTGTGGTACACTCATCCAATGATTTTCCATCTTATTAATACACATCTATTTTATTCAAAAATTGAATCAAATGAAAATACACATTTCAGTATAAGTGGTTCAAAAGTTTAAACTCATATAACTATTAATAGATACATAAACAAACTGTAGAACATGTTTAATCAAAAAGTATAGATTTTAAATTTTATGGTTCTTTGTAAAATATAATCTTTGTGATGTAAACATTATAACAGATTAAGGAATAAAAACTCAATTTTAGGTTTTGAATATAATACTTATAAGGAGTTTGGATCTTAAGGTAGTTACTCTACTTTTAATAGTGTTCATTTCCTTTTCACTAAATGGGATATGGCATAGAGGTATCAGATGGTGAGGATCAAATGTGGAATGTAAGTTGAGAAACAATTAGGTATTGATATAGGTATTATTAATAATCTTTTGAAAATGTAATGCAAAATCCACCTACATATATCATGATAAGTGAAATTCCAGCTATAATGGTGTATATGCAATAATCTGCAATTTCTAAAATGGGATACATTTATTCTACCTCTCCTTCTGTTTAAAGTTTATTATCCTTTCTTCCTTGTCAGGATTAGCATGCTGGAATTAACTCTGGTTTAGGTGGGTGCAGCTTCTGAGCAAGGCAACAGGTAAAGAGGCCTCCGCAGTGCAGAGTGCTATCAAAGCTTACCAGGAAATCAAGGGGGTACTGTTGCAAGCTCTGAAGGATCAAGGAATCTTCAGTATTCTCAGGGGGTTCATTGAGATGTCCCCATCCCAACTATTAGGGCCCCAAGTGTTTCTAATAAGAGCTTTGACTTTAAAGTCAGAGATCTGCTTGGATGAGCATTAAAATGCTTCTGGATATCTGTGATTCTATCAGATTTTCAATCTGATCTTCAGTAGTTTCTGCTTTTGACCAAAGATCCCTTGGCTATCACTATCAGCCTTTAACTGTTTATTAATCACCTTTTTTCATCATCCCTCTTCAGTGAGTTAAATTGTTATCAATCTTGCTATTTTGATAGGCCTTGTTACCCACCAATTATGTAAAATGTCTGAATTATTGTACCTACAAGGGTTAAGCTCTCCACCATCTCCCCAGGCAGCACAAGAGAAATCTTGAGCAGTAAAAATGCTATCTTCTTTCATGTTCTATTGATGTCCCTCATGCTATTCAGGATTGCATCCTCTTTTTCTTCAAGGAACCAAGGACCAAGTCCAGAATCTTCATTTTGTCATCTGTTTCCTCAAATCTCTTTTATTTATTTATTTTTTGTGTGTGTGTGAGAGAGAGAGAGAGAGATAGAGACTGACAGGAAGGGAGAGAGATGAGAAATATCAATTATTTGTTGTGGCACCTAAGTTGTTCATTGATTGCTTTCTCATATGTGCCTTGACTGGAGGGATCCAGCAGACTGAGTTACTGCTTGCTCAAGCCAGCAACATCGGGTTCAAGCCAGTAACCTTGGGTTTTAAGCCAGTGACCTTTGGGCTCAAGCCAGCAACCATGCTGTCAGATCTATGATCCCACACTAAAACTGGTGAGCCTACACTTAGGCTGGTGAGCCCACTCTCAAGCCAGATGAGCCCATGCTCAATCTTTTGTGTCTCAGTCCGATGCTCTATCCTCTGCACCACCTGGTTGGGCTGTTTTCTCAAATATCTTAGCACCATTTGCATTTGTTTCAGACCACCAGGGGCAAACACCGTGACAAAATTAGACAGTCAAGACATTTACTGTAGGAGGGAGCAGAAAGCATAGAGTACTGATACCATAATACTACTGGTGTGACACCTGTGAAGGGGAAGAAAGAAGGAAAAATTACTGGGGAGAAGAGTTCTTGGATGCCGCATGGTTCCAACAGAAGCTTTTCCAAATGAAAAAAGAGTTGTTGAGCCACAAAAAAATCCTGAATTTCTCTGCACTGTCTGCTTACATCTCCATATTGTGCTCAGTCATTAGCTCAGATGAGGCTGGGGGAAGCATGATCTCAGTAGGAATGCAGTAGTGAATGAAGGAGCAGCAGCTGGAGCTTGGGTAAAGTCCCCACTGCAGGCCTGAGTGGCACAGTCCCACAGCTGTCACATATGTGCTTCAGCATTTTGTAATTAATTTTACAAACCCCTGTGTGTCCCTGTCAGAGGGTAGTAGGTGACCTGTGTATTGAATCTGAGTCAAGAGAATGGCAGTGAGGGCTACAGGTGAGGAGAAAATGGAAACATTCAAGGGCACAGTGGAATAAGCTTAGGAAGAAGAGGCAAATATTTGTCTCAAACATATTTCTCTTACATTGCATTAGTTTCTAGAATCAACCTTTGCCCATATCTGAAAGTCATACATCTGTTTAAAATGTTACTCAAAGGAGCAGTTTGTCACCCTGAAATATTTTATGGGACAATTGGGAGAGAAAGACAACACACAGTATGGAAAAGTCTTTGAATTTAATCTCGGTGTGAAAGAGAAAACGATCTACGCATTTTTCCCTTAGGAGTCATGGAGCCCTGAGCCTTTTTTACCTGCCTTTTGATTGTGTTATTTTACTTTTCCAGTGTCTGCCTTCTATTTTAACTTTCTTTTTGCTTCATTTTTTTCTTTGTCTTTCCATTTCCCCCAAGAAAACATACCTTTCTCTATTCTACAATCCTTTGGCATATTAGCAAGAACAATGAAACATACAATGACTGGCATGAAGAATGAGATTCAGGTATTTAGAATCTTGTGTTGATGCAAATAAAAATGCTAAGTTGTGACTGAGCAATGACCTTGAGATTGTGTCTATGTTCACATATTCAGTGTGTAAGTTGTAGAAATCAGTCTCTTTTGGTTAGTTTTTATATATATTCTATGTGGGAAAAAGAAAAAAAACAAAACAAAACAACCCTAACACCAGAAGTTGCATAATGCATTTTTTTTTCCTAATTGTGTTGAAGCATAAAACTTGTTTTGTTGAGAATTCCTGACTTTCAAACAAAACAAATTTAGGGTCTTATCAATGTCTGGAATTAAAAGAAACACATCACTAAGATCAACATTTTACATATATAAAAAATATATTTCAATTGAGAGTGAAATTGTACTTCTCCACAGAGAACTGAGAGTTTTAGTATGAAAATTTTAAAATGAACTTTTTCTTTGCTAGAAAACTAGAGTGGACTTCACTGGTAGGAGGAAAAAGCAATGGCACAAAGCTTATACAGCCTGCTACAGACAGTAACTCAGGTTACAGAATCACAGAAGTTCAGAGCCAGCAGCTGTACTGTAACCTCCCTTTTCTTGCTAGTAAGTATGTTCTATACTGGGTGTACAGGTAGACTGGATTAGACTGTAGCTGGTGGATTCCTTTTCTCACAGGTGAGAAAAGGGCTGAATGCAAAGATTATCTTGCATAAAAATAGCCGAAGGTACAAAGAGTGACGTAGAGAAAACAGCACCGAACACACAAAGATCAATTTGGCATCAGTAGGGAAAAGAATCTAAATGAAAACAGGCAAAACGATGTATCAGGATTGTTCATGGTATTCTGAATCTTTGAGACCCAAAGAGAAGCTGAACAGAAAGTGTACTATAGTTTTATTTTGTAGTTCAGCAAATAGAAAGCCTGAGGTGTTTTCTGGAAGAGGGCTAAAGATAAAAGCATTCATATCAAAGAATTTGTCTTTGCATTGAAATCTTCTTTTCTTTGTTTGTTGTGGCATCTGTATATCAGCTGTGCTTTTTGTCTTACATGCTTTGCTCATTAAAATAAAGCTGTGGTAATACTTGCTGTAGGCTTCTTTATAGGGCCTCTTTGAACTAGAAAAATGTACCCTATACAACAAGCTTACTGTGGTTGCCGGCATTGCTGGAGGGATGCAGAATTTGAATCAATTGAAACTACTGGTATTTTATGTCATTAGTTCATTTAAAGGCTCTAAATATATAGATTTCTTTTTGAATTACTTCTACTTTCTATGCCAAGCTGCTTATCAGAAGTAGTAAAGACATCATTGATTCCTTCTATTAATTCTCATCTGACTATGTAAATATTAACATGTGAACCTCCCTGGCTGGTTCCACTTAGCTGGGTCAGCAGCTACCAGTCCATGACACAGGGTAGGACTATGCAGTTAGCCCTGAGGTAACACTGTAAAAGTCCATTGCTGCCCCTCTCATATGAAGGCAAATTGATCTATGTCAGTGGAGTAAAAGGCATCTGCCAAATCTGACACAAAATGGCATGCTCTGAGCTCATGACAAAGTCAGTTTCTTAGGTCAGCTACAGAGGAAACGACAGCATGAAGAGAAGGGATAACTTTATTCAATTCTCTGTAATCCACAGTCATCTGCCAAGTTCTGTTTGACCTGGGCACAGGCCATACCAGGGAGTTATAAGGACTGTGTGCTAGTGAAACAATTCCTACCTTTGCTAATTCAGTACTGTTCCTGTGATTTTCTGCTGTCCTCCCAGCAATTGATACTGCTTGTTATTAGTTACCTGCTGGAGGGGGCAGGCTGTTTTCTTTGTTAGTGGTAAGAGGGGAGGCAGCAGTGCAGGCAGCCAGTACGCCTTTATAGTGCCATACCCCCTCTTCTTCCCCCAAATCCACCACTCCCTGTGGAACCTCACTGATGGGCAGCTCCTTGTAGGGGTCTAGAATGGCCACCAGGGATTGAAAAAGAGTGGGCGGGTGCTCTGAAGAATCTGTGCTCCAGAAAATCTCTGCTCCAGAAAATCTTTGCTCCAGAGAGGATGATACTATCCACGCCTATGTCCCACAACCACAGCAAGCAGGCTTCTAGAGACTTAGTGGGTTTCTGCCTGAATCTTGTCCCTAACTTGATCAACTCTGTCTGGCAATAGGGCTGGAACACAAGAGTGCTCACCAGTTGAGCCTGCCCCTGCGTGCCCTCTGCTGCTGGGTTTTCACCTTCTGGGTGACTATAGACCAGGCTGTGAACCTAACAATGCTTGCCTCAGCCTCCTTATCCTCCCAGGAGGAGTCAGAGGCAACCATTTCCACAAACCTAGATTTGCTCCACTGGCACAAATGCTCCTCCAGCCACTGTTTGGATTCTTCCTGTGTCTGCTGATGTGGGTGTTCAGCCTCCAGCTCACACTGTAGTTCATGGGCTCACAGCTCCTCCTGCAGAGTGCTTTTGTTTCCTACCTGCAGAGTTCAAAGACATATCCACCCCGTAGTCCCTGCAGCCATGAAAGACTTTTTATTTTTTTCTCAAAGCCTTCACCCACAGTATTTAAAGCCTTTTCTACCTGGAGAGGTGTCCCATCCACATCAGGCCAGTCCTGGGATGTGCCACCCATGTGGACACTAAGGAAGCCACAAGGAACCACATGCTTGAGGATGGTCACCCCTCTATCCCACCCACCAAGGGTGTAGGCAGCTCCATACCTGCTAAGATGAATTCCACCTATTATGCTAATTGTAATTGAGAAGATTGAGGCCAGGAAGTTCACACTGGTTTTGATCAGACCAAGAACCATGGACAGAGCCAGAGGGCAATGTGTCATTCCTGTTTATTTAGTTTTGCAGGGTGTGTGAGAGAACAGGCAGGGAAAGGAACGACTTCTCTAGGCGGTAGGTGAGCAGGCAGGGGAAGAACCTCTTCTCCCTTAGAAAATCCCTCTCAGGACAAGTGCCTGCAGCCTCTTATGGGCTGCCTGAACAAAAGTGGGTTTTGGCCATGAACCGTTTCCTTGATTACATAAAGTGCTTACATTAAGGCAATGCCTTAGTTACATCAGTCATTATGGCCACTCTGCCAAAAACAGGTGAGCAAACCCTAACTAAAACCATTTTTCCTATTGTAGAGTTTGGCATTATTTGAAACACAGGCTAGTGTAAAATTTGATAAAATGCTTGAGTTTTGAAATTTGATAAATCTAAAAATAAAAGTTGAACTTTTTGTTATGTAAACAGTTTATTTTTTCATCCTTGTATTTTTCATTTGATAAAAATAATACTGCCTTAAATAAATAAATTTAATTCAATTTGAATTACTGGTAAGTAAGAGTTAATTTTTCAATTATTAGTTTAAGAAAAAAGCCTATAATAAGGACTCAGAAAATACTATAAAATAATACTATAATTATTATTATTGAAAAATAATTAATCCTGTATGTTTATTGTTTCAGACTAATTAAACACATGTTTTAAATTTTTATAAAACACAAACTAAGGGTATTATGCTAATTGATGTTAAAACTAAGTAAACTCAATTTGAGATGTTTCAGAATCACTAAGGATTTATATGTCATTTTAAACAATAGTTTGAAGACAGCTTATCTATGCTTTGTTAAAATTTAAATTTCACTGTGTTTTAATTAAATAATTATGGTATCTCCACATACTTAAGTGATTCTTGCATGTAAGCTATTGTTTCCTGTTAATATTTATCCATTCTTCCTTGGCCATGTGCCTCTTATTATTAGAGGTAAAGGAATTCAGCTCTTCTCATTCTGGTTACTTTGCAACCATTAATGTAGAAAAATTGAACCATTCTACTCCCTTTTAAATCACTTCAAATAAGCTAAGTGATGACTACTTTATTTAAACCCCAAAATAATTATAGCTAATATTTCAAAATTTAATGTTTAATCATTCATTAATTACTTCATGTAAGATAGTTTTATCGCTCCTTCTATAGACATACATTTCTTCAGTTCTCACAAAGTCATGTACTTCTGCCAGTATCTAATACATTGCTCTTTATATCATCATTATTGTATATGTAATTTGAATAGGAATACATTAAATATACTGTAATTTTAAGCTCTTCTTTCTAGTTTAACGGAATTAAAAAGTTTTTTTTTATAAATCCCTTTCCATTAAGTTCACATAAATATGTTATCACATTATTGTTTTTACCAAAATCAAAGTGTGAAATGCAACTTTATAAAGCAGGGCTTCAGTTGAGAAATGAAGGAGAGAGAGAGAGCATTTCCTAACAGAGGGATGTTTTACAATAAATGCCCAGAGAACCAAGTCTGAAACAAAAGCTTGTGAGAAATGCAATCCCTGCAAACCAAGAGTCAGAACCATAAGTGAGCATCAATGAGGGAAGAGTGACTACAGTGGCAATGGAGAGCCCATCACAGATTTGCAACAAATATAGCTGTGGGTTGGGCCATGTGGGAAGTCTCTAGAGATATCATCAGGACACGGACCTATCTTGGAGCAGTTCTTGGAAAGAGAAAGGACACACTGTTATCTGATGCCTCCTACTTGACTTCTGTCTTTAATCGCTTCAAGACTACCAACAAGGCCATAACGCCCCCCCATACCCCCCATTTTTAGGCTGTGTGACCTGGCTTTCTGAATACCACAGGGAAGCCACAGTTCCGGCTATTGCAATGTTGCCATTGTGCAGGGTTAGCTATCTTTATCTGTAGGTCTTTGAATGAATGTAGAACTTCGTAACTCTTTACAGAAGGTGGCCAGGAATTTAGGAAAAGGAAACAGTTTCTGTTAGAGTATGAACCATTACTAAGGTCATTCCAAGCATTCCAGGAAATGATAAAGTGACTAAGGCTTGGGGGTTTGGTGGAATTGAGCCTGTGATAGCAAACCTATGGCATGTGTGTCAGCACTGACACGTGTAGCCGTTTTCGATGACACACGGCCGCATACCAGAGAAGTATGGGGCCGCATGCCGAGAAGAACATTTCATCCTCAGCTCCTGCAAGGCCAGGTGCAGTAGCCGAGGATAAAACATTTGCGGTAGTGTAGACACTCTGTGCCGGAGGTCTGTAGGACAAAACAACAGAACTCCCGCACAGAGGGTCTAGTTCTGGGACTTCCGATTAGGCCATTTTTCTCGAAATGACACACCACCTGAGTTATGCTCGGTTTTTTGGCAAGTTTTGACACGCCACGCTCAAAAGATTGCCCATCACTGAATTGAGCTAATATGAGGAGGTGCATATCTTGTTGTGAATACACTAAATATCTTTATTGTGTACTTTGAAAATGATTTCCCAATATAATTGTTTTCTAAATAAAAGCTAATGAAGGTAATATTCAATTAAACTTTACCTAAAAACAATATAAAAAATGAGACAAAATGAAATGGGAATATTTTCTTATAAAATTATTTAATTGGTATTAAGTATTAAATATATTAATCTTTCTCATCTAAAAATTAAATATGTATATGATAATCAAAAACATTTTAATCACATAATTAGATGTCTTCCACTAACCTATAGAATTTTACATATATATACATATATGTGCATGTGTGTGTATGTATATATATATATATATATATATATATATATATATAGAGAGAGAGAGAGAGAGAGAGAGAGAGAGAGAGAGAGAAAGAGATTTTTTTAAATTGAGAGTAGGGGAGATAGTGAGACAAATTCCTGCATGTTCCCTACCTGGGATCCAACTGGCCTACCCCATCTGGGTCTGATGCTCGAATCAACTGAGCTATTTTTAGTGCCTGAGGCTGTTGCTGGTACCAACCAAGCTATCCTCAGCACCTGGGCTGAGCTCAAACCAGTTGAGCCACTGGCTGCAGAAGGGTATGTGGAAAAAAAGAGGAAGAGGGAGAAGAGAAGCAGGTGGTTGCTTCTCTTGTGTGCCTGGACTGGGAACTGAACCCAAGACATCTATATGTGAGGCTGATGCTCTATCCACAGAGCAACTGGCCAGGGCCTAGAATTTTACATATTTAACACTCTTTAAATCATAATCAAGAAAAGTTAGGAGTATCATAGAGATGAAGATTCAATCCAATTTTCTGGAAAAGAAATTGAAATACAAATCTAAGGACATTTAATTAGATGACCATGCCCTGTTTTTTGTTTTTGCAAAACCAGTACATATACTGTTCTGAATAATATTGTTATATTATAAACAAATATTTATGTACATACCATATAACATGATTAGTACAATTTGTTCCCGCTAATGCTACATTATTACTAGATGAACTTTTTCAAAGCTGGGATTATCGATCAACCAACACAAGGTATAACACAGGGAAGCAACTTTATTAATGACTTGACCTGTTTTACATCAGGAGCTTCCAGCTTTTACTTTTTAGCAATAGAATTTAAATAAAGTTGCCTCTATTTTTTATGCCATTTAATTTTCTCTTTTTATTGAAGTTTGGCTGCATTTAAAAATATATAATTAAAGCCGGACATGTGGTGGCACTTAATTAAAGTGTTGACTGGGAATGCTGAGGTCACCGGTTCAAAACCCTGGGCTTGCCTGGTCAAAGCATGTATGGGAGTTGATACTTTCTGCTCATCCTCTATTTTTCTCTTTTTCCTTCTTTCTCTATCTCTAAAATGAATAAGTAAAATCTTAAAAAAAGAATTAAAAATATATAATCAATATGATTTAGTATTTGATTGAGATAATGGTAGATTGAAAAGAACTAAGTTGTACATATGTAATGTACCAGTTAGAGACTTTTTCATTTAGCTCATATTCAAGAACACAGCAGTCTTAGCTAATTTAAGACTTTCTTTGTTTTGTTCACTTTCTGCATGCTAAAGATAATGATGATTTGTAAAATGGTCCAAAGTTAAGAAAATGAAGTAGAAAACAATAATTTAAACATCATGAATATTTTACAAGTCAAATAATATATCCTTTGAGAATTTGTATTTATGTCATGAAAAAACATTGCACAAAAATCTTTGGCCTTTTTAGTGTGGAATTAAGCACTCAGTTAACACATTTAGTTCTATTTTCTTAAAGGAAATACAGAACCTCCTTTCTCTTAATTTTCTTAAGCATAATTAAGTAAGGCTGCATCATTAAGAACTTTTCCAGAGGATTCTGTTACAGTTAAGTTCATGTGTCAACTTGACCAGGAAGAAGATGCCCAGATATTTAGCTAAACATCATGTATGGTGTATCTGTGAGAGTGTTTTCAGATGAGGTTAGCATTTGAATTGATAAACTGAATAAAGTGGAGTGCCCTTCTCAATGTGGGGGGGGGGGCTCATCCAAACTCTTGATGGCTTGACTACAACAAAAAAAGTAATGAAAGGAACAATTGACTGTCTTTCTCACTGTTTGGGCTGGAACATTCCCTTGCACTTGTCGTGGGACTTATATCTAGCTCCTCTGTTTCTTGGGTCTGGGACTTCACTGGTTTTCAGGCCTTCAGGCTTGAACTAAATAAAACCATACCACCCACTTTCTTAGACCTCCAGTTTGCATCCCAATTCCTCTTAAAAATTATCTTTCTCTCCATAGATGATAGATAAATAGATAGATAATAGAGAGATAAATTATAGATAGATACTATATACCTATTATGTATACTTATATATATTATGTATATATATATATATCATATATATATACACATTTATTCTATATCATGGTGATTTTATTTCTCTGAAGAACCCTGATGAATACAAATTTTGGTACTGAGAGTAGTTCTAAAGGAACAGAATTTTAAGGATAAGTTTACTGAATTGGTTCTGGAATTTTTGGAATTGATAATATAATTAAATTTAATCATACTTATAATTCTATTTTTAGTAACATAGGGACACCAATACAACTTCCCAAGAGCTATTAATAATCTACCTACTACCAATGATAACATAGTTATTGCCATTTAGTCAAGGAATGATCCAGTTCTAAGTATCTTATTATTAGTGTCAGCTTCCTAGGACTATTTCTTGTACCAGTTGTCTGAAGTTAAGTTTCCTAGAAGTGGAGCTTGAGAAAGAGTTCATGGAAGAAGTGATTTGCTGAGAAAGTTTTCTCACAACAAAGGGTTAAGGGAAGCAGGGCAGGACAAGAGAAGAAAGCTGAGGAAGTGATCTTGACTAGCTTCAGCCTTGCATCATGGAAACTTTGTTGAACAAACTCTAGTACAGAGTTAGCTTCACCTTAAAGTTGGGAAATTAATTGTTTTGTGTTTTTTTTTAACACTTCCTCTCTTAAATAATTATTAGCAGACTGAAACTGTCTTAAATATTTTGTTTCCAGTTGGCAGATATAGCTTATACCTTAAACTTGTTACCCTAGATGTAATTGAACTCCCCAACTCTGTTTTATAATTTAGTCTATAGGGACCATGAATTTTCCCAATTTCAAAAGACAGTATATTGTTCCACTGAATCCATGGCAAGTACTTAATATTATATTTGGAAAGTATGAAGGAAAAGGTACAACATTTACCAAAGAACAACATATGCATGCCAGTAAATTGGAAATTATTCCCACCAAAAGTTCAGTAACCACTAGTAAAAAAAGCAATGACTATGACTAATTCTGGGAATACATCAAAAATGAGGATAGTTGTCAAAGAAAAATTTAGCTTCATATGTAATATCCTTTGAATTTTACTATTTAAGAGGATAACATTTATGTATGATTTATAAGTTCAAAATTAATTTTTAAATAAGAGAAAATTTAAGTGAATTGCCCAAGGTGAAAAAGCCAATTAGTGACCAAGTCAAGATTAAAGCTTACTTAGGAATTCTGACATCGATGATATTCACTATTTTTTTTAATGCTACATTGCAACAAATGGCCAATTTTCATTAAGCATTTCAATGAGAAAAAAATTAAATATTAATTACATCCAAGTTAAACTGGGTTGAAGACATAGTCTTCCATCTATGCCACATTTTGTATTAATTAAATGATTTGTTAGTATTAAAACTGGCTTTCAGAAAAAGGTTAATGGGGCATTCTCACAAATTTGTAATCTGATTTTCCTAATTTATGTGAAAGGGGAGAATAGAAGAAAGTGTTTCCCTGATTTTTGCATGGTATGTGTATCTTTTTCATCAGCCATCATCATTTTATATATGTCTCCTACTCAGGTTTTGTACAATGGAATTATAATCATTCTTGTAAATCTACTTAAATCAATCATCTGGATGAATATGTTTTATTATAGTACAGATTACCATATTTCTGCCAAAGACATGAGGTCAATTATCCAAAGTACTTGGTTATAGTAATAGCAACGCTGACTTAATTACATGCAGTAAAGCTCTGGTCTATTGGCCACAGCCTGTAGCAGACTTCTGTATGCTCTACATGCCTTTGTCTGGAAGGCAAGTACAAAAGAACCATTTTTACCATTGTCTGATTATGTTGTTATTGTATGTAGTTAAATTTACTGTAGCATGCCAGCCAAAAATAATAGAAAAATTTACAATTTTGCAAAATATTTACAATGGATTTATGTAGGACATAAGATCTGTAAGATATTTTAGCAAGAGGTCTAATACATTGAAGAATATAAATATTAAAATATTCAAATATATTTTCAGTGTTAATATACATATATACATAAGTGTTACAAAAATGTGGAAATTGCAGATATTTCTTTTCTGTTGTTTTGTTTTCTGTTTTCTTTAGGACTGTAAGTTCCTTTAGGTTTTGCATCTTAATTGAACTTAATATGTGCCTAATTCTTTATTCAAAATGTATGTGCCTAAACCTTTATTCAGAACGTATCACGATATTTCAAACTTTAGATTAGTGGTTCTTAACCTGGGTTCTATCAAACCCTAGGGGTTCGATGAGTCAGTCTCAGGGGTTTGGAGAAGCCTCTGCCACGGAGGCCAGAATAAAGTAATACCGTAATTTGTTGTGAGTTCATGCACTTTTTTGGTTTTGTTCTTTAAGCAAGGTGATGTTCATGAATGGCTCATTTTGTGCACCAGTAAAAAAAAAACATATACATATGTTTTGAATTTGGAAAAAAAATCATATTTTATTTATCACTAAAGAAGGGTTCAGGGAATGCGCATATGAAACTGGTGGGTTCGGTACCTCAAAAAAGGTTAAGAACTACTACTTTAGATAGACTTTTCCTTTTTTAGTACATCTAAACTATACATATGTGGAATTCATATATAATATAAATGCATAATGTATTATATAATATGGAATATATCATATAAAATATAAACACTGAAAATATATGTGAACATATATAAATATATAGTATATGTATTACCCATACATGATGTACACAAACATACATATATGCTTCTTTTATATATATTGGTTCCAATTGACTTCCCATTAGTAGTTTAAAATTGACAATGGTATGATTATTTACATCACAGAAATTGGGAAATATTAAAAATCATGATTTGGTTGGCTTTTGATTTTCTTCTCGGAAAGCTGGTATTCAAACATCACCACCATGCCAATGAAAATATTAAATTCTGTTGAATTGATTTAAAATTAATATGTATTTTTCTGATCATGCAAAATAATTGTATCACAAAATAATTACAGGAGCCCATACTTTTCTGATTTTAAATATCTAGCCAATAGTGACTCAAATCTTGTTCCAGTAGGTACTATTGAGTAGCACATCTTCTCTTAGGCTGAATTTGCCCTTTTTTTTGAATAATACTTTACTTAGATGTCTTCAATCCACCTGGCAGGGGATATTAGTCTGTTATTAAGCATTCTTTAAGAAGAATTTATTATATTTTGGCACATTTCAAATATCACAGAAATTATTCTAGGTATTAACACTTTTTTTTTTCTGATTAAGATATTTGGGCTCCTCTCAAGTTATTCCTGGTACACAATGTTACCTAGTTTTTATATTTTTTTTCCAAGACAAATAACTCTACTGAACGCACAAAGCTGCTTTAACCATGGGCAGGATCTTTCCAGACTGGTGGTAAAAGGAACACCTAGAGAAATGCAATTTATCTTTTCTACCCATTGTTCTTTTCTCAATGTCATAACAATAGTTAGAATTGAAATTATTGATCACAAAATTCTGTTAGAGAGATAGAAACATTATCAATTTTGCCTTTAAGAAACTCAGTTTTGGCCTGACCTGTGGTGGCGCAGTGGATAAAGCGTCGACCTGGGAACACTGAGGTCGCCAGTTCAAAACCCTGCACTGGTCTGGTCAAGACACATATGGGAGTGGATGCTTCCAGCTCCTCTCCCCTTTCTCTCTTTCTCTCTCTCTCTCTCTCACTCTGTGTCTCCTCTCTAAAAGGAATAAAATAAAAATTAAAAAAAAGAAACTCAGTTTCATTGCATATGTATTAGAATCAGATAAGATGTCATATGAGAAAATATTTATTTTTGTTTTGCTGTTTCTTGATCTAGAATCGGGAGATTCTCAACTATCACTCTTGGTATTATCAAGTAAAATTAGGCCCGACTTAGGTAAGGAGAGACTTTATTTGTAAAGATTATTGTAATAGAGATAAGGGACTATTACAACAGAAAGAAATCTCAAGCTTACTTTAAGATCTGCAGGAGCATCAAAGATGAGGCAGAAAAAGCTTTTCTTTTATGAGGAGGAATAAAAAAGTCTAGAAAGAACTGAATTTGGGGGATGGAAGTAGAGTAATTGGACAACTGATGGAGAATATATTTCTTGTTATCAACGATTCTGAGGTTTTTTGTTGAGTAGGGTTTGTTTGAGCTCTACTACAAGATGTTTGTCCAGATTAGTTGATACAAACAGTTCAGTTAACTATTTATTAGACACAGAATGAATGGGTAGACAGTCTGTGTCAGGCCTTGTTTTAGAAAAACAAAGAGGTCATTAATAAATATCTTATGTAAGTCATATAATGAGGGTGATTCTTTGCAGTAAAGACTTTTGTAAAAAAGAGAAAAGTGGATGATAGGGTAAGATTAGGTGACCATACTTGTATTATAGGATCACAGCACTAAGGGAAAGTTTGATATTGTCAGTTCAATTTTGGCAAACTTCAAGTAGTCAAAATTTTTGTTGTTTTATTAACCAATGTCACCCAATAAATTTAAATGAATTTTTTTGTTGTTAACTTACTTCTAATACTTCAAACTTGATCTAAAACTTCTTGTATATCTCATTTTTCTTTTATATATGAACTCTGTAGGTGGTGCACTATTCATTAAAATGATGAGAAATAAACAGATTCTGAAACAGTGTTGAGTTTTAACATTGATTTAGAGATTCAACACATTTTGTATTTAATTCTATGTCTTTATGTGCATATCTTGCCAAAAACTTGAACTATTATTTTTCTGATTTGAATTATTCTAGTTATTTTGTTGTTGAAAAACACCCTACTCAATGCTTTTGTGCCTTAAACTAACAATTATTTTGTCACAAACCTGCAATTTGAGTATAATATGAAGGAAAGACTTGTTGATTTTACACAGAATGAGCTGAAGTATTAATACTTTTAGTGAGGACTTCCAAAATATCTTGGTTACAAAGTTGGCAAGTTTGTGTTTGCTATCATGTGAGATCTTAGATGGGGTTTAAAGCCTGTGGCTTCTGTCTTGAGTCATGTAGTCTGGACTTCTTTGGAATAACTGGTAGCTGTATTTCATGGGCAATTATCCTGAGAGAAAGAGAATACAGAAATAGAGATAGAGACAGAGAAAGGAAAAGAAGCAGATGAGAATCTTATTGACTGTAATGACCTAACTTTGGATATTATATAATATTACCTATGCCATCCTCTTATTGTGACCATCAAAAAGTCAGCTCAGGTTTGAAGGACCTCTTGATTGAGAAGTAGCAAGTTTCCAAAAGACCATATGAAACTGGAAATATACTTTATGACTAGTTTGATAAACTATAAATTAAACATAAATGTGTTCTAAATAAATGATAGAAGAAATATGGTTAAGAAATTAGAGATTCCATAACAAAAATTTAACTTAGATTTGAAAGTTAAGTAGGTGTGAGAACATCATTATAAATAATATTTTCTGGCATATTATTAATTTTGTTCCTCAAGAATAATACTGACAAATTCTTTGTACTTAATCATTCAATCAATATATTCCATACCATCTTGACTTTTTAATTTAGTGTGACATACAAGATATAGTTTGTCTCAAAATACACAAAGTTACTAAAAAGATAGATGAAGCCACAGAAATGCACATATCACTGAACATCACAGTTAGAAGATGGTTACTAAAATAATTTCAATAATTTTAAATCAGTAATATGCATGAAGAAGGTTGTCATTGAATACCTCTGCTACTGTATCTATTTTAAAGTTCCATTCCATCAAGGATAAAACAAATATTTTTTATCATTATCTTTAAGGAGCAGAAGCAAAATGTTTCCCAACCTTCAGTTGGAGCTTTTACTTACTTTCTAGTTATCTCATCATCTTCCCTACATTTTCATATGCTGAGAAATGAAACCCTCCCAGAAGTAAAACACAGCTGTGGTGATTACATACAGAAAGTTCAAAATAGATATTACCACATTTATTTACTGTAAAGGCTCGGTTATGTTTCCAAGAAGCTGCAAGTAAGAAAAGAAAACAGGAAACTGGTAATGTGAAAATGGTAAAAACTCTGAAATATAGAATATATTTTACAAGTGATTGACATACATACATTAATTCAAAAACATGCTAATAATGTGTTTCTGGCTTTATATTAAGTTAAAATAAGAATAATGGTTTAATAAAATTATACTGAAATAACTATAAATTTGACTAGTAATTTATAACATTAATTTATTTCAGAGAACCTATTAAGTATAATCAAGTCATGGTTGACTTGACTTTTATGAATATACTTCAGAAGATGTTTTTTGACTACTACAGTATACTTTAAATAACAAGAAAATAAACCATTTGAAAAAGCACAGAAGTGCTTCAGGTCTTCAAGAAAAAACATTTTTCTAGGCTTTATAAACAGTTTTAGAATAGAAAAGGAAGGCAGCTTTTCTATTTATCAAGTAAGTATAACTGTGCTGTCAAAACTTTCTAAAACTAAATATTAAAAATGTACTAATAAAATGAATGAGACAAATGGTATTCCTTATTCTCTTAATATTTCTGGACCACTTAATAGTTATTTCTTTTAATAATACAATAGTTTAATAATCTGAAAAACAAATGTAAAGTTTCTTGCAACTTGAGAATACACAAATAACTCTAATCTAGCATAGGAGAATTTCGAGTGCTTTAAAACTCTAACAATGAAGTGAATAGTAACTACTAAGGCAATTGGTAATGTTACAAAGTAATATAGAGAAATTTTAAAAATATTTTATTAACACATATTCATAAATATTTATCTTCTCACCATTTAAACTTGATAATATTATTGTTTTAATAATATTAGCCCAAATTAGCAATTTAAAACAATTTTAATGGGGTAATATAGTTCTTAATTTAATTTGTAATAAATTAATAAAATGTTTTTACTAAGGCTAGAAAATAATAAAATAACCCAAATCCATGTAAAAAGGTGTTTTAATTTAAAATTATTACAGCTATATAGCAACAAATTTATGGGGTTGGCAATTAGTGATATATAAAAGAAAGCAAGAATTATTTTGCTGCAAATGATTAATAAATATAATAAATTTAACAGTGTAAACTAATAAACTTGCAGTATTTAAAAATATATAAAATATATTAAAATTATAAATAAAAAATATTAATACAAATTTACACTTAAATTGTTCTTATATAAACAATATGAAGGGAAAGAACTTTAAATGAGAATAGGAATTTAAAGATCATATGTGTATCAGTGTATATTAATAAATTTCAACACTAATATTTAGAAAATTTTGATGTATTTTCTAATACTTTTACTTATAATACCTTAAATCATCTGACAATAAAATAATGAAACAATGTCTTTAAATAATAGTTTATAATCATTTTTATTTAATGATATATTCACTTATATTGAAGTAAATAGATAAGAACAAGATATACAAACTCTTTACTTTGTTAAGTGAACAAAAAATAAAACTTTTACATCACAAACACTATTAGTAGCCATGATGTAATAGTTGGTGTCAGACATACCTCATGTAAATACTTGTAACATTGGGCAAAACAGACAAAGCAACTATTTTCAGGCCATGAACAATGTACTCTGAAGAATAAGCAAAATATTCTGTATGGATTAGAACCAATATTTACATAGAAAATGGCCATTTAGCCATAGTTCCCAAATTAATAAAAGAAACCACAGATTTCATAGGCTCATTATATTTCAAAATGAATAAATATGAAGATAACATCATGACACATAGTTAATAAAGAAAAATATCTAAGAGATCTTTTTTTAAAAATATCATATTACATTCAAAAATGTTATGAACAATAATTCTCACCTCATCAAAAGTGAAGAGCAGAAGATAATAGAAAAAATAAATTATTTTAAGTGTCCAAAAAAAAGAAATCAATTTAGTACTATATTTAGTAAAAATGAAGAGAAACTTAAATAGTGAATATGTGGGTAAATATAAAATCTTTTTATATTTTTTAAATAGTATTAAATATTTTTTAAAATAACAATGCAGCCAGATCAGACAATTGTGCAGTAAATAGAGCGTCATCCTGGGATGCTGGAGACCCAGGTTTGAAAGCCTGAGGTCACTGAGCGTGGGGTTGCCTGTTTGATTGAGCAGGGGATTATACACATGACCACATGGTAGCTGACTTGAGCCCAAATGTTGCTGGCTTGAAGCCTAAAGTTGCTGGCTTGAACAAGGGGTTACTGTCTCAGCTGGGGTGCCCCTGGTCAAGGCACATATGAGAAAGCAATCAATGAGCAACTAAAGTGCCTCAACAACAAGCTGTTGCTTCTCATCTCTCTCCCTTTCTGTCTGCCTGTTCCTGTTTCTTTCTGTCTGTCTCCCTCTTGCTAAAAAAAAAAAAAAAAATCCACTCTGGTATATATAATATCATAAAAGTAAAATATATGAAAATAATAGCACAGGATGGGAAGGTGAAATGAAAAGTATCAAAGGCATTTGTGATATTGCAAGCTGAAATTGTGCAAACTGATTTTTTATAATTAATAGGGAAAATACAATAGTTTAGTGACATTTAAATATTTAGTTAAAATGTTTAAACCCTCTTAATGTCAGTTATAAATATTTAAGGAAATGAAAAATATAGAACATTTTTACTACTCTGTGATTTAAAAGGTTTTTTCTTTTTTGTAAAAATGCATAAACATAATCTGAACAACTGTTCAAACTTTTGCCTTCTCTTCAGATTACTTAGGATATGAAATGAGCTTCTTTCTATGTCTTGGTGAACAGTGCTGATCCTTCCTAAGCATGGATCAATTTTCTACATTTTGCAAAGTTTCTGCCAGAGTCATATACTCTGGGACATCTTTATCCTTTTTGTCACAACATTTTTTCAGTTTAGTCAGTAATTCATCTTCACTGAGTTTCTTTTCCTGCACATTCAGCATCTCTCTAACAATGTCAGTGTCAAGATTTTCATGATTAGCTATTTCTTTTGTTACTTAATTTTATTCAAATTTAATTCCAATATTATAACTTTATGTTTGCTGAACTTTCTTACTTTTTGATTCAGTTCTCTCTTTTGGTCTCCATTTTGTAAAATGACGTATGGATTTATCACCAGAAGACAATAAAGTAACCCAACTACCTGCTTCCTTGTCTGAATAAATGGAAAAGCCAATATGCAGTGATTACTGATTGGATAGCACATCTGGTATTTACAGAGTACTTTGTGGACTGAAGGCCTAGCTAAATTTGTAGTTACTCCTAGTCAATACACCGTGGTATCTAAAATTTAAATTGTGAGTTGGGAGCTCATATAATTTGAATCATGGTAACAAAATTCTTATATATTAGGGTTGTACAAAACAATGACTGCCTACATGTTCTTATTTATTATATTGCTAAAAAACATGTTTCTTATAATTTATATAGAGTGATATAATATTAACTTGTGATAGATTGCCATAACTCAAAAATTTGTTTTATAATCTTCTTAGGAAACACTAAAAAGGTAATGCAAAGACATATAGCTGAAAATATAAATTAAAATAATAAGTAAATAAGTAAATAAATAAATGCTTGATAAATCCAAGAAGACAAAGTGAGATAAAAGTATATAGAAGGTATATATAAAAAATAAAATGTGAAATGCTAGGCTAACATCCATCATGTCACTAACTAAATTAAATTTAACTAAACTAACCATTAGCTTTAAAAGACAGAGCTTTCTAGAATAAATATTAAAACAGCATCCAAAATATTGTCTGGTCTTTACAAAGGAAAATTTAATTAAAAGGGCACAGAGAAATTGGAAGTTAAATGATGGGAAATGATGTGCAATGCAAACAATCATAATTAGGACCTAACTTACATTAATATCCAATGAAGTATATATTACCAAAGGTAGAGGAATGTGATAATGGCAAAAAAGTCAGTTCATCAGGAAAATATAATGGTACTAAATGTGTGTGCATCCCATTGCATAGCTTTAGCATACATATACCCAAAATTAAGTGAGCTAAAAGAAAAGTAATAACCAAGTTAAAAAGTTTAACAATAATTTCTCAGTAGTGAGTTGATTAAATTAATGAAAATGTTTTAAAAAATGTAAATTAATTTGATATAATTGGTAATTATGTGGCACTAGATTGAACAAGAACAGAATACACATTCTTTTCAAGTGGACAGGAATATGCACCAAATAAACTCTAGTATGGATACTAAAGTGAGTTTCAATAAGTTTAAAATTGTTTAAATCATACAGAGATTGCAATCTGAAAACTATGGAAATAAGCTAGCAAACTAGAATTAGTAAGTAATATATAAGTATATATTTCACAAATTTTAAAAATAACCTACTCTTTTCTTGAGTCAGTGATACGATGTTTTGGGGATATATTCCTAAAAGTGAAATGACAGGGTTAAAGGCAGTTAGATTTTTAATTTTTTGAGGAATCTCCATGCTGTTTTTCACAGTGGCTGCACCAGTCTGCTTTCCCATCAGCAGTGCAGGAGGGTTCCCTTTTCTCCACATCCTCGCCAGCACTTATTCTGTGTTGTTTTGCTAATGAGCACCATTCTGACTGGTGTGAGGTGATATCTCATTGTGGTTTTAATTTGCATTTCTCTAATAAAAAGTGATGTTGAACATTTCTTCATATGCCTATTGGCCATCTATATGTCATCTTTGGAGAAGTGTCTATTCATTTCTTTTGCCCATTTTTTGATTGGATTGTTTGTCTTCCTGGTGTTGAGTTTTACAAGTTCTTTATAAATTTTGGGGTGCTCTAGTTTCATTTTTTTGCAGTTAGCTAATTTTCCCAACACCATTTGTGAAAGAGGCTGTCTTTACTCCATTGTATGCTCTCACCTCCTTTGTCAAATATCAGTTGTCTATAAAGGTGTGGGTTTATTTCTGGGTTCTCTGTTCTGTTCCATTGATATATATGCCTGTTCTTATGCCAGTACCAAGCTGTCTTGTGTACAATGGCCTGTAGTATATTTTGATATCAGGAAGTGTGATACCTCTCACTTTGTTCTTCCTTTTCAAGATTGCTAAGGCTATTTGTGTTCCTTTTTTGGTTCCATATAAATTTTTGGAATATGTGTTCTATATCTTTGAGGTATATCATTGGTATTTTACTTGGTATTACATTAAATTTATAAATTGCTTTGGGTAATATAGACATTTTAATAATGTATATTCTTCCTATCCATAAACATGGTATATGCTTCCACTTGTTTGTATCTTTCTCGATTTTGTTTATCAATGTTTTATAGTCTTTTGTGTACAAGTCTTTAATCTCCTTGGTTAAATTTAATCCTATGTACTTTTTTGTTTTTGTTGTCTTTGCAATAGAAAAGGGAATTGTTTATGGCAGCATTGTTCACAATAGCAAAGATCTGGAAACAGCCCAAATTTCTGTCAGTGGATGAGTGGATTAAAAAGCTGTGGTACAGCCTGACCAGGCAGTGGCACAGAGAATAGAGCATCAAACTGGGATACGGAAGACCCAGGTTCAAAACCCCAAGCTCGCCAGCTTGAGCACGGGCCCATCTGGCTTGAGCAAAAGCTCACCAGCTTGGACCCAAGGTCACTGGCTCCAGCAAAGGGTTGCTCGGTCTGCTGAAGGCCCACGGTCAAGGCACATGTGAGAAAGCTATCAATGAACAACTATGGTGTCTCAACAGCAACAAAAAACTAATGATTGATGCTTCTCACCTCTCTCCGTTCCTGTGTGTCTTTCCCTATCTCTCCCTCTCTCTGAATCTCTCTCTGTCCCTGTAAAAAAAAAGCTGTGGTACATATATACAATGAAATACTATGGGGCCATGAAAAAGAAGGAAATATTACCTTTTGCAACAACATAGATGGACCTGAAAACTATTGTGTTAAGTGAAATAAGCCAGGCTGATAAAGATAAATATCTATGACCTCACTCATTTGAGGAATCCAAGAAACAATGTGAACTGAGGAACAGAATTGAGACACAAGATGGATCAATGGGACCAGAGGAAAAGACGACAGAGGGAAAGAGGATGATAGTATGAAATAAACCTGAAGGGAAGGAGGGAGGACAATATTGGGAAGGAGGCAAGGGAGATGTTGAGGGAAATATGGAAAAGGGGGTATGCATTCGGGGCGACACTAGAATCTATGTAAACACAATAAATAAAAATAAATAAACCACTGTTTTTCTAAATACTTATGTATCTAAAATAAAATCAGTGAAAATTATAGAGCATTCCATTATGAATGCTATTGAAAATAAAACCTGACAAAATCTGTGGCTGTAATTAAAATATTGCTTAGAGGAAATTTTTATACCATAAAGTATATAGATCAGGGGGAAAAAGAGTCATTTTAAAATCACTTATCTAAGTCTTTGTGACTGAAAGCTGGAAAATGAAAGCTAGGAAAATAGAGTAGAAATTTAAAGATAAGAAGTGAAATCAATAAAACAACATTACAGAGAGACAGTAGATTAAAAACAGAACTAAGATATTGCATTTGAAAAGATTATTAAATTTAATAAATTCATAGTATGAATAACCAAGAAAATAAGACAACTTATATAATTAGCCAATTTTAAGAATATTAAAGTGAATATCACTTTAGATTCTTTAACGTTTTTTAGAATAAGACAATAATGTAAATAAGTTTATGCAAAAATGTCAACAATTTAAAGAAAATTGACATTTTATGAAAAATATAACCTTCCATATTTGACACAGAAAAATTAAAAATATGAATAGTCTTTTGTCTTTAGCTACTCAGGTGGTTAAAGTATCATCCTTATATATGCTAAAGTTGCCGGTTCAATCTCAGGTCAGGGTATAAAAGTATAAATAGTTCTATATTTGTTAATGAAATTTAATTTATTGAAAGACTTTTTCATAATTACAATCACAGATTGTTTTACAGATGAATTTTAATATACATTTATAGAAGAAAAATATAAATTTTAGGTAAGCAATTTCAGAGAATAAAAATATATAAATTTTATTAAGCCATCATAATTATTTGTTATAGACTAAATTGTATCACCCCACTTTATTTTAGGTGTAAATCCTAACCCCCAATGTGACTGTATTTGAAAATAAGGATTTTAAAGAATAATTAAGATAACGTTAGGCCAAGAAAATGGGCCCTATTCTGATAGAATTACTGTTCTTATAAAAAGAGAGAGGAATACTAGGATTTTAAGCCCTAACTCCCAATGTATTGTATTTGAAAATAAGGCCTTAAGGAGATAAGTAAGATTAAATAAAGTCATGAGAGTGGGGATCTAATTCAAGATTGTCAATCTTCAACATTTTTCTAAATTAAAGTATAAAATCAACACATTCTTGCTCAGTTAAAATTTTGTAGTAATTTACAACTTGAATCTAAAATGTATAGAAAAATGAAAAGGATTATGAATAAGACAATCATAAAGAAGGTTGTTTTAAATACTTGCTTCAAAATCACAGTAATTCCAAAAGTTTGGCATTTAAATTAGAATCAACAAATAGATTTAGAGAAACTGAATGGAGGCCTGAATAAAATCACACATTGATACTCAAAGAGTTAAATTAATTCACTAAGAAAAGAATATTTTTTTTTCAAATGCTATGCTTAACTAACTTGTAATCTTGCCCCAACCCCATGTTGTTCTGTGCAGAAATTTTAACCAGATGTGGATATTAGAAACAATTATATAAGTTAAAACTACATTAGTTTTGGTAGAATATATAAGGTAATGACCCCATTTCTTGGTTTGAAAGATATCTTAGATGAGACTTAAAGAAAAAAGGTAAAGAAATTCAGATTTTATCAAAATTAAAACTTTGTAGTCATCAATAACACTATCAAGATGAATAATGCTGCAATGAACATAAGGGTGCATTTATCTTTGTAAATGAGTTTTTTGTTTTTAATTTTTGGGTAGATACCCAGAAGAGTATTCATGGTGGTCAGAACATGAAAAAAAACTGTTGTTCTTTGATAGAGGATTGGATAAAGATGTGATACATATATACAATGCCATATATACTCAGCCATAAGAAAAGGAGAAATACTTCCATTTGCAACAGCATGGATGAACCTTGCAAATATACGAAATAAAAGAAGTCAGAAAGTTATCAAGGACCATCCATTTTGTTATAAATGATCCGATGTCATCATTTCTTTTATATATATATATATTTTTTATTTATATATATATATTTTATTATTATTAATTCTAATGGGGTGACACCAATAAATCAGGGTACATATATACAATGAAAACATCTCCAGGTTATCTTATCATTCAATTGTGTTGCATACCCATCACCAAAAGTCAAATTGTCCTCTGTCACCTTCGATCTGATTTTCCCTGTGTCCCTCTCCTCCTCCCTATCCCACTCTTCCCTCCCTCCCCCCATCCCATAACCACCACTCTCTTGTCCATGTCTCATATTCTCACTTTTATGTCCCACCTATGTATGGAATCATGCTGTTCTCAGTTTTTCTTTTTTTCTGATTTACTTATTTCACTCCGTATAATGTTATCTAGGTACATCCATTTTGTTATAAATGATCCGATGTCATCGTTTCTTATGGCTGAGTAGTATTCCATAGTATATATGTACCATAGCTTTTTAATCCACTCGTCTTCTGATGGACACTTGGGCTGGTTCCAGATCTTCGCTATTGTGAACAATGCTGCCACGAACATGGGGGCGCATTTCTTCTTTATATTTTATTATTATTAATTCTAATGGGGTAACACCAATAAATCAGGGTACATATGTACAATGAAAACATCTCCAGGTTATCTTATCATTCAATTGTGTTGCATACCTATCACCAAAAGTCAAATTGTCCTCTGTCACCTTCTATCTGGTTTTCCCTGTATCCCTACCCTCCACCCTATCCCACTCTTCCCTCCCTCCCCCCATCCCATAACCACCACTCTCTTGTCCATGTCTCATATTATACGGAGTGAAATAAGTAAATCAGAAAATAAAGAAAAACAGAGAACAGCATGATTTCATACATAGGTGGGACATAAAAGTGGGACTATGAGACATGGACAAGAGAGTGGTAGTTACGGGGTGGGGGGAGGGAGGGAAGGGTGGCATAGGGAGGAGGGGAGGGACACAGGGAAAACCAGATAGAAGGTGACAGAGGACAATTTGACTTTGGGTGACGGGTATGCAACACAATTGAATGATAAGATAACCTGGAGATGTTTTCATTGTACATATGTACCCTGATTTATTGGTGTCACCCCATTAAAATTAATAATAATAAAATATTTAAAAAAATTAAGAATAGAATCACCATATGACCCAGCAATTCCTCTACTGGGTATCTACTCACAAAACTCGAAAACATTGGTACACAAACACACATGCAACCCCGTGTTCATCACAGCATTGTTCACAGTGTCTAAGACATGGAAACAACCAAAGTATCCCTCGATAGAAGGTTGGATAAAGAAGTGGTACATATATACAATGGAATACTACTCAGCCATAAGAAACAATAACATAGTGACATTTACAACATGAATGGACCTTGATAACATTATACTGAGTGAAATAAGTAAATCAGAAAGAGCTAAGAACTGTATGCTTTCACACATAGGTGGGATATAAAACTGAGACTCTTGGACATAGATAAATGTGAAGTGGTTACCAGGGGGAGCAGAACATAGAGAAGGGGGAGGGGGACTTGAGTGAATGAAGAAGGGGAGGTACAGGAGGGGTATAAAAAAGGACAAATATAAGGTTATAGAAAATGATTTAACTTTCCGTGATGGGTATACAACATAATCAACAGTTTAAATGCTATAGATGTTTACCAGAAATTTGTGTACTCTTATTGATCAATGTCACCATGTTAAAGTTAATAATAATAAAAAAAAAGTTGACTGGAAAAAAAAAAGAAGTCAGAAAGTAAAAGTTAAGAACCATATGATTTCACTCGTAGAATATAAAACTGAATGCAACAAATGAAGAAACAAGAAAAAATACTCATAAACACAGACAATAGTATGTTGTGACCAGCGCAATGAGGGTGGAGGGGTATTAAAGAAAAAAGGTGTGAGGTGGCATTAGCATTGGTGGTTGTACCAACCTCCACATCATCAGAAACAGATCACTAACTGCTGTCAGATATCAAGAGGAGGTCATGTACCCTCTAGTGGTACCCAATGCTGGAGGAGTTGGATACAACTTTCTTTTCATGGACAATAATGAAAGGCCCACCGTGTACATCTCATCAACAACATGCTTCAGGAGGCAGGAACCAAACACATGGACTGGTCTTCATGTTCTCCAGACCTGAATCCCATTGAACATGCTTGGGATGCACTGAGAAGATACCTGGCAAACTGTTCAATGCCTACCACGACACTTCTTGAACTGGAAGTTGCCCTGGAGCAAGAGCAGCAGAGGATCCCACAAGAACTGCTGGACAATCTGATCCTGTCCATGACCTATTTCTATCAGTGTGTTTGGCAGTCTGGGGTGACCATACATCCTACTGAACAGTCAATGTGTGGCACTCTCCTTCGGCTTGACACACTTTTGTTCACCCACACCAATATGTCACTTGCTACTCAATCACAATAATTGAGTTTGCATCTCATTTGGATAATTGGAAAACTTTCTTTGATTTGTTGTTTGCTTTCCTGATGTTCTTGTTTAATAAAAAAAATCAAATGCATCTTTTTTATCACTTCATATTCATTTAAAAATATCTTCTATTTTTTTGTGAATAAGTTAATAATATGATATGCTTAATAAGATTATGTAAGTTTCAAGTGTACATTTCTATAATACATGATCTGTATATTGCATTGTGTGCCCATAAAACAAAGTCAAATCATCTGATGCATACAACAACATATATAAATTTTAAAAAACATTATAATGAGAAAAAGCCAAAACATACTGAGTGATTCCAATTATAATAAGTTAAAGAATAGACACACTAATTTCTGTGGATAGAAATCAGACAAGATGTTTATTATGGTACTGGTGCTTAGAAAAGACACAAGGAACTTTTCTGAGGTTATGGAAACATAATTTATCTAGATTTTTGTGTTTGTTACATATGCTTTTATCTGTGTCAAAATGTATGCACTTGAGATTTATAAATTTTAACTTATGTTAACCTACATAAACTGCTAACTTTAAATAAAACAATAAATAAGAAAAGTTCAAATAATTGTGTCATAAGAAGAAAGCAAATTGAAAGCTATTGTAAAGTCCAAATTGAAATAGTAAAGTTACTCAGGGCAGGTTTCTCTGAAAGTTGACATTTGATCAAAAACCTGGTGTGGGGAGGAGTTGGGAAACTATCTGAGGGCAGATTATTCTTGATAATTAGAACAACAGTTGTAAAAGGCTCATGGCGCACACAAGAACATTAACTTGTGAAGCAGAAAGAGCCACTCCGTGGGTCTGTGTACATGCACACTTAGTCTTGTGTATCCATGCTCTCCAGAACATATGCTAGAGATTTGGCATGAGACCTTCATATGGGCTCTGGCATGGACACAGGAAACCTTCTAACCTGTCCTGGAACCTGAAATCAAGCTCAACTGACTTATCTGGAAAAAAATTTCCTCACTCATGGGTATGCCTATAAACAAATAAATAATATAGCCCTGTTTTGGTAAACCTCTAAGATTTGAGGAGGACCGTTATGCAGTATTATTGCAGCAATAATTCTCAAATGCAAATGACAACGATGTATTGTGGTGATTTGTAATGAAGAGTAGAAAGTTAATTATAATTATAAAATTTCAGTTGATAGTGGAATGTATTACACTATAGAAACCAGTCTTTGATGAATGTGCGAATCTTCCTAAAAAAACTTATTAAAAATCTTCATTTAATGGCTTATCCTCCCAGAGTACATCATTGATCTGATCTGGCTTGGGGATTAGTAATCTATTTTAAAAAATATATTACCACATTAATCTTGATGCAATTGTTTACCTAAATGCACATGTAGAAAATAAGCAAAATATTAATATGCATTTAAAAAATTATATTTTCCTCATTATCTTGAAACATTTTTATTGAGCAAATATATATTAGAAATGAATACACACTTGGTTTCCATTTTATTCTTGTTTGGGGTATTTTGTTTTACAAATGTGAACCCAGTATATTTTGGTTAACTTAATATATCTATGGGCAGTTACATTTAGGATATTGTTTTTCTTTAGTCATGTCTTATCCTGCTTGTCTCGTAAAGTTTTATGACTAGAATCCAGACTTTAACTGGTAACTAGCAGATGTTCTTCTGTTTTATGCTTTTGAGAATGGATTAAATCAACTGGTCCACATTATTTATTCTATGGTTTGAAGTTTTATTCCCATGTTATCTATATCCTTAATTATGAATGTTATTTTTTTATTTTGTCTAAAACATGTTTTTGAAAGTTCAGGTTGTGTTATGTAGAAATGCTGAATTCTGTCACTTCTTTCTTTTTTTCATTTCATATAAAAAGCCTCTATTTTGTGTAGGGACTTTTTAGAAACATTCCCAGTCTTCCATTTTCAGTAGTAAAAGATATGGTTGCTCAATTTTTATATAAAAGCTTTTGACTCTCAAATTAGAATTTTAAAAATTTATCTACTGCTCATAAGCTTCTTGTTTTTATTCATTATACCACTCCAAAATATGGAATGCATATATGATGAGTAATATATTAAACAACATACACATCTGAATCACAGATTGGCTTTTTCGTCTTCCGCTATTTAAAACAATAGCTCTGGGTAGCAATAGCCAACAGCATACTGATCTTGTACATAAATAATGAATAGCAAGACTGAGACAAGAATAACAGTTTGCTTTACAATCACTGTGCTTCTCTTTGTTATTTGCCAGTTCATTGACTAAGCTTTAATCACACCCTCTTTCTATCTTCCTTGGCAGTGGGGGAGGAAAATATGGGATCCACAAATCAGGGCCAGTCATTTGAACCTACAATGGGAACTATAAAGGCTATTCTGTGTAATAAAGCCAGAATAAAATGTGATTATCAAATTTCTGTGAAAGGATAACACCGGGCTGGAAGTGTACTGTATTAGATCAGGCTACAGGCCATTGTAACAGATACAAGGACACCCGAGGATACCCACACCTGGGGAATCGGGAGCCATTTAAATGGATTATTCTTCTAAACTCAATTTTCCGCAGTAATGCCTGAGATATAGTTCTGTTCATCATGGTCTTCTTGAAAAGTCTGATTAAACATGCTCTCAGTTCTTTTTCCTAAACAAATTCCCCCTCAGAGTCTGACTTCTAGAGAGCAATGTCATTCCAGCATATATATTTATTACTTTAATAGATCCTATCTCCCCAAACATCTTGTCAGACCTAAAATTAAGGATATACTCAGCACATAAAAGAAAACTCCTCCTAGTTAGTTTTGCTGAGGCAAAGAGAGAAAGAAGAAAAAAAGAAAGGGAAGGGAAGGAAGGAGGTGTTGTAAAGTACTGCAATCCATGGGTTACATAGAGACACCCGGCAAGTTACAGCAGAAATTCGAGGAGTTTATCAATTAGCCTGCTAGCTACACGGGGCACAATCCCAAGTCATGTAGGCCTTCTTACTGTTCTAACCTTCTTTTATACACAATCAAGTACTGGTTGGGGTGGGTAAGGAGGGAGCATGGTACCAAGGGGAGTGGGTGCATGATCCCTTTGTCTAGAGGTGTAGGTCACTCTCAGGATTCCAGGAGGGGAGGGAGAATTAGAATCAGTATAGGAATTTTTAAATAAGATATTGTAAGCATTGACTTCTAAAGAATCTTAAGGAAGGGGAAGAGGGAGTTTCCAGATAAGTCCCATCTACTTTGTTATCTAGCAAGTAGTGGCCTCAGTCCTTCCAGAGAACTATAGTTAAACTAAGACTAGATGACCCAGTTTTTCTTGTAAACCAAGAAGCTCCTGCATTCTTCTCCCTCCATTCTCCACAGAAATGAGGGGACAAGAAGCCTTCTTCTCTTTAAAATGACATTGCCAATACTGTTTTATAGTTCTTTGGCACCTTATCACAAAGGGAAGAAGAAAGGAAGGAAGGAAAGATGAAAAGAAGGAAAGAAGGAAAAAAGGAAAAAAAAAACATTCCATTATCTTGCAAGTTTGCTTAATATAACTAGTAAAATAGATTAACTGAAATAGCTTAAATTGTTACCCATTAGTCTAAAATGATGTGCAATTTATACTTACTATACAAATATCTAACACTTATTGATGACTTAGTTTGTTTGGGGAGTTATTCTGTGGCAGTAGGTGATGATATTTGAACTCCGTATATTTAGCTGGGTACATAACCAAGCAGACAAAGATCACATTGTCCAGATTTCTTGCAGAAAACTCTACCCTGCAGGAAAATTTTGGCCATGTCATATAGTAGGGTAGAAGTTACATGGAACTTTTTAGGAACCTTCCTTAAAAGAGCTGTGTAAACCCTCTGTCCCCTTTCTTGATCCCTTACTTCTTGCAAACTGGAATGTAGACTCAGTGACTGGAGCAAGGGAAGAGTGTTGGATCATAACTGGTTCTTTTTTTATTATTAATTTTAATGGGGTGACACCAATAATCAGGGAACATATGTACAATAAAAACATCTCCAGATTATCTCATTATTCAATTGTGTTATATACCCATCACCCAAAGTCAAATTGTCCTCTGTCACCTTCTATCTGGTTTTCCCTGTGCCCCTCCCCTTCTCCCTATCCCACCCTCCCCTCCCTCCCCCTACCCCGTAACCACCAACCACTCTCTTGTCCATGTCTCATAGTCTCACTTTTATGTCCCACCTATGTATGAAATCATGCTATTCTCAGTTTTTTATTTTCTGATTTACTTATTTCACTCCGTATAATGTTATCAAGGTACATCCATTTTGTTGTAAATGATCCGATGTCATCATTTCTTATGGCGAAGTAGTATTCCATAGTATATATGTACCAAAGATTTTAATCCACTCGTCTTCTAACGGACACTTGGGCTGTTTCCAGATCTTCGCTATTGTGAACAATGCTGCCATGAACATGGGGGTTCATTTCTTCTTTTCGAACAGTGCTATGGTGTTCTTAGGGTATATTCCTATATGTGGGATAGCCGGGTCAAAAGGCAGTTTGACTTATAATTTTTTGAGGAATCTGCAAACTGTTTTCCACAGTGGCTGCACCAGTCTGCATTCCCACCAGCAGTGCAGGAGGGTTCCCTTTTCTCCGCATCCTCGCCAGCACTTATTCTGTGTTGTTTTGCTGATGAGTGCCATTCTGACTGGTGTGAGGTGGTATCTCATTGTGGTTTTAATTTGCATTTCTCTAATGATTAGTGATGTTGAACATTTTTTCATATGCCTTTTGGCCATCTGTATGTCCTCTTTGGAGAAATTTCTACTCATTTCTTTTGCCCATTTTTTGATTGGATTGTTTGTCTTCCTGGTGTTGAGTTTTATAAGTTCTTTATAAATGTTGGTTATTAACCCCTTATCAGATGTGCTGTCGAATATATTCTCCCATTGTGTGGTTTGTCTTTTTATTCTGTTCTTATTGTCTTTAGCTGTGCAAAAACTTTTTAGTTTAATATAGTCCCATTTGTTTATCTTGCCTTTTATTTCATTTGCCGGTGGAGATAAATCGGCAAATATATTGCTGCTACAGATGTCGGAAAGCTTGCTGCCTATGTTTTCTTCTAAGATGCTTATGGTTTCACAGCTTACGTTTAAGTCTTTTTTTTTTAACATTTTTATTTATTCATTTTAGAGAGGAGAGAGAGAGAGAGAGAGAGAGAGAGAGAGAGAGAAGGGGGAGAGGAGCAGTAAGCATCAACTCCCACATGTGCCTTGACCAGACCAGTGCAGGGTTTTGAACTGGCAAACTCAGCATTCCAGGTTGAAGCTTTATCCACTGCGCCACCACAGGTCAGGCCTACGTCTAAGTCTTTTATCCAATTTGAGTTTGTTTCTGTGAATGGTGTAAGTTGATGGTCTAGTTTCATTTTTTTGCAGGTAGATGTCCAATTTTCCCAGCACCATTTGTTAAAGAGGTTGTCTTTAGTCCATTGTATGCTCTTTCCTCCTTTGTCAATTAATTATCTGTTGTCCATATAGCTGTGGGTTTATTTCTGGGTTCTCTGTTCTATTCCATTGATCTATGTGCCTGCTCTTATGCCAGTACCAGGCTGTCTTGAGTATAATGGCCTTATAGTAAACCTTGATATCTGGAAGAGTGATACCTCCTGCTTTATTTTTACTTTTTAAGATTGCTGAGGCTATTCGTGGTCTTTTTTGGTTCCATATAAATTTTTGGAATCTGTGTTCTATATCTTTGAAGTATGTCATTGGTATTTTAATTGGTATTGCATTGAATTTATAAATTGCTTTGGGTAATATAGACATTTTAATGATGTTTATTCTTCCTAGCCATGAGCACGGTATATGCTTCCACTTGTTTGTATCTTCCTTGATTTCTTTTATCAATGTTTTGTAATTTTCTGAGTACAAGTCCTTAACCTCCTTGGTTAAATTTACTCCTAGGTATTTTATTTTTTTGGCTGCAATAGTGAAGGGGATTGTTTCCTTAATTTCTTTTGCTGACAGTTCATTGTTGGTATATAGAAATGCCTCTGATTTCTGAGTATTAATTTTATATTCTGCCACCTTGCTGAATTTATTTATAAGGTCCAGTAGTTTTTTGACTGAGACTTTAGGGTTTTCTATATTCAATATCATATCATCTGCAAATAGTGACAGTTTTACTTCTTCTTTTCCAATTTGGATGCCTTTTATTTCTTCTTCTTGTCTGATTGCTCTAGCTAGGACTTCCAGAACTATGTTAAATAAAAGTAGTGAAAGGGGGCACCCCTGCCTGGTTCCTGATCTTAAGGGCATTGCTTTTAATTTTTGTCCATTTAGTATGATGTTTGCTGTGGGTTTGTCGTAGATGGCCTTTATTATCTTAAGGAATGTTCCCTGTATTCCCACTTTACTGAGAGTTTTGAGCATGAATGGGTGCTGGATTTTATCAAATGCCTTTTCTGCATCTATTGAAATTATCATGTGATTTTTGTCCTTCCTTTTGTTTATCTGATGAATCACATTGATTGATTTGCGAATATTGAACTAGCCTTGCCTCTCCAGAATAAATCCCACTTGATCATGGTGTATGATTTTTTTCATATATTGCTGGATCCGGTTGGCTAATATTTTGTTGAGAATTTTAGCGTCTAAATTCATCAGGGATATAGGCCTATAATTTTCTCTGTGTTGTCTTTGCCCGGTTTGGGGATCAGAATTATCCTCTCCTCATAAAAGGAGTTTGGAAGTCTTCTTTCCTCTTGAATTTTTTGAAATAGCTTGAGGAGGATAGTAGTTAGTTCTTCTTTGAATTTTTGATAGAATTCACTTGTGAAGCCATCAGGCCCAGGACTTTTTTTGGGGGGGAGTTTTTTGATAACTGTTTTGATCTCATTTGTTGTAATTGGTCTGTTTAGGTGTTCTGATTCTTCCAGGTTGATTTTTGGAAGGTTATATGATTCAAGAAATTTGTCCATTTCACCTAGATTGTTTAATTTTTTGGCATATAGTTCTTCATAGTATTTTCTTATACTGCTTTGTATTTCTGCTGTGTCAGTTGTTATTTCTCCACTGTCCTTTCTAATTTTATTTATTTGAGTCCTCTATCTCTTTTTTTTTTTTTTTTTGGTGAGTCTATTGAAAGTTTCATCAATCTTGTTTACCTTTTCAAAGAAGCAACTTCTGGTTTCATTATCCTCTGTATTGTTTCCTTAGCCTCTATCTCATTTATTTCTGCTCTGATCTTTATTATTTCCTTCCCACTACTTGTCCTGGGTTTTATTTGCAGTTGTTTTTCTAATTCTTTTAGATGCAGGATCAGGTTGCTTATTTGAGCTTTTTCTAGCTTCTTATGATATGCCTGTAGTGCAATGAACTTCCCTCTCAGTACTGCTTTTGCTATGTCCCATAAATTTTGAGTTGATGTATGCTCATTATCATTTGTTTCTAGAAACTTTTTTATTTCTTCTTTGATCTCATTGTTATTCCATTCATTATTTAATATCATGCTATTTAGTTTCCAAGTGTTTGAATCTTTCTCAGTTTTTCTTTTGTGGTTAATTTCTAGTTTCATGGCATTGTGATCAGAGAAAATGCTTGTTTTAAAGTCCATTTTGTCAGATATAAGTACTGCTACTCCAGCTTTTTTTTCACTTTCATTTGCATGAAATATTTTTTTCGATCCTTTTTCCTTCAGTCTATGTGCATCTTTTGATTTAAGGTGCGTCTCTTGTAGACAGCATATGTATGGGTCCTGTTTCTTTATCCACGCAGCTATGCTATGTCCTTTGATTGGATCATTTAATCCATTTATATTTAAGGTTATTATTGATATGTAGTTGTTTATTGCCATTTTATTCTTTAAAGCTATATTCTTCTTTTGCTATATTCTTTCCTCCCTTTGAACTGTTCACAATAGGTCCCTTAGTATCTCTTGCAGAATTGGTATGGTTTTAATGAATTCCTTGAGGCTTTCTTTGTCTGAGATGCTCTTTATTTCTCCTTCAATTTTAAACGTTAGCCTTGCTGGATAGAGTAGTCTTGGTTGTAGGTTCTTGTTCTGCATTACTTTGATTATATCTTGCCATTCCCTTCTGGCTTCAAGTGTTTCTGTTGAGAAGTTTGATGTCATTCTTATGGGGGCTCCTTTGTAGGTGATAGCTTTTTTTCTCTAGCAGCTTTTAAAATTTTCTCTTTATCCACTAGCTTTGGTATTTTAACTATGATGTGTCTTGGTGTAGATCTTTTTGGGTTTCTCTTTAATAGAGTTCTGTGTGCTTCTTGAATATGTGGAATGTTTCCCAGCCTTAATTAAGGGAAGTTTTCTGCTATGATTTGATTGAATAAAGTTTCCATTTTCTGTCCTCTTTCCTCTGCTTCAGGCACTCCTATGATGCGAATGTTGTTTCTCTTCAGGTTGTCACAGAGCTCCCTTAGAGCTTCCTCATATTTTTTGAGTCTCTTTTCTTTTTTCTTCTCTGCTTCTGTAACTTTGTTTATTGTGTCCTCTAACTCGCTGATTCGATCCTCAGTGTGATTCTTTCTGCTTTTAATTCCTTCCATTGTGGTCTTCAGTTCTGATACTGTGTTTGTCATTTCTGTCTGATTCATTTTTATTATTTCAATTTTGTTTTTTTATACTTGTTATCTCTTTATTTAGGTGTTCATAATGACTATCCATTGTTGCTCTAATTTCTTTGAACATCCTAATTATCATTATTCTAAATTCTGCTTCTGGTAGTTTGGTTATATCTGGTTCATTCAGGTCCTTCTCTGGGAATTACTCTTGATTCATTTGGTTTGCATACCTCTGCCTGCCATTTTGTCTGTGTATAAGCAAGTTGTGGCCACTGGAGTTCAGTAGTTGTTGCTTTTGTGTTCTCTAGGTGTGGTCTGTCTGCAGGCCCGCCACCCCCTCTGCTGCTGCCTAGGGTGGTTGGGTATGGTTGTTGCCAGCGCCAGCCTATTGCGGCTGTTGCTGTGATTTCCGCCTCTCCTCCGCAGGAGGGGCTGTCACTCAAGCTACAAGCCTCAGCACCAAGGGCAGAAGTGAGCACCTTTGCTCAGCTGCAGACCCAGCCTGTTTCCAGGCTTTCGCCCAGCACCCGCAGTCAGAGCCTGCTCGCCAGTTTCGCAGGTTTCGGCGGGGGTTTTGACGTCCTCTCAGCTGTAAGCCTTTGCCCATCTGGTGCTTTAGCCCCACCCTCGAGGCCAGGGCTCTCCTGCTCAGGGTCGCAAACTGCGGTTTATTGGGTCAGGCATGTTTGCTGACATAAGCTCAGCTGCGAACTTCCACTCGTCCCGGACTTTACCTAGCCCCCGCATTTGGAGCCAGCTCGTGCACGAAGGATGGCAAACCGCAGTTTCTCTGGCCGGGCGGGGCTGGTGCTGTGAGCTCAGCCGTGAGCCCCCGTCCGTCCCTGGTCCTAGCCCAGTCTCCGCGGTCAGGGCCGGCTTGTGCAGGGTCACAGCGCAGATCTCTGCCCGTTCCTTGCCTCCCGCTTTTTCCCCACAGGTGGAATTACAGGCAGGCCTGCAGCTGCCAGACCGCTTTCGTGCATCCCCTCCACCAATGCTGGGCTAGACCGAGCTCACATCGGTTGTACCTCCGCCCACGCGGACAGGACCGCGTTTCAGTGTCCTGCCGCCACCATCCCTTCAGCAACCCTCAGCAGAGTAGGAAGGGCCCTAAGTCTCCATACTGTAGGCCTGGGAGCTCCCTCCCTCTAAGCAGCTCTGCTCTAATTGCTGTGGGAGAGCTTGTTTGGCTAGTGTCCTGTCTCCCTTTGCTGGTATTGCTAGTTCCAGGGGAAATATTCGTTTTCATTTAGGGAAGTGACTTAGCCCAGGGGTTAGGGTGGTTGTCCCTCAGAGTGTTTGTCCCTGTGCCTTCAGTCCAAACTCTCTTCCCACTGCTCTGGTCCTCTCCTTTGTCCCCGTCCCCCAGAGCCCTGGTTGCGTGGTTGTGAGAGAGGTTTTCTGCGCTGTCCCTTTAAAAACGATCTTGGGTCTGAGAGAACTTTCTCTTTCTCACAAACAGTATCCTCACTTGTTTCACAGCTCAATACTGTTCAAACGCCTCTTCTAGGCTCTGGGACTGTAGGCAGGGGCTTGGTTTTTGGGACCCGGGTCTCTCCCTCTCCGCCAAACTCTCCTCCCGCCACGCGGGTCTCTCTGGGCTGCCGTTTGCTCCGGGAAGCTGGGCAGCCCTCTTCGCGTTTTTGCTATTGCTACCAGTCTCATTGTGGCTTCTGCAGTGTTCCTTGGTTGCAGAGTCCACTTAGTTTAGTTCAAAGTTGGTTTATCCAGATGATGGTTCTTAAAATTGAGTTATAATCCACTTTGGTTCTGGGAGTTGGAAGTTGGTACGTCCGCCTACTCCATCGCCATCTTCCCACCCTTCCATAATTGGTTCTTGAGGGAAAAGCCTGAATGTACATGTACTTCATGAAGCAGAACTACTGCATCAGCACTGAACTGTCTGATTTCAAACTTTGACGCAAGAGATAAATGAGCTTTGTCGCGTGTTTGCTTGCTTTAAATCACTCTTATTCAGAATCTCTATCATGCTCTGCTGAACACAGTCCTAGAATATAGTTTATGTACAGTGTATCATTTAACACTTCAAACATAACAATGAAGTAGGAACCGTCAATATGACTACTGGACAATTGAAAAGACAGAAGTATGTAGAAGAATATTTCTATTATTTTACACATAGTAAATCAGACAGCCAAATTTTTATGTCTAGGGAGTTTGATTCCAGAGACAATAGTTTTAACAAATATAAAATATGGTCTGCCACACACCTAGCTGCACCATGAAGCTGCAGACTTATGCCTTGATGTTCTTGTACATCACTATTTCAGTTTTCAGAACTGTCAATGCCTAATACAGAGAGCAACGTTGTTTCAACTGAGAAGTTTCCCTTCAGATACTTTAGGTTTTGTCTTGTTTTGGTTTGCTTACCGCTGTGTCCACAGTTTCATGTCAGTCAACTTTAACTTTAAACACCAAACCATCTGGTAATAATTATTAGATTTTCAACACTCCAATTTTTAAGGACAAAAATAAGTAATTAAATTAAGGTGCTTGGGATTTTGAAATACAAATGCTGATTTTAAAATAATGACTTCATTGTATAGGCTTCTTTTTATTCCTACTGTAACATATGGCCTTTAACTATTTTACTATATGGATGAGCAATATTAACTAAGGAAATATGTCTTTTATCAATGAGTTTAGACTGCATTTCATCATTTTACTGTGTTGTTAGGAGATTTGCATCTGTTTGCTTTAGTACCTTCACGAGTAAAATAGCTTATTTGACTATTGTGTCTGAATCTCACATTGGCAATCTGACCTTGAAAAACCATAAGTATACTGAATGAAAAATCTAGAGTGTGAAACCTCTCCTCCAGCAATGACTATACTACACTTGTCATCAATTGCTATCACTATTTGAGAGCCCAGACTTTTATTCAGAGTGTACACTTTAGACCCTGTCTGCTTTAGACAAATATTTCCTCCATGTCTAGAATAGTCATGCTTCCCTTGGAAATTGAGAAAGACATACACCTAGGGACAAGAAAATAAGTTAAAAATTTTAGTGTGACCAGGATAAGATCTCATAGAAAGGGACCAATTAATTAGTAACTTTCTATGTAGAAAGATAGGAGGCAATAAAAACTCAAATTATATATAATGAAAATGTTTAACTCCTACTTTATAAATTCTTCTTATAATCCCCATGTTCCTATATTAAAAGTATTCCCTTTAGTTGTACAATATGATGGTATAGTCACAGAATTAATTAAAAGTCAGTGTGAAAAGGGAAATAGTATTTTACCACTCTGAAAATCTTGTGATTTGATTAAGAAATTGTATAATCTAATGAAATAGGCTACAATGCAGAAAAACATTAAAGAAACATAGATTCTGAAGACAATAATCAACTTTGATATTTATTCACTGAGCAGAAATCAAATAGACAACCTAAACACATGAGCAAAGCCTGTATTATCTGCCTCCCTACTATTATAAATATGAGTTAGTAGTTCTCCCTTCTTTCTGCACTGTTCCTTCCAGCAGCACCAGACAAACTGTTGTCAACATATGCGGCCATGTTCCCTTGTGGATACTAGGGCATAGGTTTGGGTTTCAATTCTATATTTAGGTGGAGTATCCTGAACATGGTGACATTTCAAATCTCATGTCTATCTTGAGTAAATTCTGAGGGAAATTCTCATTCATTCCCTAAATTCTCAAGGACCTCTGGTATTTTTTTTCTAAACTTAAATGAGGTACTTATGTCCCAAGCTTGTGACTATAAGATCTAAGAATAGAGAATCTAGGCTTACAAATGGCAGTGATTTGCAATTTCAAATATTCTCCAAGTAACCGCCATGTGGGCAAACTTACCCTTTGGATGTAATGTACACAGTTCTCGCATTTAGACTAGATATCTCTGCCATTTGGGGCCATGAAAACTATTTTCAATTTGTAATATGGTCTATTCTTTCCCCACTGACCAAAGACATTCTTAAAAAACATAATCTATCTCTGCTCTCCTCGAGCTGGGCATTGCCAATTCTCAACATTGTACCTCGTTAATGAGACAATTTCCCATGGACTCACAGAAAAATCTGACTCTTTACATATAAGAAATATTGGCTTTTCCCTTTGCCATTCTAGGTTTATAGCCTGATCATCATGTTTCTATTCAGGAAAGAAAATGTATTCCATGAGGTAAAACACTGCAAGAACTCTTCCATATTTACTCCAATCCCTTAGTGTCTCCTGCAAAGAAGAGGAATGAATTATCATCCTGATGAGTTTGGGAGCATTACAGAGCATGCACAGTTTAGTATCTCTGAGTACTCTTATTCAGTGTCCATCTACTTCAAGACAAATATATTTTTGGGTATATATATATATTCCAAATATATATTTTGTGTGTGTGTGTGTATATATATATATATATATATATATATATATATATATATATATGTGTGTGTGTGTGTGTGTATATATATATATATATATATATATATATATATATATATATATATATATATATATATATATATATATTCCACCTCTGATGAGAAACCTGTATTTCCAATCTGTGGAAAATATTCTCGTATGCAGAAAATGAAAGGAATTTAACAATATCAGCAAAGGTTAAATCAAGAATTTGCAATGAGACAATTTATCAATGCCTCAAATGCTAATCACAGATTTCCCCCCAGTTTTCACACATATTTTTTTCCTCAAAAATAGGTACCAATAGACAAAAATAGATAATTTGCATACGTCTGAAATATATCATCATAAATTGCAAAACTTTATGCTTTTAATCTAGGGTTTAAGAACTTTAAGGGATCATTAATCTTGTCTTCTAGGATTCGGAAGAAAGAATTTGTAGTCAAAATATAAGTACACTTACAATTCTTCATTTCTTCAGTTTTTATTTTTATTGCAGAGAATATCTTAGAAATGTCAAATTCTGGGACCAGATTGAAATTTCTCTGCTATTATTTAGTTCATTAACTTGGGAATCAGATTTTGACCACTTTTCTCATCTGTATAATGGCAATGATAATAATGGTGTTGTATCTCACTAATTTCATGTGAGTATTAAATGCATTGATATGTGGAAAAGTCTAATACCATAGCCTGGTGAATCATATTTGTTCAATAAATATTAGTGATTATTATCATCTACTGAAATACTATAGGAATCCCAGAAACAATGTTAAACATTTTTCAAATGAATGGAAACCCACAGGGTATAAAAAGATGGTTAATGCTTTTCTACATCAACCACAAGTAGGTTTTCCATAACGTCTATTCTTTAACTCAACACCTAAAAATGATACTTTCAAATTCTTCAAGGTATTTTGAATTGAAAACACATAGTACCTTTGTATTTTAATTTAATACTTAGAATGGGATGATTCAAACTCATCTTTATTTTTCCAGAGTCCATTCATGATTAATAAAAATAAAAACTTAAAATTTTATCATTATTAGTAACTCTTCAGTAAGCTGTCCCAATATTTTAATTTGAGAAAATGTAATTTTCTTAGAATTTCTCAAGAAAAGGTGAAAAACATTTGGTTATATTTTTTATTGTTCCAAAATAAATCCTATATTCTTGTCATATATGGATAGGAAAATAATGACCATTAGTGATTAAGTTTCAATCTATTGTTTCTCAACTCCAAGTTCATTCTTTATTTCTTGACATGTAATAATTGAGCTGAAACTGTAAACATTTATTTTTGCCTGTTAGCATGAAGTTGAACTATCAGTAGAGGGCACTAAAGGAACACTATGAATAAAATGGTCTAGTCTTCATGGTTCCAGGATCTTCCTATGGACATGCCCCTGCAGTGTGCTGAGCAATGCAAGGCAGTCCAAATTACATGGCACCTCTCTGTAGGCAGTTTTGTTTCTCCCAGTACTACAGAGGGAACCTTGCAAACCATTTCCACTGTGCAACGTCTAAAAGAACTTCTCTTACACTCTGATTACACCTTCTGTAAGGTGCTCTGCATCCTAGTTCTGGGCAGGTAAGAAAGTCTTCCAGATCAATCCTATCTTTAGATGTTCTGCCTCCGTCCTAAAAGAGTGGCTGCACACTCTATATACTCTTCCTGAATCTTCCTGAAATCTTTAGAGTTCTCATAGCAGCTAATCCCCTATAAATGTTCCCTGTTCAAGTTAATATAGGCAGACCTCATTTTATTGAGCTTTGTTTTATTGAGCTTCAAAGATATTGCATTTTTTTTTACAAATTGAAGATAAGACCCTCCACTAAAAAAATAAATTATGACTTGTTTTGTTGTGATACTTTATTGCAGTGGTCTTGAACCAAACCTGCAATATCTCTGAGGTATGTCTCTATGTGGTTTCTGCCTCTTGATTTAACAGTATGGGTAAATCGGGTGATCCCTAGAGATACATCTAAGAAAATGGGATTTGTGATTTGGTTTAGTCATACCCTAGGACTTGAGCATATGAGGGTGACTCACCAAAAAGAAACAAGATACTAGTCATTTTTGGCATGTAGTGGCTTGACAATTAGTCAAGGTGTCACCTGTGATTGATTGTGATAAAATGACAACTGAATGAAGTTCCTTAGGAGCATGTATGACACAATAGTGACTACAAAGACTGTGCCAGGATTTCCTGAATGCACTGGAGCACTTACAGTAAGTAACGACAAGTTCAGGAAGTAACTCCAGCTAAAATCATTGTCTAAGAACCAGCAAGTATCCATGACAACTCTAAAATTGTAATTTATTTCTTAGAGTCACAAAATCAAAATTCAAAAATCAAATGCAAAATTTCATTGTCGGGGTTGCTGATTCCAAAATACATAATCACCATCCCAGTGGGTCAAGTTATAAATGCTGACTATAAACTAGTGTTCAGTTGTAAAAATTAAGTTTGTTCTACTTCAGTGTATTTCCTGTTTTATTTATATATATTTACAAATATTATTCAATACCTCTTTATCTCTCCTTCCCTACTATTTTACAAAGAATGTCAATGACAGTTAAAATGATAATATATTCCATAGATTATACAATATCAAGAAGAGACTGTACTTGAAGAGGCATGAACATCACCCCAAAATGGATGCAATTCTTCAATTTTGTTCCTTACTTTTAAGAGTGGATGTCTATATTGTTTCTATTAGTAGCTACTTTGTTTTAGAAAGAAGAATATTTTTTGGCTGTTTCTGTTTGGAAGTTTAAGTATAAGAAGAAAAGAGTGTGAGTGATGATCTATTTGGGTTGACTTGCTCAACATTTATTTCAACCTGCTTATTGTGTGCTTTCTTATATTGCAGAGGCTAAGACATTAAAACAGAAGATAACAAAATAGAGACTAGTTTTTTTAGATTCTCTTAAAGTATCTCGATATGGTTTTCATTTGTCAAATCAATGCTACTTCGTAGAAGCATTAGCAGTTTCAGAGAAAAGCAGATCAAAGCCTATGGATCTGTCCAACATGCAGTAGCTTTCATGATGGGTGAAACATTTTCTGGATGTGGCAGAAGCAGGGGTTCCCTTAGGGGTCCACATGTATATTGTGGTCTTTAGAACTCAATCCTAAAAACTCAATTTAAGGCCTATTCTTCAGCCATCTCAAATATTCTGAAACTTATTAATATTGTTTAATAAATCCCCATCTGCTGCACCATTCTAGGATTGGGTCAGAATCTGTTCTTGTAAGCAACTTGAGAGCAATAGCTGTAGTGTGTGAATAGGTGCCCATGTGTGTAACTTGTCTCTCATCGTGCCCTCAGGCATTCTTAGCACATTCCAGGCAGCCTATTGATTCTTTCTCTGCTCATCTGCATGTGTTTTCTTTCCACATCTACCCTCCTCCAATGTGTAATTCCCATTAGAGCTAATTCAACTCCTTTTTCATCTAGCTTATTTTGGAGAACTTCTAATTTTTTTAAATATTTTTTAAATTTACTCATTTTAGAGAGAAGGAAAGTGAGTGAGAGAGAGAAAGAGAGAGAGAGAGAGAGAGAAGGAGGAGGAGCAGGAAGCATCAATTCCCATATGTGCCTTGACCAGGCAGGTCCAGGGTTTCAAACTGGTGACCTCAGTGTTTCCAGGTCGACGCTTTATCCACTGTGCCACCACAGGGCAGGCCCAAGTACTTCTGATTTTGAAGAACCTGTCCTTCTATTATCAAACACTGGTATTTACAAATCAGAATGTTTGTTTTCAGAACTCTGGTTATGTTGTGATATTTGAGGTACTATTTAGAGGAAAAAATATATAATAAAATAGAGATTATAAATGTTCAGTCTGATGAATTTTGACAATTACATACACCCACTGAAGGGTTTAAAAAAGAACTATAGAAACACTTCGAAATGTTTCTATGGTTCTTTTTTAAACCCTTCAGCCCACCACTATCATCATGATCACTGTTTTGATTTTATCCTTATAGCTTAGATTTGCATTATTTTCCTTGAAGTTGAAATCAATGTCATTGTACAGCATGCTGTGTTCTTTTGCCTCTGACAACATCTTTTCAACATGATGGTTTTAAACTTTATCCATGTGATAGCATGTGACATTTGTTTGCTTCTTTTTATTATGAAGTAATATTGCATGGTATCAATATATTATGATTTGTTTATTCATTATACTGTTGATGGGCATTTGAAGGTAATGCCCACTCCAGGCTGAACAGGATAATAGGAGAGAGAGAGAGACTTGACAAAAGCACCCAGTGCTGGGCATAGAGCAAGAGAAAAAAGAACACTCCCAACAACTCTACAAGTGGGCATCATGGACGCAAATCACAAAGGAATATCCTAAATATGTCTTGTGCTCATGCCCCAAGCAATGCAGAAGTGCAAGTCCCAATTCTACCTTTAAATGATTTCTTTGAAATCTAGAGAGAAAACAGAGTGGAACTAAAATGAAACTTTTTCACCTTTTCTACTTGGACTCAGTAAACACCCAGATGACTTGTAGGAAGATCTTTAAGCATTTCTGCCTGACTCCAGTCTTCATCAGTTGCTACCTTGCAATGAACCAGAATCTCTTAAAATAATTTCTCTCATACCTCAAGGCTTTTGCTTAGCTTTTAGCAAACATTGTCTTGAACTCAGTAAAAGGCCATTGTGCCTAGGTCTCCTTCTCATGACTTGTAGCCCACTTCCCCAGCATTGTGCACGGCCCATTTGCACCATTAAACACTCCATTATCTTGAGGGAACTTCTCTTCTTTTTCTCCTTTCTCCTAAGATCTCAATAGGCCACTTCCTTCCTGTCGGAAACTCAAACACAGTAAGCCATCTTTTCTTTACTCCAATTTTCTACATGCTGCTCCCAGACATCCAGACAGCCAACCTCTGGAACACATAGACTTGCTCTGTGGCTGAAACTCTTAGGTTTCCAAACTGTCACCTCTGGCTATAAAAAACTGCTAAAAGTTTATGAATGGTTTGGTTGGTTTCTTTTTGTGTGTGTGTGACTGAGAGAGGGACAGATAAGGGCAGACAGACAGACAGAAAAGGAGAAAGATGAGAAGCATCAATTCTTCTTTGCAGCAACTTAGTTGTTCATTATTTGCTTTCTTATATGTGCCTTGATGGAGGGTGGGGGTTACAGCAGAGAGAGTGACCCATTGCTCAAGCCAGTGACCTTGGGCTCAAGCTAGTGAGACTTATTCAAACTAGATGAGCCCACTCTTAAGCTGGCGACCTCGGGGTTTTAAACCTGAGTCCACTGCATCCCAGTCCAATGCTATCTCCACCTGGTCAGGTTGGTTGGTTTCTTTATCATCTGTTTATATATATTAGGTGTCTTTTCCTTACATCCTTTGGTCAGGAATGAAAGCATCTGTGACTATCTCTCTCTTAGTAAGCATATGTTACTCTCTAGATTTGTCTCACTTGAGTTTTATTTTATTTTTGTTGCTGCTGTAATTAAATCTTCAACTCCATTGTGGTGAAATATCAAAAATCATGACTGTATCTTTATTCATTTTGTTGCTCTCAGATATATGGTGGCATTATGTTTTTTCTTTATTCTCAATTATAGTTTATATTCAATATTAGTCTATATTTGTTTCAGATGTATAAACTACAATCATGAACTTAGCCAAATTAAAGAAGCAATGTGTCCATCAACAGATAGTGAATAAAAAAGCTGTGATACATATACACAATGGAATACTACTAAACCATAAGAAAAAATGGTTTCTTGTGACTTTCTACATTCCAGCAGAAGTGAATATCTATATATATTATTTAACCATTCTAAAGTAGTTCACTATAAATAAAAGACTCTTAGTATTACTATTACCACATGGCTAGTATCCAAAAAAAATGATTTTGAATGTCAATTAATCCATTTAATCAATCATGTATTTTCATATATTTCAGTATTTTTAATTCTACTATTCCACCATTATTTTATTGATAATATACAGTTTTAAGTCAGTTTTCAGATAAAATTGTATTTTAGAATATTTAACTTCAAGAGTTAAAAGAGTGGCATCTCTATTATCTCCTCTGTTCTAACTAGTTTCTATTGTAAACTCCTGCTTTTCCCCCATTATTCTATGTTAGTTACGATTTCAACTTCAGCTTTTTGAAGACTATTGAATTAATGACCTTTCCTAAAACCTGTTAAGAAAACAAAATTAATATTATCAAGTACTTTCTTTTTCTCATCTCTCCCTCTTTTCTTAAGATGCTTGTCAAAGAATATGACTATTTGAGTGTTATTTAAAGCATTCAAATAACCTAAAAAAAAATTTAGTGACATACTCTCAGGTATTTATTTATTTATTTATTTATTTATTTAATAGGAACAGATAGAGTGTCAGAGAGATGAATAGATAGGGACAGACAGGAACGAAGAGAAATAAGAAGCATCAATCATCAGTTTTTCATTGCGACACCTTAGTCGTTCATTGATTGCTTTCTCATATGTGCCTTGACCTCAGGCCTTCAGCAGACTGAGTAACCCCTTGCTTGAGCCAGAGACCTTGGGTCCAAGCTGGCGAGCTTTTGCTCAAGCCATATGGGTTCATGCTCAAGCTGGCGATTTTGGGGTCTCGAACCTGGGTCCTCCACATCTCAGTCTGATGCTCTATCCATTGCACAACTGCCTGGTCAGTCAAAATTTAGTGATATACTCTCAGGAATCAATACCCAGTCCACTGGGTATTGATTCCTGCTGAAAAACTTTATTATCATTCAATCTCTTAAGTAAGATTTATTATTATTTAAAGATCAAAGGAAATATCATTAATAATGGCTTTATTATCCCAAAAGATCATTAAATGTGCTGATATAAATAAAATCAGAAAGTTTTGACAAAAAAAGTTAGCCAGAGTTTTGCTTTTCATGTATAAACTCATTTAATTTTCACAAATATTTTATGTGAGAGATACTATTATCAATTTAGTAATTATAATAAGATGCTGCTTCTGAGAGGGTAACATGTTAACAATGCCTCACATCTGGCAATCAGTTCAAAAAATGTGAGGTATCTTGTAGAAGTTGACATTTAACCCAGACATTTATTAAGAAAATCAGTTCACCACAAAGCTTGATTATGTGGCTATGAGAACTTTATATGCGCTGACTTGACATTTCAAGATTATTGCCTTTGTTTAGGATTTATTGTAGGACAACTTGTCCTACAATAAATCCTAAACAAAGGTAATAATCTCCATAGGACGTGTTCATTCTTTAAAAAATAAATAAAAAATTTAAGAGATAGTTCTAGATAGTTTAATGCTAAACTATAATAAGAATCCAGCCCTTCCATCAATTCTTTAATACTGTACAAGTAACTGCCTAGATGGTTCAGAATTTCCATTAAAAATTTAATATGACCCTTGGTATGTCCATCACCATTTCTGGACATTGTTCTGTTATCTGTAAAATGCAGCATGTGATTTAAATGATCTCTAACATTGCTGTAAGCTCTAATGTTCCGTTATTCCATTTCTTCATTAAACCTGTTCTACCTCAATCACTAGAGTGTAACATTGATGAAAGCTGCAGGCATATGACCTAAAGTCTACAACTTTCAAAATTAGATCTCGAAAGTTATATATATATGTATATATATATATATATATATATATATATATATATATATATATATATATATATATATATATTGAACTGCATAAAGCCATACAAGTATTCTTTTGTCCTTTACAAAATTGGTCATTGCAATGACTTAGAAAAGACCAAAAAAAAAAAAATACTTATTCTTACCTTTCATTACTTTCTTGGTATTTATATGGTTTAAACACCTAAATTCATATATAAATGTATTATATGTTAACATTGATTTGATTATCAATTTATTTATATTAAAAGTCTGTTGGACTTATTGTCTGATCATTTAATTCAAATCATCTTCTTTTACCCAAAGCCTCTTAAAATATTGGTGTGTCACACCCACTTCTGTATGAACTGAAAGTTGCTATATTTTAAAATAAGATAAAATGAATTTAAGTGATAAACCTTCAAGAAATTAATGAGTACTCTTTGGTATTAAATAATAATCTCTTAATGAAAAGGCTGATATTATATTAGCATACAAGCTAGTATTATATGTTAATAGGCATAAATATTGGCACAAATTATACTGGGGAACCAAATTTTTGTTGCATCCACAAAAACACTTGTTCTTACCTAACTCGAGTATGCAGATCTCAAATCTGACATTAGTTTTTCTCTGTAAGCTACAGTTTTTTTTGAAATTCAAGATTTTAGGTTTTCATCTTATTGTAAATTTTCAACATTTAAATTAACATAATGAAGTAGAATGTCTTCTTGGGCAACATCTTTAGGAAAATATAATAATTTATATAATGCAGTAAATACACTAATACACTAAAAGATATAATTGTATCAGAATTTGTCTATAATTTCAAAACAGAACATATTAACACACTTATTTTAATCATAAAATTTGCCCAAAACTTATTTAAATTCTATTCAGGCAAAAATTTGCATTTGTAGCTCTTGAGTTTGTATATTTGTTGAGGACAATCTCATTTGATGCTCCAGCAGTTGTCTGCTCATCACTAACAGCTCCAAGATTTTTGGGGAACTTATCAAGGTGGCTTTTCAAGAAATGAACCTTAATGCTCATGTTACATCAATGTCACAGAAAGCCAACAGCATCCTTTGAAGAAGAAGTTCATAGTTTTCTGCTTTTTTTTTGCCCAGAAAGTTCTTTATAACTGCCACAAAAGACTGTCATGCTTCTTTCTACTCCTTTTTCATGTTCCTGGCAAATTTTTTGTCATGTATGAGGGTTCGAATTTGAGGTCCATTGAATACATTTGCTTTTTATCTTCTCGAAAGACAAGGCAGAACAAAAAGAAATAATGTGTTGAAAGCATTCATTTTCTCTATTCAAAGCTTGAACAAACTGCTTCATTAAGCCAAGTTTGATGTGAAGTGGGGGAAAAATGATTCTGTCTCAATTAAGACAGGTTCATTCACAATATTTTGCATCCCTACTTCCAGAGCTTCACGTTTCGGCCACTCCTTCTGTGTCCAGTGTATCTCCTGAGCTTGGCTGTCTCACAAACACAGAAAGCAAGGATTCTTCGTAAAACTTCACTGTTGTCCTAGCAGAATATTGACCATTTTAAGATCCACACAAATGATCAAGTATACTCCTCATAATTAAGTTGAGGACAATTTTTTTGTCATTATAATCTTCTCACAGATGAGTTGAATAACCAATAGGAACCGATGCATAAACATTACCATTGTGTAGGAGAACACATTTCAGACTCCATTTAAAGCTGTCAAGGAAAATATGCCATTCTGTTGGACTGTAAGTGGTAACAGCAAGCTGGCTGAAAAGAATACTGATATCATGACAGTAAACAAAGTGTATGTCTTCAGAAAACAAGTTCACAAAAATTTGTTCATGCTTCCTGAAAGGTGATACTTTAGCTGACTGGAGAAGTGCATTCTTTTCTTGAAGCCTGAAGACTAATAACTCAGCTGCTTTTTTTGATAGGCCCAAATCTCTTACTAAGTCATTCAATTCGGGCTGGCTAAACTGCTGAGGGGTTAATGACTGCTTGACATCAGAAGAAGACCCTTTAGATTCTACAACCATTTCCTCATGCATCTTATCAAAATATACTTGATCACCAAGTTCAGTTTCTTTATCCTTAGAAGAAATCAAACCATTGAAATCAGGAACCCGGAGTATCTCAGAGTGTGGGATAGGTTGTATTGCTGAAGGAATATTAGGATATGCAATCATATGCCGTTTATTCTTGCCGATGCCCTTTGTATGAATCAGACAGAAACAGCAGTCACTGCTGTGGTCCTTAGGTTCATGCCAAACAATGGGAATACCAAAAGGCATTTGTTTGTGTTTTCCTTTTATGCAGTCACAAAGCATTTCCTCACAATTATAACACACACAATATGAGGAGCCCAATTCTTGTGTTGATTGCCAAGCGGAACTTGAAAATAGGCATTATATGCACATGTCACTAATGATAAAATATTGCACCTTTTATGTTGAAGTGTGTAACAGCCACATATATAACAGAAGGTGTGAGGACTATTCTTACATTTATGCCTACTCAAAGACGCCATGATTCAATCTTAAAACAAAATGAGAGGGTGTTATTATCAGAAAATAATTATTTACAGTTAAAAACAACTACAATTATGTAAAAGTGATGTTTGGAAATCATTATTTATTTGCCTTGTGGTTATGTTCAATCCAAGAGTCATTGCTCTTTAACTCCAATTTAAAAACTAATGCATGCCATTAACTGTAACAAAAAGAAATTAAAATTGCATAAAAACTAGAGCATTCACTGAAATACAAATTTCAGATTTGTAATCAACGATGCTGAAGTATAAAGAAAAAGTTCTAAAACCTCATGCAACAGAATACAAAAAAAAATGTTCCCCAGTGTTATTCAAGTTTTTGTAATACCAATATTAATTACATTGCAGGTTCCTATCTGCCAGACACTGTCTCAAGTATGTGCTATGGATGGATTAATCCTCACAACAACCTATCTGATCTTTTTCTCCATTTTCCAGATGAGGGAACTGAGGTACAGACCATTAACAATTTGACTAATGTCAGACAGCTACTGTTTGATGGGTCCAGGATTTAAATACCATTAGCAGGATCTAGTGTCTTGCTTTGTGCCATTCTTTTATCTATTATTTAGTATATCTAGGATAAGCTATGCATATGGTTCCTTTCTATGTGACAATTAAGTATCTTTAAAGTAAAATTTGGATAAAAGTTATCAATACAAAGATGTTTTAGCATTTTTGTGTTTAATTTTATAGTATGATATTATGGTTTTTGCAACTAATAATGAAAAGAATTATTAAATATTATTTCTATATAATAAAAGGTATTATGAATACATGTCTTAGAGATGTCATGTGAACTATAGTAGCAGTAACAATAATATTAACAATAATGAAATTGATTAAAAGAAATATCTACCTTGAAGTAGCATTTAGTATGTTTATTGATTTTGAATAAGAATTTTATTGTTGTTTAGAGACAGATGCCCTATTCCCAAGAATATGAGTGGTGTGCCTAGCCACAAGCAAACCCTTGTGTAAATCATGCTAGTTTCTCTTAAGGAATAAATATCTTTGTAATAGTTATGGACTTTGTATTGTTTTGACTGGAATCGCATGGTGTATAAAGGGCACCCTAGAAAATTATGAGCTAGACTTCTATATATAAATTACTTTTATGTAGAAAAGCATAGAATGGCAAATTTTTAACATTTTGGTAGATTACCATGAATCTACATTCATCTCACCAACTTCACTCCACTTGGAGATATTCTCTATCATCTGGTAAAATTCAGGGGGAAAGTTTGGAAGTGACTAATAGGAAACCTTTTTGCATACTGTAAATTGTTTAAGGTTCAGAAGGTAGAAGGAATTTGCTGGTTACTTGGGTGGGTTTTAGCACAACCAGTATTGGTATTCAACAAACTTCTTATTATTATTATAATACTCTTTCTACCTTATTATTTCCTTTATATTAGTGCATTTATTCATGGAAATAGTCTTTGATGTTTACTTTATTCAGTGGCTGCAGTATGAAACAGAGGAGATTGCTGTTGATATTACTGTCAATGTTCCTGAGTTACAGCTATATGTTTCCTTCAACAATACTGATTGGAGAGTGAAATGTAAGGTCTAGCTCCAGTTAGTGTATGAGCTCAGCAAAAACCACTCATTAGCCATCATTGCCTCAAGAAGATGATCAACCTTCTTTGTATCTTGTGACTGCATCTCTTTGGCTAATTTTTATTGTATCAAGAAATCTAACTGTAAGGTTCCTAGGGAAATGTCCCTTATCCTACAAAAACTGCAATATGGGTTGCAAAATCAAAAGGATAAAAATGGCTGTTAAGTGAACATTATCCCACATGGTATGCTAAGAAATAATATAAAAATAATTTTAAAAGTCTACTTTATTCTTGGAATTCAAAATAAAAAAAGATATTAAAGCAAGCACAATTATGGTATATCATATTATCAAGAATATGTTAAAATATCTTTTAGCAATAATGTAAGCAATATATATATATACACACATACTGAGTAAATAGTAATCCACCAGGAGATTATAGAATAAATTGAATGAATCAAAAGAATTGGCTAAGTATAAATGATTATAAAACAACTACACCAGGGCTTTTCTCTTCATTATGTAGCTTTAACAGTTATCTAGTTTCTCTGTGAGTAGTGTACATGCATAATTTACTACATAATGCCTTTCATGAAAAAAGTATTGTTTTTTTTTAACAAGTTAATTGATGACTACATATAATATGACATGAAGGGGAAGAGGAGACTGCTGAGTTACCACTGAAGTTGTAGTGTTAGAAGTGTGCAAGCTCACAAAACATGTATCATAATATTTTGATAGTAAAGTCATTGATGAAATTATTTTTCATAATTTCATAAAGTGGTAATTCACTTTCTTTAGTGGTAGAGATAGGTACAAACAAGGTGGTTTTTTCTATCCCTTATCTTTGAACTTAAGTTAAACAGCCTGGACATTGTACATTTTTAATAAAGACTATTACATGAACAAACATAAGTTAAAATGAGTATTGTATCTGTATACTACCTACCTAATTTTGTTCTGTCTCTGAACAGTAGAATATTAATAAAACAATAATAACAGGAAGACTTAAACTCATATTTATATTTAATGGAAATCAGAATATTTGCTTTCACAGTGATTTGTACCTTTTTAATTTTTGAGGAAAAATAGTGATAGAATAGCTATTCTATCTATCATCTATTTATCTATCCTTATCCAAACTTGTTAATAGAAATTTTCAAAGCTTTCACTCTAAAAGTTATCCAATGGTTGCTAGTTCTTTTGTTGTAATGAGGAACTATTTTTACGTTGAGAGAGAACTTAAATAAGTCTCCTTTAGAACACTCACTAGAACAACAATGAAATGATATTCTTTTATGTAATTTACTGCTCTTTCACCCCACCCACACTCATGGAATAAGAACACAGGAGGGGAGAAAACAGTAAAAATTATAGAGGTTGAAAACAAAAAAATAAGGAATACTGACTTAGCATATTTGAACAATTTTGAAATATTAACCCTCCAACTACAAAGCCAAACTACAATTTGATTTCTGACACAGAAACCTACAAAGTGTTGATTCTTGCAGTGCCAAGTTCAGATTCACTTTGCTTATATGAATTCTTTGGCAACAGATGAGTTTTGAAATTCAGAACTTACTTTTGAGTTTTAAAATGGGTAATCTGGTTATGAACAATATAACATATAATACATACATGCTAATATTGCAAATAAATGTAGAAGTATTCATAGTGAGAATGAAAGAAAGACCATCTATAATCTGGTAAGAACATATTTGCTCCATACTAACTACAAAAGAAAACAAAGGAAACAAACAAATGAAAAACCTGCATCTTTTGGATCAGCAGATGAGGCTTGGTGCACTTTTGTCTCAGGCAGTATGGAAGGGTGGTGCTCAAAACAGGAGGGCTGGCTAAAGCATTTTAAGAGGGTTGGGTGCCATATTTCCTGCCTCCTTTTCCTGTGTTTTATATCTGACCCCCACCCCCACTTTGAAGCCAACTGGAAACTTGTATTTTGGAATGCATAAATTAGAGGCATTTTTATATTGGGAACACTAAAAATACTTGATATTATGGGAATCATATTGATAATAGAAACTAAGTGAGAAGTTGAAATATAAGCAATGCATTCAAAATTCAAAGGGAAAATTATTTCCAACCTAGAATACTATACCCACCTAAGCTGTCAATGAAGTAGGGTTAGAATTAAGATATTTTCAGACATATGATATATCAAAACATTTTCTAATTTCAGGAAGTTACAGGAGAATACATGGAATACAATGAGAGAGTATAAAATGAAAGAGCATGGCTTACAGAATTAGGCCCACAAAGACCCCTCCTCCAGCAAACATTAGCAGAACAATGGCCCCTCCCAAGCAGGAATGCCATCAGCAATTTATAATCAGCTGCCCTGCTCTGAGGGCAAGCACACATGTTGGCTGCCCAGCGCCACTTTTTTTAACAATAAAAGTGAGCAAACTAAAAAAGTACAAATTTTACAAACTCAATTTCCCACCACTACCCCTATAAATGACCCCTGAAAAGCAGTAACAAATTAACTGTGCAATTTAAGGAAACCCTACTCAATATTGTCCAGGTTACAGTTATATATCAATGTTCTATCTTTGAAAACTGACTTTTAAAATATGTGCAGAATTCTATGGGAATAATAGGTTCTGTGACATCTTAAATTATCATAGTCCTGCATATTATTATATCTTTATAGTAAAACTAAATTAGAAAACTCATAATTATAAAGTTATCTGTATAGTTTGAATAATCTCAATGATAAAAATATGTCACAGGATCAGTTTTATTTTCTCATGCAAAATAATTGACAATTGTCAAGATAATATTAGGATTTTTTGGAATTCTTTTTAGCAGAAAATAAAATTTAGAAAGAAATTAAGAGAATGTGGGAAATAAATCCACAGAGAGCAAAAATAAAGGGTTGGATATGCTTCTTTGCAAATACTATAAGACATCACCTTTAATTTAAGAAAACAAACAAGAATAAAACAGACAGTCTTTAAATAATGTAGAGAACTGTACATAGGTAATTTGGGGTCAGCTAATTAGATTGCTGATTAGTATCTTAGCAAAATTCAGTCCCACCTTGGCTTTGTTTCTTAACAGTTGACTAAATAAGATTCCAGAAATGGCGCACACTACAGAGCAGAGCTAGGGGAACATCCTTCCTTAGCACCTCTTTTTGGTGATGTGGCTTACTGAGCAAAGGAAAGGTGGCTAGTCTAAATGAAACATGATCTGAGTATATAATACATACCGGCTATGGTAGACTTATTATAAAATCTTGCAGAATGTATACTATGTCATTAATAATCTTTATTGAATGCTGAAAATACAACATTTTGGGCCATATTAGATTAAATTAAATACATTTTCACAATTAATTTCTTCTTTTTTTTTTTTTTTTTGGCAAACTATAAGAGTTTTATTAGCTCCTTGAAGCTGCAAATTGACATCGTTAAATCTCTTGAAAATATCTGCCAAGTAAAAGGCATCATTCTTTTTTCTTTTATTTTTATTTTTATTTTTTTATTTTTTTTATTAACTTTAATGGGGTGACACCAATAAATCAGGGTACATATGTACAATGAAAACATCTCCAGATTATCCCATCATTCAATTGTGCTGCAGCACAATTTCTTCTTTTTTAATGTGGCTACTGATCAATATAAAGTTACATATGTGGCTTGCATCCATTTCTATTAAAGCAAAAATTAGCCCCTTTTATGTTGTGATCTGAAATAATATGAACACCTATAATCATCTTTCATTCTTCTTATCATGATATCCCAATAGTGAAAATTTAAAAGACAGCAACTTCGATAGAGTTGGAGGTAGCAGTAGCTACTTCTTTTCCTTCCTTCTGTCTGCCTCTCTGCTCCTCCGCCATGAATCAGTACCCCGCTATACCCTTGTCCTTGACAGATGGCCTGTTCTCTCTCTCTGCCCTTGGACACACTGCCTCTGTTCTGGCTTTGGTGCTCAAATGACTCTTCTCTCTGAATCATCTGCAACACCTGCTTCTATACCCTCCAATTAAAAAGAAAAAAGAAAGAAAGAAAAACTCACTTTTCTTTTTCATTCTGAGCAGGATTCAAATAAAAAGGCAAGAAAAACATCCACTATTCTTACTCATAATTGCAACAAATTGACATTTTTCTTGAATGTCTTTATTTGCCTAATATTTCAGTGTATTGGGCTTAATCAAATTGGCAGAACTAAAAATCCTAATTGCAGGGAAAAGGATGGTGAAGATCTCAGAAGAGATTTTTAATTTTTTTTTTTTTTAGAAAAAAGTGGTTTGCTAAGCAAATTAATAACCTAAAAGTTTTTTTCAGAGCTAATTACAATTCTTTCTTTTTGATCATTAAAGCAGCTTCCCTCTGCCAGACAATATATTGTTAACCTAGTTTAGCCATAGTGTGCAGTAATAAAACTAAATTTAAAAAAAATATGGCCTATTATTCTGTCATTGTTTTTCTACTAAGAATAAACCTTGCTAAAATTATAAAAATTTAATTAGACTTTTAAAAATTACCTGATTTTTGCAAAAAGGCTATTTTCTCAACAAATAACTCAGAATAAAATTACAAGTTGTAAATTAATTTTGTTTTTTAACTAAAATTTGAATATCTTGTCCTGGTATAGCCTGAGGTTTGGGCAAATTGTGACTTCAAGATTCATACCTGGTCTGAATAAATAATATATAAATGTACATTTAACTTATAGAAAATATAAAGAATTGTTATTCTGGTCTGACATGCGTGCATTTTCCTATACCTTATTTTTTTCAGCTATAATTCAGATCAATATGCAAAACACATATTGAAAATATGTACTCATCACACATCAATGCATACAATAATTTCTTTTCTGCTGTTATAATTGCTAATCCTGCAATAGTTTTGGCAGCCAGAAGGAATCTCGCTAGTCTCTAAACGCTGCTAAGCATACGGTGATTTGATAATAGAAAGCTACAGAGAAGCATAAGAAACTGATCTGAGCATGAAATTCCCTGACATGACTCAAGTCAGGCTGGTAATTTAGCAGCGAAGGCTGGCCTGGGGCTGAAGAAAGATGTCGTTGCATCAGGTGGCACTTGGACGGCAGGTTGCCACCGGGGGTACATCATTTACAACGCACTGTTTTACAAGGGCACGCTCACTTGTCAAAGCAATTATAGATTGTAGAGCTCAGCAGCTAGACAATCAAAGTCCTATGTGTGATAATGCAATGGGCCCGAGGAATCGGTCCATTCCGAGTTAGGAAGCTCCCTATTGCTAAACTGGAGAATAGGATTCTGTTTCCAAGGAGAACTGGGTAGCTAATTCCAGACAGGCAGGTTGCTAAAATCCTATCCAAGTTCACAACTGTCCATTGCTTCCCCACAGACTTGGTTGGACTAAACTTAAGTCAGGTCTCTCTCCTCCCAACATGCCACTGAACTTTGACTCACCACCAAATTTTGGCTTTTAATAAGAACAAAGCATGCTTATTCTAGGACTTGGCAGAACCTGGAGAAAAACATTTTCTGTTGAGCTGCCCCAGTTAACCCTCTGCTGTCTGCTGGCCCCTCCCCACTTACCCAATTTCCCATCAAAGCTCCTGCCATTTTTGTTATTCTTCTCTATGAAAGAAAGTCTTTATCTGTTTATTTATTTATCTGTTTGTTTGTTTGAGATGCCTACAGATGCTGAGATTGGAGTGTTCTCCCTGTTGCAATAATGTTTTGGAAGAAGGCCTCAATTTATCGTAGTGTGGATTGATTTATTCTTGTGTACAGTCCCAATGATGGGTCTGCCTCACCTTTCTTCCCCCTACTATTCTCTTGTCTTGATGCCTTCTTATATTTCATTACCACACTGAATGAGTGGCCAATCAGAAATAAAATTATTTCTCTTAGGTCTCTATTACCACACATCCCTTATCTCTGCCAGTAGTCTTTAAATTAATTTCTCCTTTTATTCTGAAAAATTTCTCCTATACCAGGTCTCAGCTTATACTGCAGACAAGAGTCCTCTGTTGCATGTGATTGGATTAGATGCCCAATTTATTTTTGTAATTGTTGTTCTCAAAGCCTTAGTCCTATTGCAGTTATTCTCACACTGTAGGTCAAATACCCTATTTCCCCATATATAAGATGCTCCTGTGTAAAAGATGCACTTTAATTTTGGGGCCCAAAATTTGAAAAAAAAATATTACATAAAGTTATTGTACTTGTTTTATTCATCATAAAATTCAATGAGCACAAAAACAAGTGTGAAAAAGCAAAAAATGCAAGTAAAAAATTCTACAACCACTGTATAAGACACATCCAGTTTTTAGACCCCAAAGTTTCTGGAAAAGGGTGCATCTTATCCATGGAGAGATATGGTACCTCTTTCCTTATGTCTGCATTTCTGTCTCCCTTAGGACCACCCCAGTGTTCTGTTCATCATGCTCTCCCAGCTCCTCCTACAGAGCCTGCCACATAGTAGTTGTTCATTACTATTTGCTCAGTAAATTATCAAATAAATAAAATCATGAATGTCCAGGACCTTTCATTCACTAGAAGATTAATATGATGCATCAACCGAAGCAGAAACAAATTTTATCAGAAAAACCTGTGTAGCAATGACCAGGGAATGCTGCAAAGGCAACCCAAGGCCGCACGTATTGATAGATGCACAGCAGGAAGGTTGTGATGAGATAAACCCTATAATGTCATTACCTGGCACCATGCAAGCATTTATTGCCCAGGTTCATCATGGCTTAGAAACCATGTAAGTGGCACCTACGGGTGCAGGTCAGGGTGGTAGCAAATCAGAAGAAGGCATGAGACGGGCAAGTCCCCTCCTACTCATGTTCATTAGTAACTTAACATGCTGTTTTCACCAGTTTGAATGCCATTCTAATACTATTTCATACCTCTCCATGTTAATTTCCTATTTTCATCTTTTCAGGTTTTCTTTTTTCCCCTTCTTTTTCAAGTGAGTGGAGCAGAAATAGAAAGACAGACTCTTGCATGTGCTCTGCTCTGGATTGACCAGGCAACCTCCATATGGTGCCATGCTCAGAACTAAACTATTTTTAGTGCTTGAGGTGGAGACTCCATGGAGCCATCTTCAGCACCCAGGGCTGATGCTCTGCAGCCAAATGAGACATGGCTATGGGAGGGGAAGAGTGAGACAGAGAGAAGGTGTTTGGGGAGGGGAAGTGAAGTGGATGGTCGCTTCTCCTGTGTGCCCTGACTAGGAATCCAACCGGGACGTCCACACACTGGGTTGATTCTCTAACACTGAGTCAACTGGCCAAGGGCTCTCCAATTTTCCATCTCCCTTTGACCAATTCATAAATATGTGAACAATTCTCAATTCTTATTGTGCTCATTTTCTTATTGAAATGGAATCCTCAGGCTGTGCCTTATTCTTTTTGTAAATTAGTGTAACAAAGATAGAGTTTGGAGAACAATTTTGAAATTTTAAGCTCCTTAATAAAAACTTATAAACTTTTAATACACTTCACACAAGAGACTGCTTTTATTGCAATATCAAAATAATGCAGATTTCAAAGCTACATAATGATAAGATTGGCAAAAGCTTTGGATGAGTTCTTTAAGCTGATTAAACTCAGCCACCTGTTTTATGACACTCACTTAGTATCAGTATGTGTTTCACCTATTTGGTCTGGTATAATTTCACCTATTTGAATCAATGTATAATTCTTCTCACTAGAGCAAATAGCAGGTACCTTCAGAGAGAAAAATGTTGTAAAATATTTGTTTATTCCATTAAATATAATACATATAAAATATTACTATAATGACCATTAAAAATTTGTAATTACTATAAATATATGCTAATTACTATATTTAATGAATGGTAATATATTTTGCTGAAAAGAACATTAAAATATTATAAAAATAAATGCAAACTATGGAGCACAGTAATGATATTCCAAAAGAGAATGTAATTTTAAAATAGATTTTTGAATATTGAGTCATAAGTTAAATTGCTTACCATAATCTTTATTCTGTTCTAATACACTTTTGCTATATTGTTGTTACTGTTATCTTGGGGCAAAACAATCTCCTCATCTAGAAATGTTACTATTTCTGTTTAGTATGGAACATTTTTATGATCTTGACTTACTATGATGCATCATGTTATAAATATAATTATTGGTATTATTAAGATCTTTTGTCTTTCTTCTAAATTTTTGTATCAGCCTATTGGTTAACAAACTGACCATTGTACATGGAGGGCAAAGAGAGATTGAAGAAAGGGCTGACCAATCCAGATTGCTTGATGGCAGGTAAAATAAGCAAGGGAACTTATGAGAATTGTCTTAGGAAAACTCAAGACCAGCAGATCTCCATGCCATACATCAGAATGTAAAAGTTTACATAATAGAGGTCTTAACTGAGTTCTCTCATGAACACCACCTAATGATCTCAATGACATATTACTATATCAAGGCTGTGTCCTTGGAAAAGGCATTCCAAGGACAAGAAGAGGATGAGGTGCTTCTGATTATCTTGTACCATCAACCAGAAGTTGTATCTCAATTGCCTCCTTCAACATTGCCATGTGAATATTTTTTTAAAAAAATAAAAATCCCACCTGACCAGATGGTGGCAAAGTAAATAGAGTGTTAAGCTGGGATGCTTAGGCCCCAGGTTTGAAACCCTGAGGTTACTGGCGTGAGCGCGGGATCACGAGCTTGAGCACAAAGTTAGCAGTTTGAGCATGGGATCATAGACATGACCCTATGGTCACTGGCTGGAACAAGGGGTCACTGGCTCAGCTGGAGTCTCTCCCTCACCCCCCCCCAGTCAAGGCACATATGAGAAAACAATCAATGTACAACTAAGGTGCTGCAACTACTACATAGTTGACACTTCTCATTTCTCTCCCTTCCTGTCTCTCTGTCCCTGTCTATCCATCTTGCTTGTTCACTCTTTCTCTCGCTTAAAATAAAAAAAATAAAAATAAATCCCTGAACAATATCAGCTTTGTTTTTCTGAAGCTACCTCTGTGGTGGGATATAGAGGGGCTAAAAGAAAATGTATGAAATTCTGGCTGATTTATTTTTCTTAACTTGTGTCTGGCAGTCAAAGCAACTATTTAAGCAAACCCAGGGCTAGATGACGAGAGGTATTGTGTCAAGGGAAAGGTGCAGTGGAGTAGGGGGGGATCCTGCTGAAAAGAGATAACATTTTATCATGCTTCCTACTCTTGCTCATTGTTCTAGCAAGGACAAAATAGAATGGATTAATGATGTAGTAGTCTATGTTTCTTATTTATTTATTTAATCATGTACTGAGTCCCATTTATGGAGGAAGCTTTAAGAATATATTTAATAAAAAATAACTTTTTAAAATAACTCTGCCCTTTGGAGCTTAGATGTTTGCCTCAGCACAACTAAAGCTTTGCTCAACAACACCTCCCTGATTCATCCCCAAAGCTGAACTAGACAAGAAGCAATGGATTCGTAGCCTTGCCCCATAAGCAGTTACATCGTTTTGCCTTGTGGTTCTACACTACAATCTGTAGCTACTCCATGATCAACTAGCATACTTTATACTTCTATATTATATTATAAGAATTTATGCCACATATTCTCTCTGTATAATTTCAAATTATAATTCAGATAAGCTGACCTGATTTCTGGTCATACTTCTAACAGTTGCTGTGAGCTACCTGACTTAATTGCTCTTTAGTTCTTGTATCCATAAAATGTAAATGTTAATACAGTAAAATTCACTTTTTACTGAGTGGTCATGATGAAGATCATTTTATAAAAATAGATCTTCCCTAGGGTGGTAATATATATGGGCCACTTAACAATTGTACAGGGGAGGGTATGGGGAAAGCCTGTCTTCCATTTTACTTGAATAATGAGGGGATAATTACGTACCTGTTTATTTTTTATTTATTTTGCCATCTGTAAATGAATTATAATGCAAAATAAATCAAAAGTATTAAAGTTCATAGTACTTTTAAATTTTTCTCTCAGATCACACATATTGCCATATATTATCACTCTGTTACTTCCATTATGAGAGTTGACAGATATTTAAGGACCAGTTCTACTCTTTCTCCACTCCCTCCCTCTTTCCTCCATCAGTATTCCACTTTCTCTAGATATTGCAGGCTCTTGAGAGACCTCAGGCTTATGAAACCAAATTCCACGAGGCACTTGTTAGAAGGTTTCTTCCTTATATTCCTCAGAGAGGGAAAAGCTCCACAGGCCCTATTCTGTTGGAAAACAGCTATGTCTGACAAATAGGAAGATTTTTAAATATTAGTTTTAAAGTGAATAAAAAATCAAATCAATGAATATTTAAAGAGTTTTCTGTGGATGAATATTATTTTATTAGAAGTTAAGGTCAACGTGTCTTCAGTTTAAATTAATGATCTACATAAAGCTATTTTTACCAGTTACACTAATCAGAATAAATTTCCTAAATTTGTAAAAAACACCAATAAAAAACTGTATATGTGTATTTGCATATATGTATGTATGTGTTCATATGATATGCATTACATATATAATATAAAATACAGCTATATCATATATATGTCATATATAAATAACAATATTATTCTTTAATTTTTCTTAGAAGTCTTTTCCTTAACTTAAAATACAGGAACCATTGCAAGTAGTGCAAAATACTCATTTTTAAAACTCCATTGAAATTCTGCTGTTTCTGATTACTCTCATTTCTCTATGCCAATGAAGATTTTTAATTAAGGTTCTACTCATCCAGAGTCATTAATAATCTTTAGATGAATTGCTACCACATGATTGTAAGATGGCTACTCTAGAAAGGTTATAAATTACGCTTCAGTTATACATGCTAGGCCATTCAAAAAATACAAAAACTGTGGGGGCTGATTAGCTGAGAAACTGAAGGGAAAGTGAAGGCTACAAAATGAGTAATTAAAAAGTGGTGCTGTTTAAGGCTGTTAGGTTAACGATGTTGTTTTACCAATTTGGTGAACTTACAGTTATGAAAAATTTACTAAATATACAAGTAATGAGTCAACTGAGTTGATTTTATGTCTCTACATGCAGATAGAGATACTATTGTGGAATTTTATTCTAATTTTTTCATAGTGTGATATAGCTTATGAACTATGTCACCAACTTAAATTTAAGAATCAGTTATATGAGAAATACATGAACTTTCAATTTTCCAATAGAATATGTGCATAATAGCAAATGATGTCATGAGTTTTAAATTCATTACAATCTCTCTATGAGTCATAATATGTTAAATGAATCTTCTCTAAATATTATATATTTTTATTTCTATCAGGTACATAATGTTATATGTGAAAATGTGTTATAAGTCACCTATTTTAACACTTCCAGTACTGTCTGCCATTTTTTAAGATCAGTTATACTTCAGTGATATTGCAATGCATATCTGAAATTTGCCACCTGTGAGCTTTCATCAGAAAAACCAGTCTTCCTATGATCATAGGAGTAATACATAAAATTTCAGAACAGCTTATAATAACACACCGGTGACTAAATGTGTTTTAGCTTAAAAAATTTGATTCTATACAAACATGAAATGCAACGACAACAACAAAAAGAGCAGAAATATTTCACCTATAATGGCTAAAGGACCCCATCCACCATGTAAAAGGAAAGTGGTAAGGGTAAAAATTAGTGTTAAGATGCAACTAAGTTAGTTAAATGTCAAATTTTATTTAATACAACATGCAGGCATGCACACTGATGGGAGGATAAATTAGAATAGAGTAACTTTTATTTTTTAAATAATTGTAATAAAGTTACTTTTTTATCTTTGTTGCATACCTGAAAACATACTCAGTTAAATTGTGAAAACAGATCAGTGGTTTTTAGTATATTTAGAGTTGCACAACCATTGCTACATTCTAATTTTACAATAGTTCACTGTCCCCAAAGAAATGTTGTACCTATTAGCAGCTATTGCCAATTCTCTACGCCCACTCTTCCTCCTACCCACCCCTTGCTCTAGACAAACACTAATTTACTGACTGTGTCTATACATTTGCCTGTTCTGGAAAATTTACACATATGGCATGCAGTTTTTTTATCATTTATGATTAGTTTCTTACACTAAGCAGACTGTTTGCAAGTTTTATCCATGAAACAGCATTTATTAATACTTTGTTCATTTTTATTGCCAATAATATTCCCTTACACGTATATAATAAATTTTATTTTTCCATTTATCAGTTGATAGACATTTAGGCTGTCTCCACATTTTGTTTATTATAAAAAAAGCTGTTATAATAACCTGTGTACAAATTTTTGTGTAGATATATGTCTTCATTTCTCTTTTACATTTTCTTTTCATTACTCAATTACCTAGTTATATAGTAACCATCAAATTGTTTTTGCCATGTAGATAATTATAAATTTTAAAGTCAAACAAAATTTCTAAAGTCACTAACAATCTATAAGATTTCTAATACATATTGTCAATTTTTAATGAGTAAATTACTTCTTTTTTTATTGTTTTTTACTGTTGGTGAGAATGCAGACTGGTGCTGCCACTGTAGAAAGTAGTACAAAGTTACCTCAAAAAGTTAAAAATGAAATTGCCTTAAGACTCAGCAATTCCACCTCTGAGAGATCTGCAAAGAAAGCCAAAACACTAAATCTAATGCATATATGCACTCCTATGTTTATTGCAGCATTATTCAAAATAGCAAAGATCTGAAAGCAACCCAAGTGCCCATTAGTAGAAGAGTGAATTAAAAATAAAAAAAGCTGGCCTGACCTGTGGTGGCGCAGTGGATAAAACATCAACCTGGAATGCTGAGGTCGCCAGTTTGAAACCCTGGGCTTGCCCGGTCAAGGCACATATGGGAGTTGATGCTTCCTGATCTTACCCTTTCTCTTTATCTCTCTGTTCCTCTCTCTCATCTCTAAAATGAATAAATAAAGTCTTAAAAATAAAAAATAAATAAAAATAAAAAAAGCTGTGGTACATTTACACAATGTCTGAATATCTTTTATTAATGGCCTTTCTTGTGAGTACAAAGAAGTATCTCATTGTGATTTATATATTATTTAATCACTAATGAATAGTAATGTTGAACATACATTTATATGCACATATATATACATATATATATATATACATACATACATATATACATATATATATAAAATTTTTTAAAAAATTTCTATTTAAATAATATCTTCATTTTTGGATTAGATTTTTGTATTACTTGTTGAATTTTAAGAGTTATTTATAAATTATCAATATATGACCTTTTCTTCTACTCTGTGTGTTATTTTTTTCATTTTTTTATGGTGGCTTCTAATATGCAAAAGTTTTTAATTTTTATGAAATCCAATTTATCATATTCCTATATTCTCTTCTAGCTGTTTCATAGTTTTAGCACTTAGATTTAGGCTTATCATCCATTTGGAGTTAACTTTTGTTCACAGTGTAAAAACGGGGTCCAACTGCATTCATTTGCTTTTGGGTCCAACTTCATTCATTTGCTTTTGGATCTGGTTTTCTCAGCACTGTTTGTTGAAGAACATGTTCCTTTTTCAATTCATATCTCTAAGTAATTGCCTAGGCGCCATTATTGAAAATGAACTCACCATAAATGTGAAGATAATTTTTGTCCTGTAAATCTTATCATGAAGCTGGTACTGCATTGTCTTGATTGTTGAAGTTTTGCAGTAGGTTTGACTTAAAGAATTGTGAGTCTTCCAATGCTGTTATTTTCTAAGACCGTTTTGGATATTCTGGACCCACAATGATATTTTAATCATAATTTAGTTACTCAATATCCTATGTACTATTCATTAGCAGTGTTTTTTTGTTCCTCACTTTTCTCTTTAATACAGATGGGGAAATATGTAGTCTGACTTCATCACAGCACATATCTTGAGATCAATGATATAGGCAATATTTTTTTAATCACAGAGTACTAGATAATATAATTGGCTTTGGTTAACATTTCTAATGATAATATATAAAAATTTTCTTAAAAATATTCTAGAGCTATTATGATAAAAATATAAATAAAGACATTGAAAAAATAGTTGCCAGAAAGTGAGGTCACATCCTATTATAATAAATTCCTTTACTCTCCAGATTCTAGAGTATCCATGAGAATATCCCTACAACCTTCTGAGGGAAATCAAAATCCTGTCATATAATATTTCTCAATTAAATTTATATTACGTGGAGAACAGGATTCCTTTCAAGGTGGATGAGTTATATTTCAATAATATTCATTTAGAGTTATGATCATCAATAATTTTAATTTTTTTCACAATTTGCTATTATTTGGTTGATTCACCTCACTGTTACCATATCTTTCTCTCTCTCTCTCTTTTTCTTTTCACAGGGACAGAGAGAGAGTCAGAGAGAGGGATAGATAGGGACAGACAGACAGGAACGGAGAGATAGGTGAGAAGCATCAATCATTAGTTTTTCATTGCCATTGCAACACCTTAGTTGTTCATTGATTGCTTTCTCACATGAGCCTTGACTGTGGGCCTTCAGCAGACCGAGCTACCCCTTGCTGGAGCCAGCGACCTTGGGTCCAAGCTGATGAGCATTGGTTCAAGCCAGATGGGCCTGCGCTCAAGCTGACGATCTCGAGGTCTCGAACCTGGGTCTTCAGCATCCTAGTCTGATGTTTTATCCACTGCGCCACCGTCTGGTCAGGCCTTACCATATATCTTTTATTTTCAGATATTGTTAGACAAGAAATTTTGGAATATATACAGACATTTGTAGACCACAGGTTTTTTTCTGAAATCTAATATATTCTTAGTTATAACAAAATAAGCGCATTTAGAAATAAAAGTACACTCAAATGAGACAGATTTTTAAAAAGATATTGCTTTTACCCATTATTGGATTGGATTGTTTGTCTTCCCGGTTTTGAGTTTTATAAGTTCTTTATAAATTTTTATTATTAACCCCTTATCAGACGTGTTGTTGAATATGTTCTCCCATTGTGTGGTTTGTCTTTTTATTCTGTTCTTATTGTCTTTAGCTGTGCAAAAAAATTTAGTTTGATATAGTCCTATTTGTTCATCTTGCCTTTTATTTCATTTGCCCGTGGAGATAAATCGGCAAATATATTGCTGCTACAGATGTCGGAAAGCTTGCTGCCTATGTTTTCTTCTAAGATGCTTAAGGTTTCATGGCTTACATTTAAGTGTTTTATCCATTTTGAGTTTGTTTTTGTGAATGGTGTAAGTTGATGGTCTATTTTAATTTTTTTGCAGGTAGATGTCCAATTTTTCCAACACCATCTGTTAAAGAGGCTGTCTTTACTCCATTGTATGTTCTTTCCTCCTTTGTCAAATATCAGGTGTCCATAAAGGTGTGGGTTTATTTCTCGGTTCTCTGTTCTGTTCCATTAATCTATGTGCCTGTTCTTATGCCAGTACCAGGCTGTCTTGAGTACAATGGCCTTGTAGTAAACCTTGATATCCGGAAGAGTGATACCTCCTGCTTTATTTTTTCTTTTTAAGATTGCTGAGGCTATTCATGTTCTTTTTTGGTTCCATATAAATTTTTGGAATATGTGTTCTATATCTTTGAAGTATGTCATTGGTATTTTAATTGGTATTGCATTGAATTTATAAATTGCTTTGGATAATATAGACATATTAATGATGTTTATTCTTCCTAGCCTTGAGCACGGTATATACTTCCACTTGTTTGTATCTTCCTTGATTTCTTTTATCAGTGGTTTATAATTTTATGAGGGCAAGTCCTTAACCTCCTTGGTTAAATTTACTCCTAGGTACTTTATTTTTTGGTTGCAATAGTGAAGGAGATTGTTTCTTTAATTTCTTAAATTTCTCCAAAGAGGCCATACAGATGGCCAATAGGCATATGAAATAATGCTCAACATCACTAATCATTAGAGAAATGCAAATTAAAACCACAATGAGATATCACCTCACACCAGTCAGAATGGCGCTCATCAGCAAAACAACAAAAAACAAGTGCTGGCGAGGATGTGGAGAAAAGGAAACCCTCCTGCACTGCTGGTGGGAATGCAGACTGGTGCAGCCACTGTGAAAAACAGTTTGGAGATTCCTCAAAAAATTAAAAGTCGAACTGCCTTTTGACCCAGCTATCCCACTTTTAGGAATATACCCTAAGAACACCATAGCACTGTTCGAAAAGAAGAAATGCGCCCCCATGTTCGTGGCAGCATTGTTCACAATAGCAAAGATCTGGAAACAGCCCAAGTATCCGTCCGAGGACGAGTGGATTAAAAAGCTTTGGTACGGAGGAGGATGGAAGATGACGATGGAGTAGGCGGACGTACCAACTTCCAACTCCTAAAACCAAAGTGGATTATAACTCAATTTTAAGAACCATCATCTGGATAAACCAACTTTGAACTAAACTAAGTGGACTCTGCAACCAAGGAACACTGCAGAAGCCACACTGAGACTAGTAGGAATAGCGAAAACACGAAGAGGGCTGCCCAGCTCCCCGGAGCAAACGGCAGCTCGGAGAGACCCGCGTGGCGGGAGGAGAGTTTGGCGGAGAGGGAGGGACCTGGGTCTCAGGAACCAAGCCCCAGCTTGCAGTTCCAGAGCCTAGAAGAGGCGTATGGACAGTATTGAGCTGTAAAGCAAGTGAGGATACTGTTTGTGAAAAAGAGATAGTTTTCTCAGACCCAAGAATCTTTTCAAAGGGACAGCGCAGAAACCCTTTCTCACAACCATGCACCTGGGGCTCCGGGGAACGGGGACAGAGGAGAGGAACAGAGCAGCGGGAACAGAGAGTGGACTGAAGTCACCTGGACAATCTGAGGGACAGCCACCCTAATGCCTGGGCTAAGTCATTTCCCTAATCGAAAACGAATATTTCCCCTGGAACTAGCAATATTAGCAAAGGGAGACAGAACACTAGCCAAACAAGCTCTCCCGTGGCAATTAGAGCAGAGCTGCTTAGCGGGAGGGAGCTCCCAAGCCTACAGTGTGCAGACTTAAGACACTGCCATCTCTCTGAGGGTTGCTGAAGGCATGCTGGCAGCAGGACGCTGAAACGCGGTCCTGTCGATGTGGGCGGAGGCACAACTGATATGAGCTCGGTCTAGCCCAGCAGGGGCGGAGGGGACGCGTGAAAGCAGTCCAGCAGCTACTGGCCTGCCTGTGACCCCACTTGTGGGGAAAAATATGGGCAGAGATCGGCTCTGCGATTCTGTGCAGGCCAGCCCTGACTGCGGGGACAAACTAGGACCAGGGATGGGTGAGGGGCTTGCAGCTGAGCTCACGCTGCCAACCCTGCCTGGATGGAGAAACCGCGGTTAGCCATTCTTTGTGCGCAAGCGGGCTCCTAACGCGGAGAAGGGGTAGACCACGAGACGAGCGGAAGTTCGCGGCTGAGCTCATGCTACTAACCCGCCCGGCCAAAGAAATTCCAGTGGTTTGCCATTCTACGTGCGCGAGCTGGCTCCGAACGTGGGGGTGTGGTAGAGTCCCGATGGATCGGAAGCTAGCAACTGAGCTCATGCCAGCAAACACCCCGGCCCAATAAACTGCAATTTGCAACCTTGCGCAGGAGGGCCATGGCCTCGAGGGCGAGCTAAATTCTGGACGGGCAAAGGCGCACAGCTGAGAGCACGTCAAAAGCCTCGCCAAACCCGCAAAACTGTGGAGAGCAGGCTCTGATTGCGGGGGCTGGGTGTAAGCCTCCTGGAAACGGTCTGGGTCTGCAGCTGAGCAAAGGTGCTCACCTCGGCCCTTGGTGCTAAGGCTTGTGGCTTGAGTGACAGCCCCTCCCACGGAGAAGAGGCAGAAATCACAGCAAAAGCCGCAGTAGGCTGTCGCTGGCAATGCCCATACCCAACCAACCTAGGCAGCGGCAGAGGGGGGGGCAGTCCTGCAGACAGACCACACCTAGAGAACACAAAGGGAAAAACTACTGGACTCCAGTGGCCTCAACTTGCCTATACACAGATAAAATGGGCAGGCAGAGGAATGCAAACCAAATGAATCAAGAGAAATCCCCAGAGAAGGACCTGAATGAACCAGATATAACCAAACTACCTGATGCAGAGTTTAAAATAATGATAGTTAGGATGTTCAAAGAAATTAGAGCAACAATGGATAGTCACTATGACCACCTAAATAAAGAGATAACAAGTATAAAAAACGAAATTGAAATAATAAAAAAGAATCAGACAAAAATGAAAAACACAGTATCAGAACTGAAGACCACAATGGAAGAAATTAAAAGTAGGATGAATCACACTGAGGATCGAATCAGCGAGTTAGAGGACACCATAAACAAAGTTACAGAAGCAGAGAAGAAAAAGAAAAAGAGACTCAAAAAATATAAGGAAGCTCTAAGGGAGCTCTGTGACAACATGAAGAGAAACAACATTCGCATCATAGTGGTGCCTGAAGAAGAGGAGAGAGGACAGGAAATGGAAACTTTGTTCAATTAAATCATAGCAGAAAACGTTCCTAAATTAAGGCTGGGAAACATTCCACACGTTCAAGAAGCACACAGAACTCCATTAAAGAGAAACCCAAAAAGATCTACACCAAGACACATCATAGTTAAAATGCCAAAACTAATGGACAAAGAAAAAATCTTAAAAGCTGCTAGAGAAAAAAAGGCTATCACCTACAAAGGAGCCCCCATAAAGATGACATCTGACTTCTCAACAGAAACACTTGAGGCCAGAAGGGAATGGCAAGATATAACAAAAGTAATGCACAACGAGAACCTACAACCAAGACTACTCTATCCCTCAAGGCTAACTTTTAAAATTGAAGGAGAAATCAAGAGTTTCCCAGAAAAAGAAAGCCTCAAGGAATTCATTAAAACCAAACCAATTCTACAAGAGATACTAAGGGGCCTGTTGTGAACAGTTCAAATGGAGGAAAGAATATAGCAAAAGAAGAATATAGCTTTAAAGAATAAAATGGCAATAAACAACTACATATCAATAATAACCTTAAATGTAAATGGATTAAATGATCTAATCAGAAGATATAGGGTAGCTGCGTGGATAAAGAAACAGAACCCATACATATGCTGTCTACAAAAGACACACCTTAAAACAAAAGATGCACATAGACTGAAGGTAAAAAGATGGAAAAAATATTTCATGCAAATGGAAATGAAAAAAAAAGCCGGGGTAGCAGTACTTATAGCTGACAAAATGGACTTTAAACAAAGGATGTAGTAAGAGATAAAGAAGGACACTACATAATGATAAAAGGAACAATTCAACAGGAAGATATAACTATTATAAATATCTAGGCACCAAATATAGGAGCCCCGACATACATAAAGCAGACTTTGATGGATATAAAGGGCGAGATTAACAGCAATACTATCATAGTAGGGGATTTCAATACCCCACTAACAACACCGGTTAAATCCACAAGAAAGAAAATCAATAAAGAAACAGCAGACTTAAAGGATACACTAGATCAACTTGATTTAATAGATATCTTCAGAACTTTTCACCCTAAAGCAGTAGAATATACATTCTTCTCAAGCGCTCATGGTATGTTTTCTAGGATAGACCACATGTTAGGACACAAAATTGGTCTCAATAAATTTAAGAAGATTGAAATCATATCAAGCATTTTCTCTGATCATAATGCCATGAAACTAGAAATTAACCACTAAAGAAAAACTGAAAAATACTCAAACACTTGGAAACTAAATAGCATGATATTAAATAATGAATGGATTAACAATGAGATCAAAGAAGAAATAAAAAAGTTTCTAGAAACAAATGATAATGAGCATACATCAACTCAAAATTTATGGGACACAGCAAAAGCAGTACTGAGAGGGAAGTTCATTGCGCTACAGACATATCGTTAGAAGCTAGAAAAAGCTCAAATAAGCAGCCTAACCCTGCAGCTAAAAGAACTAGAAAAACAACAACAAATAAAACCCAGGACAAGTAGAAGGAAGGAAATAATAAAGATCAGAGCAGAAATAAATTACATAGAGGCTAAGGAAACAGTTAAGAGGATCAATGAAATCAGAAGCTGGTTCTTTGAAGAGGTAAACAGGATTGATGAACCTTTAACTAGACTCACCAAGAAAAAAAGAGAGAGGTCTCAAATAAATAAAATTAAAAAGGACAGTGAAGAAATAACAACTGATACAACAGAAATACAAAGCTTTGTAAGAAAATATTATGAAGAACTCTATGCCAAAAAATTAGACAATCTAGATAAAATGGACAAATTTCTTGAATCATATAAACTTCCAAAAATCAATCTGGAAGAATCAGAACACCTAAACAGATAAATTACAACAAATGAGATTGAAACAGTTATCAAAAAACTCCCAAAAAAGAACAGTCCTGGGCCTGATGGCTTCACAAGTGAATTCTATCAAAAATTCAAAAAAATAACTCTTAACCTCCTCAAGCTATTTCAAAAAATTCAAGAGGAAGGAAGACTTCCAAACGCCTTTTATGAGGGGAGCATAATTCTGATCCCAAAACCGGGCAAAGACAACACAAAGAAAGAAAATTATAGGCCTATATCCCTGATGAATTTAGACGCTAAAATTTTCAACAAAATATTAGCCAACTGGATCCAGCAATATATGAAAAAAATCATACACCATGATCAAGTGGGATTTATTCTGGAGAGGCAAGGCTGGTTCAATATTCGCAAATCAATCAATGTGATTCATCACGTAAACAAAAGGAAGGACAAAAAATCACATGATAATTTCAATAGATGCAGAAAAGGCATTTGATAAAATCCAGCACCAATTCATGCTCAAAACTCTCAGTAAATGGGAATACAAGAAACATTCCTTAACATGATAAAGGCCATCTACAACAAACCCATAGCAAACATCATACTAAATGGACAAAAATTAAAAGCAATCCCCTTAAGATCAGGAACCAGGCAGGGGTGTCCCCTTTCACCACTCTTATTCAACATAGTTCTGGAAGTCCTAGCTATTGCAATCAGACAAGAAGAAGCAATAAAAGGCATCCAAATTGGAAAAGAAGAAGTAAAACTGTCACTATTTTCAAATGATATGATATTGTATATAGAAAACCCTAAAGTCTCAGTCAAAAAACTACTGGACCTTATAAATGAATTCAGCAAGGTGGCAGGATATAAAATTAATACTCAGAAATCAGAGGCATTTCTATATACCAACAATGAACTGTCAGTAAAAGAAATTAAGAAAACAATCCCTTTCACTATTGCAGCCAAAAAAATAAAGTACCTAGGAGTAAATTTAACCAAAGAGGTTAAGGACTTGTACTTGGAAAATTATAAAACATTGATAAAAGAAATCAAAGAAGATACAAACAAGTGGAAGTATATACCGTGCTCATGGCTAGGAAGTATAAACATCATTAAAATGTCTATATTACCCAAAGCAATTTATAAATTCAATGCAATACCAATTAAAATACCTATGACATACTTCAAAGATATAGAAAACATATTCCAAAAATTTATATGGAATCAAAAAAGAACACGAATAGCCTCAGCAATCTTAAAAAGAAAAAATAAAGCAGGATGTATCACTCTTCCGGATATCAAGGTCTACTACAAGGCCATTATACTCAAGACAACCTGGTACTGGCATAAGAACAGACACATTGATCAATGGAACAGAACAGAGAACCCAGAAATAAACCCACACTTTTATGGACAACTGAAATTTGACAAAGGAGGAAAGAACATACAATGGAGTAAAGACAGCCTCTTTAACAAATGGTGCTGGGAAATTTGGACAGCTACCTACAAAAAAATGAAACTAGACCATCAACTTACACCATTCACAAAAACAAAATCAAAATGGATAAAAGACTTAAACGTAAGCCGTGAAACCATAAGCATCTTAGAAGAAAACATAGGCAGCAAGCTTTCGGACATCTGTAGCAGCAATATATTGGCCAATTTACCTCCAACGGCAAATAAAATAAAAGCCAAGATAAACAAATGGGACTATATCAAACTAAAAAGTTTTTGCACAGCTAAAGACAATAGGAACAGAATAAAAAGACAAACCACACAATGGGAGAACATATTCGACAGCACGTTGGATAAGGGGTTAATAACCAAAATTTATAAAGAACTTATAAAACTCAACACCAGGAAGACAAACAATCCAATCAAAAAATGGGCAAAAGAAATGAATAGAAATTTCTCCAAAGAAGACATACAGGTGGCCAAAAGACATATGAAAAAATGTTCAACATCACTAATCATTAGAGAAATGCAAATTAAAACCACAATGAGGTATCACCTCACACCATTCAGAGTGGCACTCATAAGCAAAACAACACAGAATAAGTGCTGGCGAGGATGCGGAGAAAAGGGAATCCTTCTGCACTGCTTGTGGGAATGCAGACTGGTGCTGCCATTGTGGTAAACAGTTTGGAGATTCCTCAAAAAATTAAAAGTCGAACTGCCTTTTGACCCGGCTATCCCACTTTTAGGAATATACCCTAAGAACACCATAACACTGTTCGAAAAGAAGAAATGCGCCCCCATGTTTATGGCAGCATTGTTCACAATAGCGAAGATCTGGAAACAGCCCAAGTGTTCGTCAGAAGACAAGTGGATTAAAAAGCTTTGGTACATATATACTATGAAATACTACTCGGCCATAAGAAATGATAACATCGGATCATTTAAAACAAAATGGTTGTACCTTGATAACATTATAGGGAGTGAAATAAGTAAATCAGAAAAAAAAACTGAGAACAGCATGATTTCATACATAGGTGGGACAAAAAAGTGAGACTATGAGACATGGACAAGAGAGTTGTGGTTACGGGATGGGGGGAGGGAGGGTGGGTGGGAGAGGGAGAAAGGTAGGGGTACAGGGAACCAGATAGAAGGTGACACAGGATAATTTGACTTTGGGTGATGGGTATGCAACACAATTGAATGATAAGATAATCTGGAGATATTTTCATTGTACATTTGTACCCTGATTTATTGGTGTCACTCCAGTAAAGTTAATAAGACAAAAAAAGCTTTGGTACATATATACTATGGAATACTAGTCAGCCATAAGAAATGATGACATCGGAACATTTATAACATAATGGATGGACCTTGATAACATTATACGGAGTGAAATAAGTAAAACAGAAAAAAAACAGAACAGCATGATTTCATACATAGGTGGGACATAAAAGTGAGACTATGAGACATGAACAAGAGTGTGGTGGTTACGGGGTGGGGGGAGAGAGGAGTGGCACAAAGAAAACTAGATGGAAGGTGACAGAGGACAATTTGACTTTGGGTGATGGGTATGCAACATAATTGAATGATAAGATAACCTGGAGATGTTTTCTTTGAACATATGTACCTTGATTTATTAATGTCACCCCATTAAAATTAATTTAAAAAAGATATTGCTGATAAAATTTAGTCTAAATATCATTGCAATCAACTCCTTTGATATATAATAAACATAAGTATTATTTCTACATTAATTGAAATGTAAAATACTGTAGTATTAATATTAAGTACCATTAAAAATGTGAGTAGTATTGTACTATTATTATGTTCAAAGTCCAGTGACATATTTCATTTTCTCTTAACAACTATAAAAAAAAGACTATTATTATCTACACTTTAAATATTAGGAAGCTGAAGTTTAAAGAATATGCATAATTCATCAGAGATTCATCTGACTCTAGTGTGCAAGCAATTTATTGTTATACTATACCTTGTTTTAGAAGTACTAGAATAACATTTTTTAATTTATTTGAATTCCTTTTTTGTAGATACAGTCTCCTTTATCAACATCACCATTAGTTTATGCATAAACTTTGTTACCACTTTTAACTTTTTATCTTATTTCTTCAATTATTTCAAAGGTTCTATTTACAATAACATTTATATGCCATTTTATTCTAATTCCTTGAAATTTTAATTTGTCACATCTCTACATAAAGAACAGTCAATAAAGTCATTTTCTAAGTATAAAACCAAGTGAAAATTTTCTAGGGTGTGTAAGCTTCGGTATCTTTACACATGTGGGAAAACTGTATATTGTGAATTTGGTTAAATTTGAACTCTCTTTCCCAGTTCCAGTTAAACATTAGTCTACAGAAATACACATAAGATACTTGAGAAATAGAAGTGAAGCATTGGCCAATGTTTCATGAAAGTGTAGTGACAGACAGAGAACACCAACTTTTCCCCTTATTGTTGACTCTGATAACCAAGTGTGGCTTCAAACAAACACTGGACTCTGGGTCCATGGACTATTCTTGCAGAGTTATCTAGAATCTTGTGATCCTACTTTTGTGGCTGCCCAAGCTTGGCACCCCCAAATATGTAGTTGGTGTACTTTTATTCCTTCAACTTCCCTTCTAAGCCTTTACTTCTTCATCTCTCACAATTGTGCATGACCAAATTCCTATTTATTAACAATCCTGTACAATACAACTCAGAGAGATTTTGCTTCACTGATTGAGCGATTTGAAATATATAGTTATTGACTGTGTTAGCTGCCAATCATTGCATTAATTATATAATCTTCATTCTTGGTCCATGTGACACTAACTATCTGGTCTTTCTCTTTCTTTCATTTTTGGTAACCTTTTGAGCAGCTTTTACTCTCTTTAATTGCCTAAGTCTCTTTCCCTTTATACCCTCTGAATGTAAATGAATCTTTGACTTATTGTTTACCTTCATAGTTTCCTCTTCAAAGAATTCATTCAACTCCCATGTTTCAAGTTTTAATTTTATGTTGATTTTTAAATCCAAGTAAGCTCCACTTTCAGATTTCAAACTCTCTTCTAAATATTACCACCTTGGACGTGCTACTATTCTAGCACAGCTCTTGTAAAATCAATTAAATTAACCCCTCTCTAATTTCATTAGCACAATACTTCTTCTGCATTCTTTTTCAATTCAAGATGTCAACTCATCAATCATTGTATTTCATTCAATTTGTCATTATTCTCACCCTCAGCTCTGACATTACTATAATAAACTCAGCTTTGCTGATTCTCTTTTTTTCCTTTTCTAAGAAATCTTGTTAAGAAATTTTTAATAGGATATGCAAAGATAAACAAATATTTATTTAATATTCTTGCTCAGAAATCTTATGGTTTTTTAAAATTAATTTTATTGGGGTGACATTAATAAATCAGGGTACATATGTTCAAAGAAAACATCTCCAGGTTATCTTATCATTCAATTATGTTGCATACCCATCACCCAAAGTCAAATTGTCCTCTGTCACCTTCTATCTGGTTTTCTTTGTGTCCCTCCCCTCTCCCACCCTCTCCTCCCTCCCCCCACCCCGTAACCACCACTCTCTTGTCCATGATTCATAGTCTCACTTTTATGTCCCACCTATGTATGAAATCATGCTGTTCTCAGTTTTTTCTGTTTTACTTATTTCACTCCATATAATGTTATCAAGGTCCATCCATTTTGTTGTAAATGATCCGATGTCATCATTTCTTATGGCTGAGTAGTGTTTTTTATCTTAACATATTTTTATTTACATATGTTCAATTTATATATTATGATTCCCTAGAACTGATCTAGGACAAAGATATTTCAGTGTTCTTCCTGAACTCGACATTCATTCTTACTTTTCAGTATTTGCTCATGCTACTTCCCTTGTCAATGTCCTTTATTTTTCTCTGTTGTTATTCAGTATCTTTTTCAATTACTACATTTATTTTTAACCTTAGCTTTACCATTCCAGAATTTTAAAATTATTATTTTCTTAATTCTTTTATTTTTGACTACATTTAATTGCTAAGTATTGCTATATTACATTTTGGCAATGAGAAACACCAGAGTCTCGGTGGTTTTACAACCAAAGTGTAATCCTTCTTCATATGATGCTATGTCAATGCAAGTGTCTTGCCAGGACAGAAACTTTCATTTTATGGCCCAGCATTCTGAATGCTTTAACCATGCAGCAATTTACTATTCGGATGCGCTACCATGTTCACAGCACAGTTGGAGAGGCAAGGTTGTGACATGTAGGTAGACCTCATTGCCCATAGAAAATATGTGGTAATACTTCCTTGTAGGGTGAAGGGATACATACTATACCCTTGTTCTGAAGAACAGGGGAAAACATTGGTGAGCCCCATTAAATGCCACATAAATAACATAAGCAAATTCTTAACTGTTTTCACATTATTTTTATCTTATAACTAGGAAAGCAAAGAATATGCAGTAGGCTTATGATATTTTAAAATATATGCCCCTTCTCTGAAGAAAAAGAACAGGACCATTCAGATTTCTTTTGAATTAATTTCCTTTGTAAACATGGTATTTTAATGTACTTATGTATATTTTACTACTTTAAAAAAAAAGGCAATACTATTTGCTCAAATGAAAGTAGCAGAAACTACCTTATTTTAAAAAATTGACTAATATTGTTTCATTCATTATTTTCTCAAATACAATAAAGGTCCATAGATGTTAGAGATAGATATTTTCCTCCAGTTTTGAGAAGTTAGCCTTCTCCTAGTTAATAAATCACAAAGGAAAACATGAGGCATGATTTAGAAAGTACTTAAGTGCTGAGCAAAATCCTTAAATTAAAAGTCTATAATTTGGATGTCTATTAATTATAAATGGAGAAACCTGACAAGTATGTCAAAACTATAAGTATAGATTGGAAGAAAAATATGGATATTAATTTTCCAAGGAGTAATGATGTTTTATTTAAAAACATTAAATATATATATATATGTGTGTGTGTGTGTGTGTGTGTGTGTGTGTGTGTGTGTGTGTTCTTTGTGTTTCATGACATGGCACTCAAATATAGATTGATATTATTGTAAACACCACACTAAGAAAGAGAATAGAAATGGAAAGAAAAGAATGAAAAGAAGGAAAGACAAAATAATCTCTGGGTTGCAGGATATGCCAGATGTCATTTTCAATCTTGTCTTTAAATACTATATCTTCTTTTGTTTTCTTTGTCTTAGAAAATGTCATGGACCATGAAGTGCAGCTTTGCTCTAGTTTTACTGCCTGTCATAGTCACAGTTGAAAAGCCAGTTTTTTTACCACCAGTCTGAGTTCAACTATACTGCCGACTTCTTCAGAGTGTGGAAAATTTATTGCAAAGCAAGATGTACTTTATGCTTACAGCTTTTGCTGCAATGTTGGTAATAATACACTGACATAACCCCAAGCAACTGCTATATATGACAGGGGAGAGTAAATTCTTAAAACACAGTGGATCCCATATTGTATGTGAGAGTATGGTTTAGGAAACAGCTCTTATTGTTAGTGGAAAATCCTCCATTAGCAGCCATAATTCCCAACGCATATGTGATTTATTATTCATTCACTTTAACATTGAAGGCAACAAAGATTTGGTGCATGTATTATTTGGAATATATATATATCTAGAGGTTAAAAACATAATATAAGTAAAGAAGTCTTCCAAGGTGGAGGGCTAACACAGTACATGGAATGATGTATACATATTTCAGGTTTCAATTTTATGAAGAAAAAAACTTTTGCTTTAATAACAGGAAGTGAAATATCTTTATATTTTAATACTTTTATAACATTATATCTTTATTTATAATGCATTTTATAATATGTAATATAACTTTAAAACTCTATTTTGATACTATTAAATATGTCACTTATATGTAAATATAATAATAATATTTTTAATAACAAAGACAAGATTTTTTCACATGTAGCAAGGAGCAATATTCAAACATACAATATTTTCATATTTGTGTTTAAAACGCAGCTCTAAAATACGCTACCTGTGTGACCTAGAACCTGTTCCTTTTCTGCTCTGTGCTAAATTTTCTCATCATTAAAATGGAAGAAACAAAACAGCTGGGGCAAAAATGAAAAGAATTAACATGCATAAGATAATTGAATGCATGTATGTAGTAAATGCCAAGTAAGCTTAGCTCTTATTAGAAGAGTTTGTCTAATTTCTTCTTTTAATGCCCTGTAACTTCTGGCCCTGTGTTTCTTGTTGAAAGGTATTGAGTCAAAGTCCCACATTCTGACACTTAGCATCCTCTGTGATATAAACACTATTAGTTTTTGACCATTATAGCACCGAACCACTGTGGAGATATTGGAGGTCAGTCCCATACTTTTCAAAACTTATGTACGCTCTAGTTTGTGTCCTTTTAGTAAAATATGTATTTGCTCTGTTTTCTTGACAAATAAATGGTTTTGTCATGAGAGCTTCATGGCAGTGTATTATTTTTCACATTCATTCGTAAACACAACCACCCTAGTAATAAAGACCAGTGGATACAGATGAAGTTGAGGATATAGGCAGGATAAACAAAAGATGATTTGGGAGCTTTAAAAGGGGAGATATTTTAAGAGATGATCACAAAAGGCGGAGAGAGGTAAAATAATATAAACATATTAATATCTTTAATGATGTGATTATTTGCATCTTTGACTCCTCTTACTCTTTTATTTGTCTAGTCCATCAGAGAGGAAAGGTGAGACAAGGAGGGAGGCCGCATAAACGTTTAGTTTGTAACGTAAACACATCACAAGCAGGTCTGACCAAGATGGTCTTAATGTTCCCCTTGCCTAAACTAAACTTTAGACAGGTCTCTTTTTAACTGTAGACCTCTGACTTCACTCTTAAAGAACGTTTACATTAGAAAACTTACAATTTTAAATTTGCTAAGTCCCTTTGAAATGTAAATCTTTTGAAATCCAAAAATGTCTTTTTCAAGATCCTGGGAACCATTACTTTGAAATATAATCATTAAGAAAGACAAAGTCCCTATCTCCCTATCTGTGTTAGAGGTTAAGAACCTAACTTCTGTAAGTAACAATTAGAAACACAGGGGGGCCTAAGCACACATTGACTGATCCCCACCTGATACACTTCAGTACTCTTCCTTGATCTCACTCCACTTTTTTTCTTAATACGTACATATTTTTTTTATTTATTTAATTAATTGTGTTTACATAGATTCTAGGGTAACCCCGACTGCATCCCCCCTCCCCCATATTCCCCTCCACATCTCCCTTGTCCCTTCGCACTCCACTTTTAAGAAATCACTGCACCTTTTGTTTCAGTACAGTTAACATCAGTCGCTCTTTCTGGTTGCAGTAGTCTTTTTTATTATTTTTTTCTTTTTTACAGGGACAGAGAGAGAGTCAGAGAGAGGGATAGATAGGGACAGACAGACAGGAACGAAGAGAGATGAGAAGCATCAATCATTAGTTTTTCGTTGTGGTTGTGACACCATAGTTGTTCATTGATTGCTTTCTCACATGTGTCTTGACCGTGGGCCTTCAGCAGACCAAGCAATCCCTTGCTGGAGCCAGTGACCTTGGGTCCAAGCTGACGAGCTTTTCGCTCAAGCCAGATGGGCCCACGCTCAAGCTGGCGAGCTCGGAGTCTCGAACCTGAGTCTTCCGCATCCCAGTCCGATGCTCTATCCACTGCACCACCGCCTGGTCAGGCTGCAGTAGTCTTGAATAAAGAGTTCCTTGACTGACCACGCGGTGGCCCAGTGGATCAAGCATCAGACTGGGACGCGGAAGACCCGAGTTCAAACCTTAAAGTTGCCAGCTTGAGCGCGAACTCATCTAGTTTGAGCAAGGCTCACCAGCTTGAGCCCAAGGTTGCTGGCTTGAACAAGGGGTCACTCGGTCTGCTCTAACCCCCCAGTCAAGGTACATGTGAGAAAGCAATGAGCAACTAAGGTGCCACAATGAAGAATTGGTGCTTCTCATCTCTCTCCTTTCCTGTCTGTCTGTCCCTAGTTGTCCCTCTTTCTGTCTCTGTCACACACAATACATACATACATACATACATACATACATACATACATACATACATACAATGTTCCTTGCCTGTTTAACTGGTCCCATGTAACTTTTCAAGTCCTTAGAAGAAAAAATCAAAGTCAGTAGTCCAAAAATTTTATAAACTCTGTTACCTTCCTACTCTTTTAGTACTTGCATTATCTTCATATTTTCCTAATTTGGGATGAGTAGCATTCTTAGTATTTAATTTCAATTTCTAGTAAAATACATGGAACCACTCCTTGTTTTACCTTCATTATTTTAATCCAAGTTCTTAAAAAAAGAATACTGATCATTAAATAAGCCTAAGAAATGTATAAGTTTATCAGAAAATACGTATGAATACATGCCTGAAGGCAGTTTAAATGAGAAAAGCAATTTGAGCTTCTCAGACCTGACCTAAAATGTGTTGCATAAAATACAAATTAGTTAACCTACTTAGAAAAAAATAACAAAAGACTCATTCAAACAGTAAGTCTGAGAAACATAAATCTGAAAGTGCCTTAAGGTGAGGCCCGGCCTCAGAGACAGCCCTGGTCAGAGTGGTCTGGAAATCTGGGATCTATTCTAGGATATACTACATAGTATTAGATCCCAGCCTGGGATCACTTTTTCCAAAAGTATTTCCTTACCTCCTTCTCTTTACCATTATTCCTGATTGCAGCCTTTATTTCAGGGTCTCACTCATATACACCTTAACTGAACTTCCTTCCTCATGATGTCTTCACTCTTTATTTTTACCAAGGCTCGGGCTCCAGATCGAGGCTTCCATAGTCTATACAGGTATTTCATTCCTGCAAGGTTCTGCTCAATGATGGGTCAATCTGATGAGTATGTGATCACATGAGCAAATTAGGTTTGCCTTCCAGCTATCATACTTGTGTGTTAACAGAAACCTCTTAATTCCAGGTGACCATACCACACGTATTAATTTCCCTGGGACAGTTAGTAGCCCCATTGTACCAGTATAATTATCCATGATATGCCCCTGTTTGAACATAAATTTATAAGGTCACTAATTTCAAAAAAATGCCTCTAATGTTGAAAGTTTTAGATACAATGGTGAATTATGAGAGAGAAGACTGCCATATTCCCGGGCCTTAAAAACTATAACATAAGAGAGATTTTTGCTCAAATTTACATGATTTTTTGTCCTGGAGAATCTGATATTCAGGTGGTTAATTTTTCTAAAATTATGAGGCCCTAAGAAGCATTACTTGTTACTTTGTTACTCAAAATGACTGTCCAAGCAACAGATTTGAATAAACTTGTCATGAATACTCAGAAATTCCAAACACGTGGAGAAAAATAAAACTTAATGCCCATAAAAGCAAATGTAAAAACTACACAAAATAATAGTTATAATTTTAAATAATGCTTTTAATTGCCATTGTTTGAAATATTTACTAATATTAACTCATTTATCACAGCAATAACTTTACATAAATGAGAAAACAGGCAAAGAGAAATTATGTACTTGTGTAAGTCACTGAGAAGTAATAAAATTGGAATACAAGTACAGATGGTTTTGTTTTAAATTTGCATGATATTAAACATAATTCTGTACTTAGCGGGACAGAGAGAAATAGAGGATAAACAGAGAGAGGAGGAAGGAGAGGGTAATTCTGCTTTCACCCACACTAGATATTAGGCCTGTGCATGATTCTGTACATCCTGCTACCCATTCTGTCCATGTTCTACCTGTCGTCTCTTACTTTTCATACCCACCAGTCTATGATGTTCTTGAACTGCCCTCCCCCATTTCTCACTCAACTCTTCGTTTCATTTTATCACGTTCTCAGGCTCCAGGAAAGGACGTCATAGGCTGTCAATTCCTTTAACTGTTGGAAAACACTCACTGAATCTAGATTCCAAGGAGGAAGGAAGACCAAGAAGAGCATCATAAAAAATATGGTCTCATAGTAGACTATCAGTTCATGATAAGTGCATGCCCATTATCACTACTTCTACACATTACTTTAATAAGAATTTGTCATCTTCTCTGCCATGAGTTGTATTTTCAAAGCCCTTTTCTGTATCTATCTTGAGAATCTGTAAGCTTCAAGGAAAGAGTGATATTTACATAGAGGGGGGTGTTATATACAAACCCCTTTAATGAAAGGCAAAGACACCCAGAGTAAGCATACAACAAACACACACAATTAGAAACCATCTCAGGAACTCTATTTCTGTAGAGTTGAGGTTGATAATCTGCATTTGCTTTTGGAATGGCTTGTCTCATGTAGCTATTCCTCTTGGGTACTTCTATTATATTTTCATTCTATATTAATGGTCCATTCTGTTAATATACTACCGGAACATATCTAGATCTATATAAGATAATGCAAATACAGTGCTCTAAGAATAAACTGATATCACGGAAAACTCAAGGTAAAACTTTCCTAAGAATATATTTTCATAAACGCACATTGGCAACTTATATTTCTCTAGTTTAACGTAGTTAGATACATAGATAGGTCCCATCATTTACTGGCATCCTTGCTGTTTAGTTAATCTAGCAAAATACAAACTATAGAGGCAGAGAATTTCTACCATCTTGTACCTAATCACATCTGACACCAGAATTTCCAGCCAAATGAATCATGACTGGCACTGCATATAGCTGCTTCTAAAGTTGTCAAGTTCTCCAAAATGCCATGAGGATGCTAGAAAAGGTTCAGGTCAATGCCCATTAGAGGGAGAGCAACCTAGTGAAAGCTGAAAGAGATATGAAGTCTCTCTAAAGTTGAAAGTAGAAAAATGATATCTAGTACAATCAGATTGAAATCATAAACCAGTCCAAGAAGTCCATAAGGAAACAACATTGAGCACAAGAAAAGGAATTATTAATATATAGATTTTTAAAAAAACACAAAAATTCTTTTGACTTGATATTTTTAACTATGTCCTATGTTTTTAAAATATGTGTCCAAAAATTGAACTGCAGAAATATAGCTTCTTTCAATAACAATAGAGGGTTTTATTTGACAATTTGATAATAAATAGAAATTAATTAGGATTTAAACTTTTAGATTCTTAATTTTATGTTCATCATTAAAACTTTTTTGCCTGACTTGTGTTGGTGCAGTGGATAAAGCATCGACATAGAACACTGAGGTTGACAGTTCAAAACCCTGAGCTTGCCTGGTCAAGGCACATATGAGAGTTGATGTTTTTTCTGCTCCTTTTCCTTGGTCTCTCTCTCTCTCTCTCTCTCTCTCTCTCTCCTCTATAAAATGAATAAAGTTAAATAAAATGTTTTTGTATTTATTGCAGGGACAGTAATATGAGTTAAGAATTCAGCCTCTGAATATGTAACAAATTGGAGGTTAAATTCTAGTTCCATCATTTACTAGCTTATTAAATACTAATTTCTGAATTTTTAGAAGAGTTAATAATAGCTACACTTTCATAGGACCTTTTTAAGGGTTAAATAACACACTGCATTGAACTAAGAGCAATATAACTAGTATTACTCTTATTATAAAATATTAATATTTCAGCAAATAATTTCAAAGTTTTAATAAGTTAATACATTGTGTCCGTAAAGTCATGGCGCACTTTTGACTAGTCACACAGTCAAAAGTACACCATGACTTTACAGACATACTGTATTATTGCTGTTGCTATACAAATATTTAGGCTCAAAAGCATTGTTATTCACTCAGCCTCAAGGGAATAATTTGTTCCTGCTGTTCTTATCAATTTTCCCTGCCCCTTTGAACATATCACATCTTTATCTACACTGTTTTAATTTCATATTTTATCTATATCATTCCCCACCAAATCTTTATAAATACTTTTATAACTTTTCTTCCTGACTAACCCCATGCCAATCTTTCACTAATGATTTATCCTGCATTTTCCTAAAGTGGTCATTGTATTCCTTTGGCAAACAGACATGATTGGCTGACTGCATACAGTGTGCTAACATTTACTATTAAGCTATTAGTACACATACTTAGCTTTCTGGTACAAATTAAATCTATTATCTCAGTTTAATTCTGACAACAATTTATGAGTTTCATAATATTGTTTCCAAATACAGATGACAATACAGTCAATTTGCAACACCTTGGCAACAAGGATCATCGAAGTCTGTTCCAACCAGTAATTATTCCAGATGTTCTTTCAATTGCTTTCATTCTTCTGTTTTCCCCAATTGAATACTTCATCTAGCCATTGGAGTATCTTGCATATCCTAGAATCCTTTATGATCTTACAGATGTTTTTGTCTTTGAATATCAAATTTCTGTTCAAACTGACTATCTCTACTTCCTCTCTTTGGAATATTTCATCTTGTGTTAAAAGAGTTCTTAGTGTATTGCGTACTGTAAATATCTTGTATTTGTAGTACATGTGTGTCGGGGTGTATCTGTGTGTAGTGAATATTTTTTCTAGATCACTAGACTAAAATTTATTTTAAAGCAGTCATAATAGTCAAAGATCTTTATTTTTTACTTATTTTTGTTCACATATTCTAACACAGTTTCAGACACATAATACATGCTCAAATATGCCTGCTTCAGTTAGTGAATGAGTGAATGAATAACACCTTATGATGTGGATGTTTTGTATTATGAAATCAAAATATTATACATATCATTGCCACTAGAAAAGATCATTGTTTATTCATCTAGGCATTGTTGCAGAGTAACCACAGTTCTGATTTAATTTTTTAAATCACCTGACCTGTGAAAATAAAGAGAATAAATTTAAACTATGTTTTCTGAAATTATATTTTAAATTTGACTTTAACCACACAAAGTAGGAAATATTAAAAGTTTTTTCTTAATTGAACCCAAGTCTCTTTTTCATAACATTACATTTTGGCAGCTAATGATTATGGAATAAAAATAATGTGATTCTAATAATAAAATGTAAGCTAGCTAACTCTATTTCCTACAGAATACTCTATAAAATAAATTATAATAAACCAAACTTTTCTGGACAGTGATGATGAATTGTTTCAATTTGTCTATTTCAGGAATAAAAATATGCCTATCATAAATCCTCTCCTTTAACATAAATGATTACTGTTAAATTTCTGATGCTGCTACCTCCCACAAATTATCACCTGAGAATCTTTTAAAAGAAGCTGAAATATATTATAGATAATTTCATTTTTAGTATTCATATTGATCCATACAATACATCTGACTTATTGAAATAATTTATCCTTCTAAAACATATTTTATTCAATGATATGATACTTCATATTAATTCATCATCATGTAGAAAATGCCAAGTATATTTAAATATAAAAGAACTCTATTCTTTCTTAATCAATAGACATATAGTAGTCTTACCAGTATCTAAAATGTGTGCACAATATATATATATATATATTTACAGGGACAGAGAGAGAGTCAGAAAGAGGGGTAGATAGGGACAGGCAGGAAAGGAGAGAGATGAGAAGCATCAATCATCAGTTTTTCATTGCCGTTGCGACACCTTAGTTGTTTATTGATTGCTTTCTCACATGTGCCTTGACCGTGGGCCTTCAGCAGACCGAGCAACCCCTTGCTGGAGCCAGCAACCTTGGGTCCAAGCTGACGAGCTTTTGCTCAAACCAGATGGCTCCGCACTCAAGCTGGTGAGCTCAGGGTCTTGAACCTGGGTCTTCTACATCCAATCCGATGCTCTATCCACTGCGCTACGCCTGGTCAGGCCGAAATATATATATATATCTGCCATATCTGCCAATAGGAAGGAGAAAGGATAAGGAAACTAACATTTTTAAGGATTTAATATAAGAATGGCACTATACTTGGCAACTTACATACATTGTTTCATTTCTAAGATGGATAGGATTTCTCTCAGTTTTCAGATGAGGAAACAGAGATATCATATGTCCATAATGTGTGAAATCAATAAGTGATATAATAACTCAAAGGGAAAGTCATGGTGAAAGACTGACTTAAGTCAGAGAAGGCTTCATGAAAGAACCAACATGATAGAGAAGGTATGACATGTTCGAATTTGTATAATACCTCATGAAGAATTTGATGAAAAACTGATAAAGTTAAATTAATTATTTTCTAGAACATAAGAAATATCAAATGCCAGATGGGAGTATGGAATTTATTTTATTATAAGTATAATATATTTACGGTCCTACATAATGATTTAACATGTATTAAATTGTGTTTAAGAATGTTATTCTGACAAACATAGAGAAGCTAATGCAGTGGTAGTCAACCTGGTCCCTACTGCCCACTAGTGGGCATTTCAGCTTCCATGGTGGGTGGTAGTGGAGCAACCGAAGCATAAATAAAAAGATAGATTTAACTATAGTAAGTTGTTTTATAAAGATTTATTCTGGCCTGACCAGGCAGTGGCGCAGTGGATAAAACATCGGACTGGGATGCGGAAGACCCAGGTTCAAGACCCCTAGCTCGCCAGCTTGAGCATGGGCCCATCTGGCTTGAGCAAAAGCTCGTCAGCTTGGACCCAAGGTTGCTGGCTCCAGCAAGGGGTTGCTCGGTCTACTGATGGCCCTCGATCAAGGCACATGTGAGAAAGCAAACAATGAACAAATATGGTGTCACAACGGCAACGAAAAACTAATGATTGATGCTTCTCACCTCTCTCTGTTTCTGTCTGTCTGTCCCTATCTATCCCTCTCTCTGACTCTCTCTCTCTGACCTTGTAAAAAAAAAAAGACTTATTCTTCCAAACTTAGCAAAAATCTGACAAAAAGTACTTGGTAAGTAATTATTATTATATGGTTTAACTTGCTGTAACTCTGCTTTATAAATTTTATAAAGCAATGTTACTCCCCTACTTTATAAATCACCATTAATGTGGAACTGGTGGGCAATTAGAAAATTTTACTACTAACAGAGATACAAAAGTGGGTGGTATGTATATAAAGGTTGACTACCCCTGACTAATGGAACAAAAAATGATGTGACACACTGACTAGTTTGAAAATCCTATTCAAGGCAAGAGGCACTTACTTGGTGCTCAGATGTGGCAGGTCACATTAAGGTGACCCTAAGGAGTTACATCCTAGTTTAATCAACTCCTCCTGAATGCCAATGGGATCTGTGATGTGTTTTGTTGTTTTTTATTTTAATTATGAAAGTGATAAAGTCACTCCTTTGATTATGTTATACTCTACATAAAAGGTAAAAGAATGATACACCTATCTGATTAAACTGAATATAGAGACTTATCCATAAACTTTGAAGAAGTAAGCTATAAAACTATGTGAAGACCTTTAAGAGGGTCACATGGCCAGAAACCATGGGTTGCCTCTAGGTACTGAGAATGGCTTGGTCAACAACCAATAAGAAAAAAAAGAACCCCAAATCTTAAACTGCAAAAACATTAATACTGCCAATAACTTGAGAAAGCTTAGAAGTGGGTTTTTTCACCAATCGATCTTCCTGATGTGAATTCCGTTTGATCTACAGTTTTGATGCAGGTTTGTGAGACCCTTGAACCAAGGTAGTTCTAGAATTCTAACCCATAAAATTTTTGATATAATAACTATGTGTTAAATTAAGCCACTAGATGTCTAGTCATTTGTTATTAAAAAAAACCCTGCCAAAATATGCCAAATATATAATTAGGATAATCATACTTGTGATTTGGTGCAATCTCCTACACCACAAGTTACATAACTGTCTTGTTACATAAGGGCTATGATGGTGATGAAAGCCAAGCGACAGCCTTAGAAACAGATCCATTCAGCAGCCAATATAGGAAATAAGAAAACAAAAATCACGTTGTGGTGTGGAGGTTATGAAACTAAATGCCACCCTAAAGTATAAATAGAATATAAGGTAGGGAACCCTGAGATAGCTCCACAAATTTCACCAGTCAGGTTTCTTCAGCAGAGCTGCAAATTCTGGATGATACTAACCTTCCACAAATACAACTTACTAGCACCAAGGTCATTCACCAGGCCCGATGCAACATCTTTGCTAGAGCAGATTTACATGATCTCCAAGGACATGGTATATGGACATTGACTTTTCAATTACATTACTTTCTATCTCTGTCTTTCTATAAAAAAAGGGATAAGGCTCAGTTTGCAGCCACATGAAACAGAAACAATGTATATTTCCAGCTTAATTATGTATAACAATATTGTCCAAAATAGCACATTCCATCAATAACATCATGCTGTTAGAGACACTGGTTTGTGCAGTCACTTAGAGGGTAGAGGTTTATCACTACATCACATTATCACTTTATTTACCTCTTTAAGGGTTCTGTGGTTAAGGACTTCTTGGCACATGACATCTAAAATAAAGACAATTTAGTCACCTACAGGACCAGATAAAACAAAGACAGTGAAATCTGCCACGAGTATATATATTTGTAAAACCAAATCTCTGCTCTATTCTTAGTAGGATAGCCTTTCTTTGTTCAATTTCAGTTTGGAAAAACCTCCATTTTTCTTTGTAGCTTGCAAAGACTGATTGTACCTTCTAAAAATTAAATGAGGTTGAGATTATTTAAAGATCTGTTATGTGAAGTTTAGAAGCTTAAGATAATTGTCTGTGCCCTGAAGAAATCTCATGATTAGATGCCTTTGAAAGTCTAGATTTGTGTTTCACTCTGTCTTGATATGTCTTTAGCTTCTTTAATCGATGAACACAACTGGCTCACATAGACCCTCAGGCAGGAGTTGCCATAAATAGTCAGGTTTCTGTATAAGAAAAAAGCAACTTAAAAGGGTATTCCTCAATATGTTTACTAGTATCTCTGCAGAGTTTTGTTCTCAGTCATCCTGTGGCCACCACACATTGAGACTGGCAAATTTATCTTGTCAATAGAATCGGTGTCCTCCACACCCTCTGGCAATTAAATTTTGATGCTAATTTTAAAAATTAAATGATGGAAACATATTTTTGTTTTATATTTGTTTGGTTAGAAGTATGACAACAAAACTTCTAGAGAAGGAGAGGCCTTTAAAAATTATTTCTAACTCGTATAGATTTTCTCCATTACTCGTTAAGTAATAAAACAAATAATTGAATAAAATTTCAATTTCTTTAACTTACCAAGCAAACCCTAAGAAGGCTGGAGAGATAACATAAGAATGTAGTATAGAAGACATAAGTATGAACTAGAGAGTAATTCAGCATGAGGCAATGAATTTTTGCCATTTAAATATCTAATTTAAGAATGTAGGCTTTTTAATTAGGCAGTTTTGGGTAATTCTGAGGTTTACTATTCACTAATTATGTAACTTAGTTAATACTGCTAACTCCAGTTATTTCTTATAACTTACATTACCAGGACTGTTTAAAGTATAAAAAGAAAACGCACATTAAAGAGTTGGAAACAGTTTATACGTAATACATTTGAGCACTTCTCTGCCTCATCTTCCTTCTCTTTTTTCTTGGCATTAAGATTTTATGATAGAACTAGAGATCTGTAAATGTAGCAACTTAACAAAATTCTCCCTACACTTTTGTTTTTATTCTCAGACATCACCCTCTAAAAAGGTCTTCCGGAACTACCAATATAAATTTTTCTCAATAAGCAGCTGTATTTCTTTACCCTATTTTATTTTTCTTAAAATTATTGTATTGATTATTTATTTATTTACTATTTTATAATAATTTCCAATTTCAATGTTTGTCTGTGAGAAGAAAAACTTTGTCTTGGCCCACTCTATCTATCATGGCATTCAGCAAGCACACTATACATGTATGGTCCTTGAATTAAGGAATGAGCATCCCTCCTCTTCCTGTTGCTTCATCAGAATTGTCAACTGTTTATTCTGAAAAATTCCACCTGAAAAATCAGTGTATTTCATCTTTTCTTATGGCTGAGTAGTAATATATGATATATATGTGCCATATCTTTATCCAATCCTTTATTGAAGAACACTTTGGTTGTCTCCATGTGTTAGCTAGCATGAATAATGCTGCAATGAATATACAATGCATATGTCTTTGTAAATAATGTTTTTGAGTTGTTTTTTTTTTTTTTTTACAGGGACAGAGAGAGAGTCAGAGAGAGGGATAGGTAGAGACAGACAGACAGGAACGAAGAGAGGTGAGAAGCATCAATCATTAGTTTTTCGTTGCCATCACAACACCTTAGTTGTTTATTGATTGCTTTCTCACATGTGCCTTGACCGTGGGCCTTCAGCAGACCGAGCCACCCCTTGCTGGAACCAGCGACCTTGGGTCCAAGCTGACAAGCTTTTGCTCAAGCCAGATGGACCCGCGCTCAAGTTGGCAACCTCGGGGTCTTGAACCTGGGTCTTCCGCATCCCAGTCTGATGCTCTATCCACTGCGCCACCGCCTGGTCAGGCTGCTTTTGAGTTTTTGAGGTAGATACATGGAAGGGGGATTTCTAGGTCATATGGTCAATCTATTCTTAATTTTTGAGGAACCATTCTGATATTTTCCATAGCGGCTGTACCAATGTACATTTCCACTAGCAGTGCATGAGTGTTCTTTTTTTCTAGGCAACCTCTTCAACACTTGTAATTACTTATCTAATTGATAATAGCCATTTCAACAAGTGTGAGGTGGTTTATCATTGCCATTTGCAACAACATGGATGGGCCTTAAAAATATTACACTAAGTGAAATACATCAGAAAAACCTAAGAACCTTATGTATTTACTCATGTGTGGGATATTAAACTAAAACACATAGACACAGAGGACAGTATAGTGGTTACCAGAAAGAAGGGGGGTTGGGAAAGCAGTAAAGAGTAAAGGAGTTCAAATATATGGTGATGAAAGAAGACTTGACTCTGGGTGGTGGGCATACAATAAAGTACACAGATCATGTGTCATAGAAATCTACACTTGAGTCTTATATTATATTAAATAATGTCACCCCAATAAATTTAATAAAACAATGAATTTTAAAAATAATAAACTAAGCCTGACCAGTGGTGGCGCAGTGGATAAAGCATCGACCTGGGAACACTGAGGTCACCAGTTCAAAACCCTGCACTGGTCTGGTCAAGGCACATATGGGAGTTGATGCTTCTAGCTCCTCCCCCCTTTCTCTCTCTCTCTCTCTCTCTCTCTCACTCTGTGTCTCCTCTCTAAAATGAACAAATAAAAATTAATAAAAAATAATAATAATAAAATAAAATAGCTGATAAAATCTGTAGATGAAAAAAAAATCTGTAGATGAAACATAACATGGTTTATTAGACTTATTGCAGCTAGGGAGAATAATACCTTAATAAAGAACATCTCAAAATAAAACAATGGTTATGATATAGTTAGGGTATTATGGCTTGAGTTAAGTGATTATGAGGTGAGTTTTACAGGTTTGGAAAGTTGCTGGTTTTCTATTATGAAAATTGTTTTTGGATTGATGGGCACAGCATGATGAAGAAATCGAAAGGAGTCTTGATAAGTAAGCTGTTTAGATGTTTTAGTGTCTACTTTGTAGGAACTGGTTTCCTGCAATAAGCATCTGAGTAATTTTTTGCTTGCACTTAGTACTGCTTAGCAAAGTACAGGAAATTATGCTTCTTAAGCATATATTGGACTTAATATATGCTTTTTGATATTAAGTCCAATATTGGCAGTAATATTGGACTTAATATTGTTTAACACAGCAATAGGAAATTATTTTGTTTCAGTTATTAAAGTTTTATCTGCTGTTGACATATGGGTAGCTTTCTTAGTTTTATGCTGTCATTACTATGGCATTAACAGCTTAACTCAACAGTGATTGTTTTCACTTAAGCTTTTTGCATTACATTATTCTAGAACCCCTCTTATTTGCAAATTATTCCTTATCCTTTATGTTCAATGCACACCTAGTTATTCTTTTCCACAAATTTTAGTCTGCCTTTATGCATTATGATATACTACCATTGTCACATCTTCCAGAATAATCTGTTTTCAGTTGACTCCTAAATGTTACATTGTCATTGTGACTTCTTTCTTAAGTTTCAATCCACTTTTATACACTAACTAGTTCCAATTTATAATATTTTGTCCCATCATCACATCCTTGTCTACATAGCTAAACATCAACCAGTTGGAATCCTGCTTAAAAGTTTTTTTTTAAAGTTCTATTAGAAATTTTATTATTTGGATGTGCTTAATGCTTTGGAAATATACTTAACTCTGATTTCTCTGCTGACTCTTCACACCCATCCTATAACAGTTTTATTAGTATTAATTACAATTGTGGCACTTGTCTCCCATAACAACCTTTCTGTCTCAGTACCATGAACAAGAATATAGTTGAGTTTCTTAACAATTAGTTTGATTTTTATAAGTAGAGTTTTCTATGGACTCTTAACTACTTTCTTTTCAAACTCAGATTTACATAGATGTCAGATTAAATTTTCTAAAAATCTCCTTTGACCTGGTTACTTAAAAGTGTAAAGTGGTATGGAATTGGTGATTAGTCCACATCTTAATAAGTAGAGTTACTTACAGTAAATCCTTGGCCATACTCACTGCTTTTTTTTTAGCATTAATACTTTTTATTTCTATTTTTTATTATTATTAATTTTAATGGGGTGAAATTAATAAGGGAGGGTACATATATTCAAAAATACATCTCCAGGTTATCTTGGCATTCAATTATGTTGCATACCTATCACCCAGATTCAAACTGTCCTCTGTCACCTTCAATGTGATTTTCTTTGAGCCCCTCCCCTTTTCCTCTCCCTCCCATTCCTATTCCCCACCCCTTCCCCCGGTAACCACCACACTCATGTCTATGTCTCTTAGTCTCTTTTGTATGTCCCACCTATGAATGGAATCATGCAGTTCTTAGATTTTTTTGACTTAGTTATTTCACTCCGTATAATGTTATCAAGATCTATCCATTTTGTTGTAAATGATTCGATGTCATCATTTCTTATGGCTGAGTAGTATTCCATATGTACCACATCTTCTTTATCCAGTCATCTATTGACAGCCAACTAACTGGGAGATGATATTTTCAAACAACAACTCAGATAAGGGGCTAATATCCAAAATATACAAAGAACTCATAAAAGTCAACAACAAACAAACAAACAATCCAATTAAAAAATGGAAAGATGACATGAACAGACATTTCTTCCAGGAAGAAATACAAATGGCTAACAGATATATGAAAAGATGCTTTTCTTCATTAGCTATTAGAGAAATGCAAATCAAAACTACAATGAGATACCACCTTATGCCTGTTTGATTAGTTATTATCAAGAAGACAGGTAATAACAAGTGTTGGAGAGGCTGTGGAGAAAAAGAAACCCTCATCCACTGTTGGTGGGAATGTAAAGTAGTACAACCATTATGAAAGAAAGTATGGTGGTTCCTCAAAAAACTAAAAATAGAACTACCATATGACCCAGCAATCCCTCTACTGGGTATATATCCCCAAAACTCAAAAATATTGGTACTTAAAGACACATGCAGCCCCATGTTCACTGCAGCATTGTTCATAGTGGCCAAGACATGGAAACAACCAAAAAGCCCTTCACCACTTTTCTATATCACTGATCTAGTCACACTGGTCCATTTGCTGCGCCTTAACTATGCCATGCGTTTTTCTCCATTCCTGATCATATGTTCTCCCTGCTTAAAATACTATATCTTTCAGTCTTTTTTATCTTTTAATTCCCAGTTCAAATTTCCCTTCCATGAAACCTTCATAAGTGATATAATCTTGGACTCAATGACAAGTGTTTAAGTGTCATTGTTTTAGAGATTTAACATTCAGTAAGGCATGGGCATAGTCGATAGAAAGCTCTCTGAAGATTAGGGCTGTGAGAAAAACACAGAGTGATTTGGTTCACTGGGAGTTAACTAGCAGTGAATGAATAAACAAGTGGGAGCATCAGAGAATTGTTCTGAGATAAAAAGTACCTTCAGGCAGCATTGAAAATATTCTTATTCAATAGGCTCTAGTACTGCTCAGCCTCTTACATAGTTTATTGTCTTTGTTTCTATCCTATTAAACGTGTGAAATATATTGTAGTCAATTTGTTTCTAGTCTCTTCATAAAAACATATATAGTTTTTCATCTTCTAGGACTCTTCAAAGTTATAAAAAAGAACAAAGAAACTACATTTTCAAATATTTTGCAAATAAAGCTGCTTCCAAAGTAAAACCCAGAATGCTTTAGCAACCGAGTTTCTTTTAGGGATAAATATGTTTAATGCATTATTGCTTCAATTGTTGCTCTTTAAATAGATGCAGCTTAAGAGTAGAGAGTAGCACATACTAAGTCTTCAAGAAGTCCATACAGTTTTCTTTTTTTTGGTCTCTAAGCTTTTATGATATAATGCATTTATAAAATAGTGTAAAATGCATGATTGGAAATATTTAAGAATATAAGCTCAAATTTTCATTTGTTGCCTCAATAAAATAATAGTTTCACATTTTAAAAAAACTGAAAATACACTCAGTTTCTCCTTGTAGACTGAAACTAGTTAATATGTCATACTTTAATTACCATCGCTATAAAATACATTGGTTGCCAGAGTTCTGGAAAAGTCTTTAACTAAATATTAAATAATAGCTAAAATATAAAATTATTAACTTCAAATATTTTAGAAAACATCACTCACTTGGGATATTATAATGTTTATTATTTTCATATTAAAATATTTTCCTGATATAAAACCAACTCTATTTTACTTGGTTTCATATTCTTTCTCCAATTTACTTTCATTTAGCTTAACTTTTCTTACATATAAATATACTTGTATAATGTAACAAAATACATTTTTGTTCTGATTTTGTTCTTTCTGCCACTTACTGACTGACCTTGCACATTGTAGTTTGTATATATATATAAAAAAATTATATTAGAGTAAGAGGTAAAGAAAGAGAGGAGAGAAACATTGATTTGTTGTTCCACTTGTTTGTGCATTCATTGGTTGATTCTTGTATGTGCCCTAACAGGAGATCAAACCTGAAATCCTGGCGTGTTAATCAGGCAGATGCTCCAACCACACTGTAGTTTATTTATCATCTTGGGCTAAGCCTAATTTCAGTGGGTACACTGGTCCAAGTTATAACATGATCTCCAGTCATAAAGATACAAAAATATTTTTTTTCCTTTGGGTAACACAAATAGCCTATAATTAGCAAACACAAATGTCCCCCCAAATAGTCTTGAGAAAGTGTTCCTTGCCTATCTAATTTCGTCTTGCACAATTTTTGCCTTCATAAGACTGTTTCTGTCATATGTTCATCTAAGTATAGAGATGACTAAAATATTCCACTAATAACTTAAAATTACTAAATACATATAAAAACATTATTTTCCTTAAAATCATTGTTTATTTTAAAGTGATGTTACATTATTTTGTATCTGATAACATCAAGCTGCCTTGCATCACTTTTAAAAACACAAACAGCCCTGGCTGAATAGATCAATAGATTAGAGCTATGTCCTGATAGCCCGTGGTTGTGGGTCCAATCCCCAGTCAAGATGCAAAATGATCAATGTTTTTCTCTCTCTCTAAAACTCCATAAAAAATAAACACTTTTTAAAATAAGGGTTAATTCTTTGCTTTAAAATATACAAACATATTCATCTTAATAATTTATATCAAACTTTATAATATTATTTTATAATCTAAACACTTCCTTTTTATACACATGATGAAACATAAGGAAATTTCTATGCCAATTAGCAGTACTTTGAATATTTTTCTAAGCATTTATTCTCACTTTTGAAGCTTATTTATCTAGCTTAATACAGCATGTCCTAATTTTTTCATTTTATATTTGCTACATTATAATGCATTAATTTTCATCACATACTCATCTAAAATGCTCATTGGTAGTCTCTTATTTGCAACAATTTTATAAATCTATCTGGCTATTTCAATTTTAAATGGTCCCGGTACAGTATATAAAGACATCTCATTGAGCGTTCTTTTAGAATTTTAACTTGCTTTTACATTTTATTACGTGAGAACCAAAGAAAACAATTGGTCAAGTATTTTACACAGTTCTTATTGATATTTTTCTCTGTGAAGGTTTATTATTTTTATTGGCTTTATTTTTTAAAAAGACTATGCATTGCATAATAAAATAGATGTATATAATAATTTATACACCCTTCAATAACCACTTAGTGAATGATAGTAGCTCTTTATAATATTCACGAGAAATTATGTTTATCAGTCATTTTGGCAAATTCATAATGATTTGCCAACATAATATCTCAAGGACTCTTTTAATTCACAATAGTAAGACTTAAATGTTATATATATATTTTTTATGAGTTAAATGTTATATTTTAATATTTCTCCATATTCAACAACTAGCTATAGTTTGATCCATAGCTATTAACTCTTAGAGATGAATTTTTACTGAGCTCATCACAAATAAAAGCTTTGTTTAAAAAGTGGACAGACAAGCTTGGAGATGAGGATTTCAAACCGTATTTTGTCATCGAATATATTTCAGTTGATTTTTATTTTTAGTTTAAAGAAATAATATCCCAGAGGGATACATTTCCCAAAGCAGGCACATGGAGACCTGGCCCAGGGCTTTATACACCAACACCCAAGCTTCTAACCACTAAGCTAAACTTCCTCCTTTCTGAACTGCTTGTGAGTGACTTGTGCTTTACCCGGGTCTGATCCTTTGGTATTTTTAGGACATCCAAATAAATAACAGTCCAATTTACTCTATCCTTTTGATCATTTTTTCTACTAAAATCCATTGATTTTAGAAAATTGTGTAATAGACAATGCTGTAACTAAACAGTAGTCCTCATTCAAAATCAGATATTCAGTTTTCAGTTTGAAGATGGGATGTGCTCAGAGGTGACTGTATGCCTGGATTGTGAAACACTGGACTTCATGTATTTTGAAAACTCTTCTAACTTTATTCACAATTTTCCCTTGTTACATTGCTCGGTATGCTCTTTGCAGCACCATTACTCCATCCCAACATAGCGTGCAGGGTAAGTGTCCCCTGGAGCTAGTTGTATTCCCAGTCTTTAAATTAGCTGATTATGGGCTGAAGTAGATGTCATTCTCTCTGAGGTGTGGAACTTCTCTCTCTAAAATGACCAATCTCTACAGACCAATTAAGCAAAAGAATGCTGAGCTCGCTTCTGACAGGTGAAGCTCTCAGAACACACAGCAACTGTCAGCCTGTGTACCTTTAAGCAATTTCTGTGAAGAGCATTTTTTGAAAGGTTTAGCAAATGAGTTTGAGTACAGCTGTGCACAGTGTTTCGCAGAGCCAGCAGAACTAAGGAAATGTAAGTTTTTGCCAGTTTCCAAAAACAGCGATCTTCTTTCATAAACAAGAGCATGTAGCATTGCATGGGCTGCCTTCACTCTAAAGATGGTTTTCATTGCGGGTAAGCAGCTGTCTTGAACTCAGATCACCTTGTGGCCTTCAGCTGCTTAAACATAAAAGGGCAAGTCAAGTTTTGTTGAATAGATTTGGCTAAGCTTGGACTTTGATCTTTTACCCTAAGCTTTTATCTTCTTTTCAGAGTTTCTCAGCAGCCTTTTCTACATAATGATCTCTGAAATGCTGTCACCACTAATAGATCTCAGACCTTTTTGAAGGAATATCATATGTATATTACTTGAGTATCAAGCTGCCTACATTTTCTTTATTTAACATGAACTTTATATCAGCTTGGCATGGAATGGTTAGAACCTAGGTTTCTGAATCTAGCAGACCTGGAATGGAGCTCTGAGTTCAACCGCCTAATAGTAGAGTGTTTCTGGCTTTGTTAGTTAAACCTTTCTATTAGCCTTATTATTACCAATTCCTGCTTCAAAGATCATAGTTAACTGCATGTGTTCACACACCTGCAGTATGTCTGAAGCATGTCTGACTCATTGTGCATACTCAGTGAGTTTCTCTTATTCACACTCTATGAACTTCTAAAGAATAAATTCTGTTTTGAATCTTTTTTAAAAAGATTATATATATATATATATATATATTTAAAAGATATATATATATAATTATATATTTTTAAAAGATTATATATATATATATATATATATATATATATATAGAGAGAGAGAGAGAGAGAGAGAGAGAGAGAGAGAGAGGAAAGACAAGAAGAGGGGAGAGACATGAGAAGTATTAACTCACAATTGCAGCACCTTAGTTGTTCATTGATTGCTTTCTCATATGTGCCTTGATGAGGGGGTGGGGTGGGGGGCTCCAGTTGAGCCTATGTTCCCTTGCTTAAGCCAGTGACCTTGGTCTCAAACTAGTGTCCACGGGATCATGTGTATGATCCCACATTCAAGCTGCAACACTGTGCTCCAGCCAGAAGAGACCACGCTCAAACCGGTGATCTTGACGTTTTGAACCTGAGTCCTCAGCATCCCAGGCCAATGTTCCTTCCACTGTACTACCACCTGCCTGATCAAGCAAAAGATTATATTTTTAATAGAAGACTCCCCTGAGTTTTTCAATTATACTCCAGTGCTCATCAGCATTATGATGATCTTTCACTCAGAAAAGAGTAGTGTTTAAAGCAATCAGATCCATAAAATAATTTTCTATGATCCACAATATAAGAATTATTGTTATATCTTTAAATGTAGTCTAAAAAAAAAACAAAAAGGAGAGTAATATTTTGTGACACATGAGAACGATATGCAATTGTAATTTTAGTGCCTCTAATAAAATATAACTGGAATACGGACATGCCGATATGTTTAGATATGGTGTAGGGCAGCCTTAGTGCCACGTAGCCCAGATGAATAGTTGTGATAGAAACTGTATGACTACAATGCCAAAACTTATCCACTGCTCACAAAATTTAGGGGATATTTCAATATGCATATAAAGCAATAAAAAAAAGAAGCATTTGATTTTTTATTTCAACAATAACATCAGAAAAGCAAATGACAAGTCAAAGAATGTTGTTGGATTATGCAAATGAGATGCAAAACCAACTTTTATTTCATTGGTGAAAATGCACTCTACAAAAGGCTGACAGTACTGGAGTATCTGCACATTTCCCAATCCTTTCATTTTCGTGAGCAGTGTACTGTCTGGCTCTTTACAGACTCATTGTCTGAAGAAGTGGGTCAGGTCTTGTCAATGCATTAAGAATCTTGACCCAGATATTAAAATTTAATATGGAACCAAGCAAAATATTTACACTAACTTTGTGTATTATTGCTTATATATTGTTGGGTTGTTGTTGTTTTAGTTTTTTTTTTTTTTTTTTTTTTTTTTTTCCCGAAGTTAGAAGTGGGGAGGCAGACAGACTCCCCCATGTGCCCAACCAGGATTCACGCGGCATGCCCACCAGGGGGCGATGCTTTGCCCACGTGGGGCATTGCTCTGCTGCAACCAGAGCCATTCTAGTGCCTGAGGCAGAGGCCACGGAGTCAAGCCTTCCTCAGCACCTGGGCCAACTTTGCTTCAATGGAGCCTTGGCTGCAGAAGAGGAAGAGAGAGAGAGAAAGGGGGGGGGGGGAGGGCGGAGAAGCAAATGGGTGCTTCTCCTGTGTGCCTTGGCTGGGAATTGAACCTGGGACTTCCACAAGCGAGGCCGATGATCTACCACTGAGCCAAAGGTTCAGGGCTGTTTTTTTTGTTGTTGTTGTTGTTTTTGTTTGTTTGTTTGTTTGTTTTATGAAAATTAACCTCAGAGGCAGGAGGATGAAGTCCAAAAACGTCGTTTATTCCAAAAACATATTCTCAAGTCAGCAGGCTCTAAGGCTTTGGTTTTGCTAGTAAACTTCTTTTATTTTTGTAACTAATTTTTCCTGCCTATGAAGACAAGTTTCTTACTTGGGATCAAATAATCACTAGCTTTTAGTCATTCTTTAAAATTCTGAAATTTAAATTGAGCAGGTTTTTACTGCCTTTCATCAGAAGTTCCCTTATTACTCTTGAATTTATTATGTTAGTTAATATCAAAATTAAAAGTATGTTGTTTGATATAAATACTTTTTGAAAAGCCTGATCTTGAACACTTTAAAGTGGTCTTTATGACCTCAAAATTCAGTTGCCCAGTTTGTTGTCAGAAATAATGAAAACCATAGTGCATTAATATTTTGACTCTATGTCCTTTTGACCTATAAAATGATTAAAAAGCATATCCTTTTTTCTCTTTGTACTTCAGAGTTTCCTTGAATATGCTAAATATTTTAAAGGTACTGTACTTTATGTGAAAGCTGTTTAAATGGAGTGCATTTCATTTAAATAATAAAATTGGGAAAATGGGGAGTAGAAAAAGAGAAAAAGTAACAGATATCACATTTTCTCATGTCCTTGTAAGTATTTCATGTTCTTTTCGATGTTTCATCTCAAAATAATTTTGTGCATGCACCTACAAATTCAAATGAAAAGATGGATGAAGGACAAAAGGATTCAGATCCGAAGAAACAGGACTGTAAAGTAAGCTGTTAAAAATTAGGGCAGCATGATGGCCAAGAAACAATTAGAACACTGCAATTTGGAGATAGAGTAAGTAGAGGACAAGGAATAACGCAATGTGACAGGTGAAGAATGAGCCAGGGCTTTACCTTATAAGGAGAACGACGGAGCTCTTGGGTGAGAGGGAAAATCAGATGAACATCTGCTGACTCAAACTAAGGTGTCAACAACACCCCAGAGGTTAGATAGGAAACTGAGCAAGAAAAGCATACCCATTAAGAGCTCCAGATTGTTTATGAGAAATTAAAGAGAATTATTAAAGATGAAAGCGATTTTTCTGTTCCTGTAAGTGTAGAAGTATTTTGTCTTTGGGTGCTTCCTTCTTCAATATGTACTCAAGGCACTAATTTCTTTTGTAAACTTTTAATGGAATAAAATGTCTAATATGTTGTATAAAGTGTATGTGATTTTTGTAAATACCATAATTGAAACAACTATAGCTCTGCTTAACAACCGAATTATTCAGAAAAATGTCAACATGATTTGACTGTTGTGACTGATTACTTTAAAACCTGTTGCCCGTCAGTATTTTGCTACATAACTAAATATTTAATTATTTACAAATAACAGTACAAACTACATGAGCACAGTAGTCTGAGGGAATATATATTTTTTAAGTGTGAAATAAACGTCATTTACTGAAACTTAATGAACTTCATTACCTTTGAGAAGAAAACCAATAGGAAACAGCAAATTTTAATTCCATACCATACCTTGTATCAGCCGTGTGCTCTGAATGCTGTTATTTACTTAGAAATATTTTGTAGCCAAAAGTCTGACAGCCACTCAATGATATTAGTAAGTAGTGTTTAGTTTTGTTTTATTTTCTCACAACTCCAGAGGATGCAATTTCTTTACTGATTTCTGGAGGCATTTTGACAAGTTTAAATATGCAGACTGGCTCCAAATATTTAGATACAATTACACATGTGTGGAGAGGCACTTGTTAAAAGAGATCTAATGACAATCACAAGATCACAAGAATATTATGCAGTGAAGATCAAAGAATAATTTAGTATCATATGGAAAAGAAGGAAATAACTAGAGATTTTGTGACGTCTTTTGTCAAAATGGAAATTCACACCTTTTCTGTTGTTCAAGGATGAGCCCAAAGGGAAATTCACCAGTTTTATATCCTCAAGTGAGTCTTTCAAAAATATTCTGTAAGTAGCAAAAGTAAGTCTGTTTTTAAAGTTTCTTTTTTTTTCTTTTTTGTATTTTTCCAAAGTGAGAAGCAGGGAGGCAGACAGACTACCAATGCGCCTGACCAAGATCCACCAGCATGCCCACCAGGGGGCGATGCTTTGCCCCTCTGGGACATTGCTCTGTTGCAACTTGAGCTGGTGGAGAAGCAGAAGGATGCTTCTCCTGTGTACCCTGGTTGGGAATCAAACCTGGGACTTCCCCACACCAGGTCAATGCTTTACCACTGAGCCAACCAGCTAGGACCTGTTTTTAAAGTTTCTTAACCACCATTTGTATTTATTGTTCCCCATCCCTACTATGATTCATATTTGTATTTGTAGAGAACTCCTTTTTTTTGTACTCACTTCTTTGACACAATTTATTCTTAAAATCCAGCCTTTTTGTGTGTGTAACAGAGACAGAGAGAGACAGAGATAGGGACAGATAAGGACAAACAGGTAGGAAGGGACAGAGATGAGAAGCATCAATTCTTTGTTGTGCCACCTTAGTTGTTCATTAATTGCTTTCTCATATGTGCCTTGATCAGGGGGCTACAGCAGACCAAGTCACACCTCGTTTAAGCCAGAGACCTTGAGCTCAAGCTGGTTAGCCTTGCTCAAACCAGGTGAGCCTGTGCTCAAGCTGGCAACCTTGGTGTTTCGTACCTGGGTCCTCCATGTCCCAGTTTGACGCTCTATCCACTGAGCCACCACCTGGTCAGGCTTAAAATCCAATCTTAATTGCTTGTCAGCAGACCAAAAATCTCAAGATAATACAAACATTCTGTAACACTTTGTAACCATTGGGGAATTATGGTATTTGATCTGTTGTTTAAAATTCCCTATAGACTTATAAGTTAAACTTATTAGAGATAAGTTTTATCATGAATCACTGAACTCACATTGCTTTATAACAGATAACAAGGATATTACATTGTACCAAAATTAATTCTATTTTTCTCTAACTCTGGAACGAGTACACTTTGAACCAGATATTTTGTTTATTAGTTACAATAGTCATATTTAGAATACAGATACCAAGTGACAGTATATAATTTTCTTTATAAAAGCACATAGCTTATCAAAATGATAAATCAGCACTAGCATGTTTTGGTGGCTAACTTTTATGCAATCTCTTTAAAGGATATTTATGTCTTTATACTCCAGGAGCCTGTTTGTATTCTGAACCAAGCACCAAAGCTGCTTACATGAACTATTTACTCATTATCTGACCCCCAGAATAAGCTCTAGACCCCTTTCCTGGATGAGAAGCTATACTCTATCCCTTGCTTTGATCAAGATTTCATATGTGTTATCATTATCATTAGTACTTTTCCTTTCTTGGTCTTGAACTAGGTATCAAAGAACAGATTACACAAAAATATGATATTCCTAAATCTTCTCTCAAGTCAGAATCACTACTTGAGGCAACAGCGACTTAGTGCTGTTTCCAAGAGCATGGACATATTGACATGGCTCTTCAAGAAACATTATTCATGCTTCTGGCATCTGATGCTTTAATGATAACTTGGTTGGGAGTTCAGATCAGATGTCATTCATTTATCCCTTCATTCAGTTGCTTGTTCAACTAAGGAAACTATTTTTAGTTCCCACTATGTGCTAAAAAGAGTCATGAAGTGGGATAAAATATGAGCTATTAGGAGCTATTAGGGGCTTACTATATCTACTGAGCTAAAAGCTTGACACTTATTTGTCATGATATAGCTTGCAAAACTACATGAAGTATGTACTAATATTACACCCATGATAGAGAAAAACCAATAAACAGTCACTTAAGTTAGATAAATTACTTAAATAGTTTTACAAAACCAAGCCAGAACAGAGTACAATTTGAATGTAGGCAGTAGAACTCCTCAGACTGCAATGTTAATCACAAAAAAATCAGGTTACTGTGTATGACTTCTCATAATCTAGTGGTAGGAGTCAAGCATTAAACAGATAATCACAGAATAGAACTATGCATAGTTGTTATGATAAAATATAGAAGGTAAAATAGCATATTAGAAAGAAAATATTTTTATGTTAGTCATCCTAGTTCATTACCATGTGGTTCCCAATTTTTTGTTATGCAAGTTAGTATGTGGAAAGGTTCAGTGTATCCTTTAACTTATATATGTGATTTTGGGGGGTCTTTTCCAAGTCTGTGTATATCCATGGCTGGCATTTTGCACTACTAATTTATTTCTCAGTTTCCTTTTTATAACAAAGTAGAGAAATTTAATATCACTTGTTGGTTAATATTGGTGAAATAAAATTGACACAATTTAACTTAAAATGTGTAATTATTGTGAAACTAATAAATCATTCCTAGTAATTTATACATTCTATATCACAAATAAAGAGAAATGCATGTATATCTTTCATGTATCTATATCTTGACTCCATATCTGTCTTCAGTTATGACCCTATTTTCTGTTGCTTTTTATACTAAAACTCAATTTCCTATAATCCATTTCAACCTTTTGAATTTCTTTTCTTTGAAAAACTTCTGCCCCAGCACTTTCCTAAAAGTGAACATGCATATATATATATATATCTTTACCAAACTCCCTATTATGAAGACCAGTAATCCTGAGCCTCTCCCCAATTAACATGCTCTCTCTGGAGCATTAAAAACACCAAGCCCATCTTTCTTCAAATATGAAATTTCCTTGACTCCTCTAATCCCAGGGACTATGGGATTTCTTTCTCCTCTACTTGTGTGTCCATCTGAGTTCAATTATTTTGGGTTTACTCCTTTTCTCAACTTCTAAATATTGTTTATCTCAGAGAGATGAATTATTTTTAATATGAAACTATCTATATATCTAGAACATGTGTTTGTATTCTGTCTTACATGCTACCCTGAATATCAGACTCATGTATCCACATCCTACTAATAATTTATGCACCCCTTCATTCACTTTTATCATTCTTACAACAAGCATTTTTTTCTGGTAAATGTTTAAATCAGTTTTGTAGATGCGAGGAATTTAATTTTGAACAAATGAGACATAATCTTCACAGGAGTGGCTGAAATGTGAAACTTTGGAAGTAGGGATACAAAATACTGTGAATGAACCTGTAGTTAATCAAGATAGGATCATTTTTCTCCTACTTCACATCAAACTTGGCTTAATAAAGCAGTTTGTTCAGGTTTTGAATAGAGAAAATGAATGCTTTCAACATATTCTTTCTGATTTTTCTGCCTTTTCTTTAGAGAAGATAAAAGCAGGTGTATTCAAAGGACTTCAAATTAGAACCCTTATATGTGCTGAAGAATTTGCCAGGAAGATAAATAAGGAGGAGAAAGCAGCATGGCAGTCTTTTGTGGCAGTTATGAAGAACTCCTTGGCAACAAAAAAAGCCGAAAACTATGAACTTCTGATTCAAAGGATGCTGTTGGCTTTCTGTGACATTGGATGTAACATGAGCATTAAGATTCACTTCCTGAACAGTCATCTTGATAAGTTTCCCTAAAATCTTGGAGCCCTTGGTGATGAGCAGGAAGAACGCTTTCATCAAGATCTGAAGAAGATGGAAGAGCATTATCAGTAGTGATGGGACAGAAATATGATTTCAGACTACTGCTGGAGCATCAAATGAGATTGTCCTCAGTAAGTACAGAAACGCAAGAGCTACAAATGCAAATTTTTGCCTGAATAGAATTTAAATAAGTTTTGTGCATATTTTATGATTAAAATAAGTGTTTTTATATGTTCTATTTCAAAATTGTAGCCCAATTTTGATGCAATCATATCTTTTAGTGTATTAGTGTATTTACTGCATTATATAAATTATTATATTTTCATAAAAATGATGCCCAAGAGGACATTCTACTTCATTGTGTTCAACTAAATGTTGAAAATATTACAGTAAGATGAAAACCTAAAATTTTGAATTGCAGAAAAACTGTAGGTTACAGAGAAAAACTAATGTCAGATTTGAGATCAGCACACTCATATTAGGTAAGAACAAGTGTTTTTGTGAATGCAACAAAAGTTTTGTTCCGCAGTGGTATCTTTTGTTAGTAAAATTTTGAGTATAATCAAGTTCATTAACATAAGAAATAACAGACCTGATAGTACTGACACATTTGATACATGACTTTCAGATTTCAATTATTCTTAAAAACATTTTAGTGCCTGCAACAACGTATAACATTTTAATATACTTTATGAAGCATAAAATTTGCTGAATTTTCATCTTTCCAATAATTAGCTACAATGCTCCACAATAAGTGAGACCAGGTCTTACCATTATATCAGCTTACCAGCATATCCATTGATAATTTCCACATTTAGATTTTCGAAAGTAACAAGAAAGTAGTCTTCTTTTCTTTTTATTTTTTTTTTATTTTTATTTTATTCATTTTTAGAGAGGAGACACAGAGTGAGAGAGAGAGAGAGAGAGAAAAGGGGGGAGGAGCTGGAAGCATCAACTCCCATATGTGCCTTGACCAGACCAGTGCAGGGTTTTGAACTGGTGACCTCAGTGTTCCCAGGTCGACGCTTTATCCACTACACCACCACAGATCAGGTGAAAGTAGTCTTCTTTTGATGGATAAACTAAGTGTCAAGAAACAGAAAGTTTTTGTTTTGTTTTGTTTTGTTTTTTGTTGTTGTTGTTGTTTTTCTGTGTGTATGTGTATTGAATTTATGGGCATGACAGTGCTTGACAAAAGTATACAGGTTTTAGGTGCACAATTCAATAACACATCATCTGTATTACGGTGTGCTCACCACCACAAGTCATGTCTGCTTCCATCACTCTTTCCCCCCTGTACTCTCTTCCACCTCTCCCCACCTCCAATCCCACCAAGCAGTCACCATACTGTTTTTTATGTTCATGAGTGTATTCCCTCTTTTTTTCTATCTCTTCACCCTCCTACACCCCAACCCATGCCTCCCAAAAGCTGACAGTTTGCTGATGATCAGTCTGTCTCTATTATGCTTATTAGTTCATTTTGTTTATTAGATTCCTCCTGTGAGTGAATTTATATGGTTTTTCTCTTTCTCTGACTGGCTTATTTCACATAGCAGAATGATCCATCTATGCTGTTACAAAGGATAAGCTTTCCATTTCTTTTTTTTTTTTTTTACAACCAAGTAATATTCCATTGTGTAAATGTACCAGAGCTTCTTTTTATTCACTCAGCTACTGATGTATACTTTTGCTGTTTCCAAATTTTGGACATTGTAATAACGCTGCAATGAAGATAAAGATGAATATATTCCTATGAATTAGTTTTTTGAAAAATTTTTGGATAAATTCTCAGAAGTAGAATCACTGGATCATAAGGCAGTTCCATACTTAATTTTTTGAGGTAACTTCATACTGCTTTCTACAGTGACTGCTTCAATCTGTGTTCCCACCAACAGTGCACAAGTATTCCTTCTTCTCTACATCCTCACCAGCATTTGTTGTTTGATGATTTATTGATGATAGCCATTCTGACTGGTGTGAGTGATATCTCATTGTGGATTTAATTTGCATTTCTCTGATGACTAGTGATGTTGAACATCTTTTCATATGTCTATTGGCTATCTATAAGTCCTATTTGCAGAAGTGTCTCATCAGGTTCTTTGCCCACTTTCAATTTTTTTTTTTTTTTTTGGTGTTGAGTTTTGTAAGTTCTTTATAAATTTTGTAAATTGACCCCTTATCCAAAGTATTGGTGAATATTTTCTTCCATTCAGTGGTTTGTCTTTTCATTTTGTTCATGGTTTCATTAGTTGTGTGAAAAAGTCTCATTTGTTTATATTTTTTGTTTTGTTTTTATTACCTGAGAAGATATATCAGAAAAATATATTTCTATGAGAAATGTTTCAGATTTCACTGCCTAAGTTTTCTTCTAGGCTATTTTATGGTTTTAAGTCTAACATTTAAGTCTTCAATCAATTTTGAATTTATCCTGTGAATGGTGTAAGGTGGTCTAGTTTCATTTTCTTGTATTTTTTCAATATCCCCAACACCATTTATTGCATAGACTATCATTGCCCCATTGTATATTTTTACCTTTTTGTTCAAATATTAATTGACCATAAAAGCATGGGCTTATTTCTGATCTCTTTATTGCATTCATTAATCTACACATATTTTTATGCCAGTATTATGCTGATTTGATTAGTACTCTAGACTTGTAATATAAATTAATATTAGTATGTTTTCTCCTTTCGCATGATGGCTGTAACTATTTGGCATCTCTCTTTTTTCTTTTTCTTTTTTACAGGAACAGAGAGAGTCAAAGAGAGGGATAGATAGGGACAGACAGACAGGAATGGAGAGAGATGAAAAGTATCAATCATTAGTTTTTCGTTGCCATTGACACCATAGTTGTTCGTTGATTGCTTTCTCACATGTGCCTTGACCGTGGGCCTTCAGCAGACTGAGCCACCTATTGCTGGAGCCAGCAACCTTGGGTCCAAGCTGGCGGGCTTTTTGCTCAAGCCAGATGGGCACACGCTCAAGCTGGTGAGCTTGGGGTCTGAACCTGGGCTCTTTCGCATCCCAGTCTGATGCTCTATCCACTGTGCCACCGCCTGGTCAGGCCTTGGCATCTCTTGTAGTTTGATATATATATATTTAATTTCTTTTTTTATTTTATTCATTTTAGAGAGGAGACAGAGTGAGAGAGAGAGAGAGAGAGAGAGAGAGAGAGAGAGAAAGGGGGGAGGAGCTGGAAGCATCAACTCCCATATGTGCCTTGACCAGACCAGTGCAGGGTTTTGAACTGGCGACCTCAGTGTTCCCAGGTCGATGCTTTATCCACTGCGCCACCACAGGTCAGGCAAAGTTTGATAAATATTTTTGAAATACTTTTTTAGTTTTGTGAAGTACAATGTTGGTACCTTGATAGAAATTGCCTTGACTGTATGGATTGCTTTAGGTAGTATGGATTTTTCAATGATTGTAATTCTTCCCATCTAGGAATATGATATGTGCTTTCACTTATTTGTAGCTTCTTAAATTACTCTCTTTAGTGTTTTATAATTTTCTGATTACAGCTCTTTTACATCCTTGGTTAAATATATTACTAGTTATTTGTTTTTTTGTTGTTGTTGGTGGTGTTGTTTTAAACAATTGTGAATGGGATTGTCTTTAGTTCTTCTTTCTGATGGTTCATTACTGCTGTATAGATTTAAGGCTAATCTTCCGAGTTAATATATAAATGATCTGAGTCTGTTACAGAGTCTGGACATTAGAGCAAGTTTTTTCTCAGCCCTGATAGATATTAGAGAAACTTTAGAAATATATTTATGTACATACTCTACCTTAGAAATTCTAATTTACTTGGTCTAACAGTAAAGTTTATAATATTCTTAATATATACCTGTATTTCAAATAGCAACTATGTGGAGGAATCATCCATCTAAGAATGACTGTATTGGTCAAGATTCTGGTGGGAAATAGATGACACAATTAAATTATTAATAGAAAATATATTTTTACAAGGATGAGAGCAGATTTTAGAGACCAAAGAGGGATAAGATTACTAATCTGGAAGTTGTTAGTTCCCCAAGCTTGTAGGAGCCAGAGAAGAGGTTGGTGTTAATAAAACCTGGCAACAAGTTGCCATTGAAGTTGGGTTTCTGGAGAAGAAACTTGGCCATGGGCTTGTTTTTTTTTTATTTTAATGGTTTACCAAAACAGACCATGTGAAGAAAGAAGATATGGATGTGTGTGTGAAGGAGGAGTGGAGTAAATAGCCCCTTTACTCCCTTTGGCTGCTCTGCACTCTCTGGCCAGCACCTCCAACTAACTAAAAGTTTAAGTAATTGCAAACACATCTTCTTGGCCAGTATACTCAACTTGTTTACTTCATTGATTTATTTCATAGAACAAGTATTACCTTCTAATAATGATATATTTTATTTCTTGTAGCAGTGTATTTTATGTTACTTTTTATTATAAGTACTCATGGGGGTGGAGATCATTGTCCTACATTGATGGTTTACTACTGCAGCCTCAGAGCCCCCGACCCTGTTGTACGAAATATAAATGTATCTTGAATGAAGCAGACATATCCATCATAATAGCAAGATATTTTCACATGCAACATAATTGATTTGGAAATAAATTAAAGCAATTTATGTAATTGATTTATAAAATAATTCTAAAAATACCAATAGAGGTATTACAACCTGTGTGGGATGGAGCTGTAGCATTATGTACAGGAAGCTTTTAAGCATAAATGCTTAATTTTAAGAGAAGACTGAATAAACGTAATTAGCTAAACATACAAGTTACAAAGTTCAAGTACATAAGGCAGAATATGCTGGCAGCAAGTAGAAAAAAATAATAGTAATTAAGTAAAAAACTCAGTTATTTTATAAAAGGAAACATATAAGCAAACCCTTTGTCAAGATGATTAAAAAGAAAGATTAAATAATTTTACATCTTTAAAAAACAAGGATATGGCTACAGATGTCACCATAATTAGATAGTAAGGTGCATATTATGAAAAATTATAGGCAATAAATAAACAGATGTAAATGAAATAGATGGAAACTTACTATACTATGAAATATAATCTAATAAATACACTCAAGAAGAATTATAGAATCTGAAATATTTTTAATAATTAAATAAAAAGAATTAGTAATTAAAAACTCTCTACCCAGAAATATTATCTTCCCAGAAGGAATTCCAAGCAATTTTATCAAACATGTAAGTTACCACTAATTCTACTTTATACGAACTCTTCCAGAGAGTTTTTTCACCAACTCTCTTCCAGAGGAAATTTCAATTATACATAAATTCTTACAAGGGAAAACATCACACCTTCTCAGGTATTTTATGAGGCTAACATAAATAATTGATTCTGGAACATTTGGTTAACAATATGAAAAAAAAATGAAATTTTACATTATACTGTACTCAAAAATCAATTTCAGGTGGATTAAAGTCTTAGATATAAAATCCAAACTTTTAAAAATTTAGAAATTATTATAAGGAAATGTGTTACAATTTTTGACTAAAGAAAAATTTCTTCAACAAGACACAGTGCAAATGATAAGACAAACACTTGATTCATAAAATAAGTTCTTAGGTTGATCAAAAGTCAAACAACATACAGGGAGAATGGTGAAAACTTTTACACCTATAACTTTAAGATATTATTATTTAAAATATATGAAGAAATTATTATAATCAATGTAAAATAAAAAGCACAATAATATAATATTTTAATGAAGAAAAAAGATTTCATTAATATTTAAAAATTTACTCAATTTATTAATAATCAAAAAATACAAAGGAAATTCACAATGAAATGCTACCTCACACCTTTAAAATACGTAAATATTAAAATTTACAATTATATCAGACACTGTAGAGGTTCTAGAGTAACTATAAATTGAATTTACATTTTGGCACTAGCTAGTTAAGTTGAAAATGTTGAATTCTATAATCCAAAGATTACATTTCTATGTTGTTTTCTCACAAAATTGAAGCCTTTGTTCAGAAATAAAGGTGGGGTATCTAAATGTGTTTGGACAGTAATATTAAAAAAATTGAGATACATGTCTAATAAATTAAAATAAAATATGATGGTTAACATAAATGAACTATTGCTATATTCATTCATATTAATTAGTCTCTTAAATATGAAATGAAAGTCATTACATATGTATATATTAGTTTTCATTTACATAGTAAAATTAAACTTTATATGGGATGAATTTATAAGTGATAACATCCCGAACAGGAAAAATATAGTTAGTAAAATTTAGTGTACATATTTTCTTTGTAAATTACTTCCCTAGCCTACTTATTGTAAAAAACTATAAGGCTGCCTGCCTGGTTTAAGTGATCTCAGGTCAGTAGCAAAGCTTCATTTGAGAATTACACTGAAGACCCCTTTTTCTCAACTAACTATTCTCTCTTTGAAAATCAGTGTCTCCATTTTTGATGGCCTTTCAGAGGGCCTACATATATTAGCTGCTCTTCATAAACTGCATTTCTTTTCAACCTTCAAGCCATAAAGTTAAGTGCACACATCAAAATTCCATGATCAAGTAAAAGTGGTAAAACTCGATGTAGAGTAAGGCTCTGAGAGCCCCTGAATGCAGCATAATTTGAGCTGACAACTGGCAGCCTCAGTGACCTTACTTCTGCTGCATTGCCACCTCCCTCTTAGCTGACGTGCACAGCTTTGTTCACATTTCCCAAAGAATGAGTTGAATAAGTGAGAAAAATGCAAGTTTTGTTGGCTCTGCAAGATATGCTGGCACCCACCAAAACTGCTGACAGCATTGTCAGAAGTAGTCTGAATGAGAAGGAGAAATGGAAATCCTTCCTCCTGCTAAAATGTTAAGCATTATATATGCCTGTTCCCTTCTGGAATGAGAGACATGAGATGTGGAAACACTTCAATAGATGAACAGTGCTTAATCATTTGGCTAGAAAATCAGGGATTTCCATACTAAAAAGTATGAAAGGTTGTTGAAAAGTTCTACAGATATACTTTGCAATAACAGGTATATCTGAACAGGTATATCATCATGAGAATTTTAAAAATATTGTTTGTTTTATTTGCATACTCATAGAAGGATCCCTGTGGAGAGAATAAAAAATAAAAGTCATCTAGCCTCTGTCTACAACAATCATATTGCTTTGCATTGAGCTCTTAGAAAAAAAACAAAAGTGGCCATAAAATCATAGACCAGTCATTTGGAGCTCATTCATGCACATATCATCTTATTAAGGTTGAATTGTCTGACCAGTGAATAAACCTTCTATAACTCACTAACAAGCTTTCAGATAAGCAAAAGCAATACAAAACAAAACAACAAAAAACCCAAACAGACCACTGTTTGATGCAACATCAAAATACATAGATCTCTGGCAAGAAACTAAGTTCCAAAAAATGACAACTTCACTCAAGATGCATGCACCCAAAAAAATTTTAACAACTCAAAGCATAAAGCCTGACCTGTGGTGGCGCAGTGGATAAAAGACTCGACCTGGAACACTGAGGTCACCAGTTGAAAACTCTGGGCTTGCCTGGTCAAGACACATATAGGAGTTGATGGTTTCTGCTCCTCCTCCTGTGTGTCTCCCTTCTCTCTCTCTCTCTCTTTTTCTCTCTCCTCTCTCAAATAAATAAATAAAATCACTAATTAAAAATAAACAACTCATAGCATAAAAATGTTGAGAAGGGCAAGATAATTGACTAACACACATGAATTCTTAAGACACCGTCCCATCCAAGAAATTCTAAAATATCTGAGTGGTTAATTTTCAGGTGTTTCTGTTCTGATTTGAAAAATTACTAAAAATATTTTTTTTAACTCCATGAGCTAAAAGATACCTGACCTGTGGTGGCACAGGGATAAAGTAGCATCCTGAAATGCTGAAGTCTCTGGTTCAAAACCCTGGCCAGTCTTGGTCAAGGAACATGTGGGAGTATATGCTTCCTGCTTCACCCTGCCTTCTCTTTCTCTCTCTTTCTCTTTGTCTTCCCTTTCTAAAATGATAAAAATATTTTTCTGCCAATACCATGCTGTTTTGAATGTCGTGGCTCTATAATATAATTTGAAGTCAGTTATTGTAATGCCCCCTGCTTCGCTCTTTTTCCTTAGTATTGTTTTGGCTATTCGGGGTTTTTTATAGTTCCATATAAATCTGATTAATTTTTGTTCCATTTCTTTAAAAAGTGCCATTGGAATTTTGATGGGAATTGCATTGAATTTGTATATTGCTTTGGGTAATAAGCTCATTTTGACTATATTTTTTTGCATGGTATTGGCATAAAAATAGACACTCAGGCCAATGGAACAGAATAGAAAGCCCAGAAATAAAACCACATATATATGGTCAAATAGATAAGGGGGCCCACAACACACAATGGAGAAAAAAAAGCCTTTTCAACAGAGGGTGCTGGGAAAACTGGAAAGCCACATGCAAAAGAATGAAATTCAACTATCATTTGTCCCCTTGTACTAAAATTAATTCAAAATGAATCAAAGACCTAAATATAAGACCTGAAACAATAAAGTACATAGAAGAAAACATAGGTACTAAATTCATGGACCTTGGTTATAAAGAGCACTTTATGAATCTGACTCCAAAGGCAAGGGAAGTGAAGGCAAAGATAAATGAATGGAACTACATCAGACTAAGAAGCTTCTGCACAGCAAGAGAAACTGACAACAAAACAAACAGATAGCCAACTAAATGGGAGATGATATTTACAAACAACAGCTCAGATAAGGGCCTAATATCGAAAATATAAAAATAACTCATAAAAATCAACAACAAACAAACAACCCAATAAAAAAATGGGAATAGGACATAAACAGACACTTTTTCCAGGAAGAAATACAAATGGCCAACAGATATATGAAAAGATAATCATCTTCATTAGTTATTAGAGAAATGCAAATCAAAATTACAATGAGATACCACCTCATGCCTGTTAGATTAGCTATTATCAACAAGACAGGTAATAACAAGTATTGGAGAAGCTGTGGAGAAAAAGGAACCCTCATCCACTGTTGGTGGGAATGTAAAGTAGTACAACCATTATGGAAGAAAGTATGGTGGTTCCTCAAAAAACTAAAAATAGAACTACCATATGACCCTGCAATCCCTCTACTGGGTATATACCCCCAAAACTCAAAAACATTGGTACGTAAAGACACATGCAGCCCCATGTTCATTGTAACATTGTTCACAGTGGCCAAGACATGGAAACAACCAAAAAGTCCTTCAATAGATGACTGGATAAAAAAGATGTGGTACATATATATTATGGAATACTACTCAGCCATAGGAAATGATGACATCGGATCATTTACTACAACATGGATGGACCTTGATAACATTATACGAAGTGAAAAAAGTAATTCAGAAAAAAACAAGAACTGTATGATTCCACATAAGAGGAACATAAAAATGAGACTAAGACACAATTATTAGAGTGTGGTGGTTACAGGGGAAAAAGGGACGGAGAAGAAGGAGGGGTGGGTGAGGGGAGGGCACAAAGAAAACCAGATAGAAGGTGACGGAAGACAATCTGACTTAGGGTGATGGGTATGCAATATAATTAAATGTCAGGATAAACCTGGGTATGATTTCTCTGAACATTTGTACCCTAATTTATTAATGTCACCCATTAAAATTAAAAAATAAAAAGAAAAAGGTAAAAAGAAAAATAAAAGAAAAAATAAAAATAAAATATTTATGAGCTAAGAGACAAAGATGGCCTAAACAACTGCCATAGTTATGGTTTTTCAGAGAAACAGAACTAATGAAAATAGATATGTACATGCATATTAAATTATATACATGTTTATATTTTATATATTTATAAAATATATCATTTATTTTAATATTTTATATATTAAATATTATACAAAGAGAGAACGAGAAAGAGTTTTTATTGTGAGGAATTGTCTCACTCAATTAAAGAGATGATTATAGAAGCTAAGAACTTCCTTCACCTTCTTCTGCTAGCTGGAGATCCAGGAATGCTGATGGTGTAATTCTAGTCTGAGTCAGCTCTGAGAACCAGTTATAAATATCGGTACAAAAGCAGTAGAGAAGACCAGTGTCCCTCCTCAAGCAGGCAGACAAGCAGTAAAGGGGAGAATCTTCCTTTAATCCCTTTTTTGCTCTAAACAAGTTCATTGGATATTGTTCATTCTTATTGGGGTAGACAGTCTAGTGAGTCTACCAATTCAAATGCTGTAAGATCATTTGACAACATCCTTACAGACACCAAGAAATAACATTTAATCTTAGTACCATGTGGCCCAGTTGGGTTGACACATAGAGTTAATCATTACTACTATATAGTCAGCCTAACTTCTCATTATTTTCCAGTTTACTGGTCCACTTTCATAAGGATAGGTACACAGAATGTGCAGACAGGAGAAGGCCAAGTTAAGGAAAGAGATCAATACTGAGTTGGCTTGAGTAAATTGCCTCAATTAGGTGAGATTTGGTTTGTTTGATTTGTTCATGTGTAATATGTTTTTAGTAAAATTGCTCAAATAAAATAATTGCCTAATTTGATTATATGTAGTGTGTAAAATAATATACAAATAAGAGATATTATTAGAGGCATTTTACAACATTGCATTTAATTATAGACATTTATCTGTATTGCAATTATGATATTTATTTTGGGGTATATCATTTCACTTTTGTGGGGTTACTTAAAAAAAATGACCACAATATATCCTGGCATTCCTGTGTGCATGCCCTTTTGAAAAGTGATCTTACAATCCTGGCCGAGTAACTCAGTTGGTTAGTTTCTCCTCACCAAGTACTAAGTTTGCAGGTTTGATTTCCAGCCAGGGCACAAACAAGAATCAACCAGTGAATACAGAAACAAGTAAAACAACAAATAGATGTTTTTTCTCTCTTCCATCCTCTCTCTTTAAAATAAGATAAAAAAATAGAAAAACATTAATTTAAAAAAGAAAATAAATAAAAGTGATCTTACAATTTCTGCCATCAAAATAAGGAGTCTATTTCCTCACCTCTGGAAACTAGGCTGCTCAAGTGGCTTGCTTGTTCAATTAGATATAAGTAAACATGCTTTTAGTACAGTATTAAAAAGTCCTTGAGTACTTGAGCTTGCCTTCTTTTGCTACAGCAAACCCTGAGACCATCAGCTTGTGAACAAACTAGCAACCATTTTAGAGTACATGAGACTTTGGTGTTTAGTACATTCATAATATTGTGTGACTACTACCTCCATCTATTTTTCATTATTTCCAAAAGCACACAAACAAAACAAACAAACAACAAAGACCATACCCATTAAGCAATCACTCTCTATTTCTCCTTTCTCCAACCCCTGATAACTGTAATAGTTTTCTGTGTCTATGAATTAAACTATTCTGGATATCATATTAAATGTACTAATGTGCCATATATATATATATATGCCATATATATATATATATATATATATATATATATATATATATATATATATATACTTTAAAGAGAAGAAAGGAGAGAGATTGGGAGAGAGGGGAGGAGAGAAAGAAACATCAATATGTGGTGCCTATTTATGCATTTATTGGTTTATTCTTTTTATAATTTTTATTTATTTTAATTTATTGTATTAACATAAATTCAAGTGTCTCACTCTATATAACTCCATCACCCCCACTCCGGTGTCCCCCATTAAACCCCCTTTACCCCCCTCCCCCTAACTCCCTCCCTCCTTCCCTCTGGGATTTGCTATCCTGTTATCTGTATTCTGTGTTATGTATATATAATTTCACTAATCCGTTCACTTTCTCTGATCCCATTCCTTCATCCCCCTGACCTCTGACAGCTGTCCCTCTGCTCTCTGTGACCTTGCCTCTACTTCTATGCTGTCCCTCAGTTCACTTTGTTCATTAGATTCCACATATAAATGGGATCATATATTTGTCTTTCTCTACCTTAGCATAATAATCTTCAGGTCAATCCATGCCATCATAAAAGGTAAGATTTCCTTTTTTTGTCATGGCTGCATAGTATTCCATTGTTTATATGTACCACCAGTTTTTATTTCACTTGTCCACTGATGGACATCATTGGTTTATTCTTGTATGTGCCCTGACCAGGGATCGAACCTGCAACCTTGACTTATTGGACAATGCTTTAACCAACTTAGCTACCCAGCCAGGGAAGTATGTTCCCTTTTATGTCTTATTATTTTATTTTGAGGTTAGCAAAATGATTTTAGGGTTTATATACATTGTTGCAGTTATCAGTACTTCATTTCTCCATGCTGAATATTCCACGGTATGCATATACTATGTTTTCTTTAGCTATTCATCTATTCATGAAGATTTGAATTGTTTTCACATTTTAGCAAATAGTGCTGCTATGAACATTTATGTGCAAGTATTTGAGTATCCGTTTTTAAGCTTTTGTCATATATCTCGATGTGGAATTGCAGTTTTAAATGGTAATACTATGTTTAAATTTTTTGACCATTTTTTTTAACACTTTCAACATTGCCAACCATTTTACACTGCTATTTTTGCTCCAGTAAAGTAGAAGAGTTCCAATCAATTTCTCCACATATTTGCCAACATTTGTAATTTTTAATTTCTGTTATTATTGTTATCATTACCCAAGAGGATGTAAAGTGGTAACTAATTGTCATTTTAATTTGTATTTCACTAATAAGTAATGATGCTTACAATTAATCTTTTTATACTTTGTTGGCTATTTGTATATCTTCTTTGGAAAAATGTTTGTATAAATCTATGCATTTTTAATTGTCTTGTATTTTTTTTGTTAAATTGCAAAAGTTCTTTATGTATGCTGGATACTAGACCTTTATCAAATATATGATTTGCAAATGTTTTCTGTCAGTATGTAGATTGTATTTTTTCTTTCTTTCATATGAAGCTACTAGAACTCTCATGTTGGAGTTTGGAATGCAAAATTGTACAGCTTGAAAGTAGTTTGGCAGTGCCTTTTTTCTGTTAAACAATTATTTATCATTTAGCTCAGCATTTGTACTCTTAGGACATTTTGCAAGGAAGATGAAAGCCTATTTCAACACAAAGATTTATGTGAATGCTCATAGAAGCATCATCCATAATTGTTAAGGACTGAAATTAATACAATGCTCATCAAATAGTGAATAGAGAAACAAAACAAATTGTGCTACATACACATTATAGAACACTTCTCAGCTATGTAAAGGAATAAAAACAATTGAATCTCAACAATATTATGCTATGTGTAAGCAGTCTAATCCAAAGACTATATGTTGTGTTATTGCACTTAAATGAAATTTGTTAAATGTATTTAAAAGAAAGAAATATAGGTTTATAGCAAATCCACAACAACAAAAATATGTACCAGTTTGGTGGCAGGTACAAAATTTTACACAATTACTAAAATACATCAAACAACATTCGTAAAATGAGTATATTTTATACAAGCCATATCTTAATAAGATTGTGGAAAACAAATATCTAATTCATTTGAACCATAAGAAAATAAATAAAAGTAAAAACTAAATGCAGTAGTTAATTAAAAATATACATTGGTTATACCAGTGAAATATTTTATGTCTGAAAGAGTAACTCTACTAGAAAAAAGAGGCTTATTAATTTAAAAATTAATATAGAGTTAATTCTGAAAAATTTGAGTGGGTTTTTAGAAATCATTTATTTGTTTTTACATTTTTCAAATTCCAGTGTTTGTCTATAATTAAGTATCTATTTTTACATTAGGGGAAGACATCAGAGGCATACTTGCACCTGTTAGAGTTATATTATCAGTCCAATATTTAAGAAGAAACTAAACAGTGAGAAAATAATTTATTATTTTATTTCAAATCCTGTAACACTGATAATCCTGTAAATGTCAGATAAACCTGTAACTGTGCTATTTGTCTCTGAATTTACCCAGAAAATATAAATGTTTATTCGCTGAGCATCTACAATGAAATTTTTATGTTTCTTACTTCTCAAGTTTATAATTTATTTTGTAACTAATTATAGTCAAGTACCTTCATCATGGATGGTCTCCATAGATATTTTGCAGCAATTTTCAAACATTTTATCTCGGGGCACACATAAACTACTAAATTTTATAACACACCTATAAATACAGTTTTTTGCCAATCTTACAAAAAATATAGTATAATTTTGACTCATTCACATCGATTGATAATTGTTGTGTTGACTGTTGTCACTTTTTTATTTGACAACCTAAGGGAAAAAAGGTCAGTACCCTGACTAAATAGCCAGGTATTGCATGTTTTAAAAATTCTTACAGTACACCACTGTGCCATAGTACATAGGTTGAAAATTGCAGGCATACACAAATGACATACAAAAATAAGAATTGCTCTATGACACTTTTTCTTTTTCATTACTAGATTGTTTTTTAATGTTATTACTAATTAATAATCCAGATTTATTATGCAAAATTGGAGGATTTTAGTTTAATCAATAACTAAAACTGGTTAATAATTTAGAAATTACATCATTTTATAGTATATAACATATTTTAGTATACAGCTAAATAAATAATTGAGCAGGTAGTGAAAAGTTATACTCTAGTGTTGTGGGTGTGTACCAGATTTTCTTTCCTACAGTTCTCCCTCTGTGTGTGAGTAGGGCAAAATGTATCTTCCATAAAGTTTCAAGTTAAGAAACTTCAGAATTAAAAGCTTTCTTACATGTAAAATTAAAACAGCTAAAGTTTGTAAAATATCAAAATAATCAATATTTATTTAGAGTAAGAGCTACCTGTCCTAGTATTATTTTAGTTCTTTGTTTGAAAGAAATCACATATATCAAAACAATTGCTTATAAAATAATATTTTATCATGCAATATTTGTTACTATGCCCAAAATAATATTTAGATTTATCTTTTTTTGCAAATATTAAGCTAAGTTTGGAGAATTTGTAAGCTCATATATCAATTATGATTATATAAGTCACTTATTTTATTTTATATTTTTATTTTTGATTATCCCAAATATTGAGGCCAGAATGGAAGAAGTCTTGTTAGAAAAAGAGGTAAAATTTCTTGTGGGGCTATTAATGAATGAATGAACTAGAAAATTGGCTGTAAAAAATAAGAATTTAGGAATTCGAACTCATAATTGCTAGATCTGGATTGTGACCAAACGCTATTATCCCTAGGCTCTTTTTTCTGGTTACGTGAGATTCTTCTGTACTCGAAGAAGTCAAACTAAAATTGTTTCATAAAAATTAGTAATAACAATAAAATTCTAATATTTGGTGCTTAGTTTAACCCCACAACACATATATCCAACAAAAACAAAATATCTCTTATTAGTCAAACATCGTAGCTCAAAAGATACTCTATTATTAAAATAAGATTTTCTTTTTATTTTTTTGCTGTATTTAATGCCCAATAATTATCACTTCTAATGATTTCTGGGCTGAGCCCAAATTATTTAGATTTGCCTTGCTATCATACTTTTAGAAAAATAATATATATATATATATATATATATATATATAGAGAGAGAGAGAGAGAGAGAGAGAGAGAGACTATAAAATAAGAAATAAACAATATGATTATTACACTTTCTTAATATTATACCTTGTAAATATCTATAAAAAACAGAAAGGGATAACACCTGCATTTATTTTATGTATTTAAGAAAGGTTTTAATATTTTGATCCTTTTATAAATTCTCTTAACCTCTACAAAATATATGTCAGGAGTGTAAAATACATGCATGTATACCTTTTAATGCTAAGCACTATATGGAAATATCCAAGACACAAACAATAATTATCTTTGTACTATTGACTCACAGTATTGTACTCACTTAATTTTAGAAGTATTAATGTGGGTCAACTCAAATAACTTTTGTAACTAAGTGTTGTTGAATATTTGGTCTTATTCAAAATATCTATAGACATATTTGGTCCGTCATTCATTAAATACAAGCATGAAACCTCTTTCAAATAGTGTGGATGTTATTTTATTTTTTTTGCATTTCATGTTGATACAGATTTGATATTATCAGTGTCACTATGAGGTCAGTAGCCATATTGAGTGTGACCACCAAGAACCTGAGTAACAACTTGTTCATATCTCTGCTGTTTATCTTTTCACACTTCAAGGGCAAAGAACTTTCAGCATGTACCAAATGTCTCTGTGAAGTTTTGGATACAAAATGTTCAGTAATATAACTAGGGCATCATTTCAAACTATATATTTTAAATTTATATTTTATAAATTATTTTGTTAAACAACTGTTTTATTTTTCTTTATTTTATACCTTACTTCTTATGCATTTCTTAAAAGTTCAATGACAGTATAAATACTTACAGAAAAATAAAGTATAAACAGTGTACTTTATTTCATCTTATATTCCCTGAAATAAAAGTGATTTGGTGTATTTTAAACATTTCAAAAGCAAACAAACTAGTGAAGATTGCCCAAAATCTTAAAAAGATTTTATGCCATACTGTTATTTATGAAGTTGTATATTTATTAATTTCATTTTCTGACTTCAGAAAATACTTTCATAAAAAAAATTTTAATAAAAAATTATAGCATCAAAGTTGGCATTTTCAAATTGCCATGGACAAGAAGATAATAAAACCAGTCATAATAGTTTCAGAAAGGGAAAAAATCCATTTGTAAGTTAGTCATAAAATTAAATAAGAAAATAATTACAGTAGTAATTATTCATTGGCATAATTTTATTAGGTTAAACTTTCATTCATTGGCATAATTTTATTAGGTTATACTTGTCTTTATGACAAAGATAAGAATGGTCTTGCCCTGGTGATGCCTCTGTTTCCTAGGCATGCAAAACTTGTAAAATATTATTATTAAAATCATACTGTAGCCTGACCAGGCATTGGTGCAGTTGATAGAGCATTGGACTGGGACACAGAGGACCCAGGTTCAAAACACCAAGGTTGCCAACTTGAGCATGGGTTCATCTAGTTTGAGCAAAGCTCACCAGCTTGGACCCAAGGCTGATGGCTTGAGCAAGGGGTCACTCGCTCTGCTGTAGCACTTGGTCAAGGCACATATCAGAAAGCAATCAATGAACAACTAAGGTGCCACAACGAAGAATTGATGCTTCTCATCTTTCTCCCTTCCTGTCTGTCCCTCTCTCTGTCTCTCTCTCTCTTACTCTGTCACAAAAAGAAATCATACTGTAAAGCATTACTAAAATTTTTCTCTAGCATAAGTGACAATTAACTTAATTGCATTAAATTTTCTTTAGGAAACATTCTAAACTTAATTTATTATGATTGAGTGAACATTTTCATTATTTGTAAACTTATAAGGGATATTTTATTTTTATAATGTGTATAATTTTCCCAACCTGCCAATCATCCTTATTTAAAAATTGTTTGTCAGTATATTGTTAAGAGAAATACACAACTTAGAACAAATTTTATGACATCTTCACTGAACAGAAAACTTCTATTATTAGGAAAATTGCATTATAGCATTTTCAGCTGGGAAAATATTTCAGAAATCTTAAACTATTTTTTCATCTTGGTGATTTTTAAATAATGATAGTATGTGTTTAGTACATAGTATAACCAATCATTCTTGTATGTGCTGCTTAATTCTTATCAATAATTAATATTTGAGCTGCAAGTGAGTATGTGTCATTTAATATGGCTATATTTTGGCAAGACTATTGAGTGAGACATACCATGGGACAAGCTGTATATAGGATACACGTTGACTTATGTAAGAAGTATGTCGATAAGAGAATATTAAGCCAGATAGAAAATAACATAAGAGATATTAATTATGGTCTTATCAAAGAACAGTAATCATATGATTAATATGAACACAAGAAATTTAACATAAAAGAAGTAGTAACTAATAACTACTAATTTACAAAGGTAAAAGAGCATGTTTAAAAGAATAATAATAAATGCCTGACCAGGCAGTGGTGCAGTGGATAGAGTGTCGGACTGGGATATGGAGGACCCAGGTTCGAGACCATGAGGTCTCCAGCTTGAGCACCAGCTCATCTGGTTTGAGCAAAGCTCACCAGCTTGGACCCAAGGTCATTGGCTCGAGCAAGGGGTTTCTCAGTCTGCTGAAGGCCCACAGTCAAGGCACATATGAGAAAGCAAACAATGAACAACTAAGATGTCACAACGAAAAACTGATGATTGGTGCTTCTCATCTCTCTCTGTTCCTGTCTGTCTGTCCCTATCTATCCTTCTCTCTGTCTCTGTAAAAAATTTTTTCTAAATAATAATAATAGGTTTCCAGGAGAGGAAAAAACTCAGAATAGCCTTACCCTCACCAATCTGAGATGCAGACATCTTTGGAAAAGATGAGCCTTTTTAGTCCACTGTTTGACGGAGAAGTTACCACAGACCAGGGTTGAAAATCAGGATATCGACAAATAAGCATTGGTAGGCATTGACTAAAATCTCTTTTGCCCAGGTTGGATAGCTCAGTTGGTTAGAGCATCATCCCAATACACAAAGGTTGTGGGTTTGATCCCCAGTCATGGCACATACAAGAACAGATAGATGTCTCTGTCTCTGTCTCTCTCTCCCTTCTTATCTCTCTAAAATCAATAAATTAAAAGAAAATTATAAAAAATATAACAGAAGAGCTCTCTGAGGTGCTGGAAAAATTTCCTGAGAAACTTCTCACTGATACAGTGGCAAGTTGGGAAGCTCCCCATTGTCAAAGTGCTGCAGCTCACAAGAGAGTTGTCTGCTGGAGTGAAGACAAGCTTCTTCCTTCAGTGTTCTTCCAATGATGCCCTTTGGCAGATTTGGCACTGTGCCAGCTGGCAAAGGAGAGATATTTACAATACTCAAAAGAATGATATCTGGCATGTTAGTATTCCTGCAATTTCAAAAACTGTATCCCATAAGGGTAACAGAGAATTCATTTAGGGCAAAAAAATAGCAAGATGAATATAGTTGAAGGGAAATACTAGTGCATGGTAAATTTATCAAAACTTATTGTCTAAAATAAACATATTTGATACCATTAATCTTTAACTAGTTCTCATATTTGCCAGTCAATTGCCACATACATGTCAGCATCATTGAGGATCCCCAGTGGGAAGCTTGGAGGGTTAGCAGACTCTTCTATTATGGTCTTAAACTCAGTGTTTGTCTGCCGACTGTGATGAAACTTAATGACTGCTCAACATCTGCAACTTGTGACCTGGGCAGTTGACTGATTGAAGTTTTTGAGAGAAAACCAGCTCACATTGTTGGTTTCATTTCTATGTACTTTGTTTCCCTTTGTATCTTGATTTCTCAAGTCCTGATGTTTATCATTTAAAACTTCAACTTCTGTTTCCCACCACCATGGAAGGACATGTTAATATTCTCTTCCTCTTAGACGACGGTTCTTGCTCAGCATCTAAACATCATTGCTCACATCACATGGCTTAACATATACTTTAATGGGACAGTGGCATGGAATGTTAATTATTCCTTTATGAGTTGTTTTCCATGTATGATTTCGGTCCCCATATCCCGTAGTCTTAGTATCACTCTCATGCTATTATAGAGAAGATATACATATTTTATATTTTGGTTTGTTTCTGTTTTCTAGTTGTTGTTAGCAGGAGTGTTGCTCTGCTACATGCTAATTCATCAGTGTTAACAGTAGAAGTCCATAAAAATATTTTAAAGAAATTAAATTAAATTAATTAATTACTAAGTCTATGACTTGCAATGAAAACTCTTTGTGAAAAGGGCAAAAATCCACCTCTAACAGTGTTTGCTTTTCTTTTCTTTATCTCTGTTGAGATAAAAACAGGTTTTTCATCCATGTTGTTTTACAATTTCTGGAAAGAAACATGTTCTGGAACATTCAACCCAAAGTCCCAAATTCAAAAATAATGTCATTTATCATTCTTTTAGCATATTGTGAACAACCCCTTTGTGCATACATAGAGGCAAAATATTAGCCTTTTCTGAAATATAGCAGTGGTGACTAAAACTACATGTTTAGTTACTTGAGTTCCAAAAGATTTAGTAAATCAAGATTATTAAGTCATATTAGTCTGTCATAAAAGCAAGAAGTACTGCATTTTAATTTTTTTAGAGCTTCTGTTTTCCTGACTGAGAGGTGATATTGCTGAATTTCAAGGTTGCTTTTCAATTAATTGTGACATGGGAATATAAGGGTGCATCCACTTAACAATGTATCCCTTATGCTAACAAGGGTCTCTCATTTTACTAGTACTGTGGTTTCTAATAAAGAATGGAGAGGAACTTTGCTCTCATGTTGCTATATATTGAGCCAGAAAGGTAAACCTGATGCAAACAAAACACATAGAGAATAACTGAAGGCAACATCAAGTGCAGGTCACTCTGTAAAAGTAATTAATACTTTATGTATGCTTAGAGTATGGCCAGAGCAGGCTTCCATGAAGAAAGGCACTTGATTCTATGCATATGAATATATATAATTTGCATTTAAATAGCATATTCCAGATGAAAAGTGCATACATTAATAGTTTGCATTTTCCTCTCAAAAATGTGAAATGGAAATTTCTGGCTAAAGGGTTTTTAAGACATTTCAAATACCAATAAAACAACTAAAAATTTATTCATTTAACAAATATTTTCATGATTTTACTTCATGAAAGTCATTATTGTTGGCTTCTATGGATACAATGCTAAAAGAATACACAGTATTTATTCTTAGAGTCTGATGGAGGAGATTGGTGTGCATCAACACTTCACACAAATATAGTATTTCAAAACATAATAACTGAAAAAATAAGAAATATCATATAATAAACATATATAACAGGACTATCTGATCTTGTTTAGGAACTGGAGAAGGCTTTGTGGTTGGGTGAGTGCTTTGAGCTGAAATATGAACAAATGTCTTTTGTATGACAGAGGAAGTTTGAGATGGTGATAAAATTCCAGGCAGGAAGAAGGATGCACTGATGAACTGAAAGATGAACAATCTGTTCAGAATTGAGAGAATAAAGACTAAAACCAGATTTCTCTGACTCCATAGCTGTTTTTTTGAACCATGCCGCATAAGTAATGGGAGAGTGCAGCTTCCAATTTATACAATTTCATTACTGATAACTAGCTATGTACTCTTGATCAACTTTGTCAACTCCCTGAGACTCCTTTCACCATAATATATATGCAACCACTTGGCTCCTCCTACCCTGAGATTCAATTATTCCCATGGTTCTTAGATTTTTCAATTCAGTGACTACACTGGTCTATAGTGGTTCATTCATTCATTCAGAGTCAACTTTAAGCATGATCAGAGGGTAAAAACATGCTTCAGGAGCAAATAGTCTGAAATATGATTTGGCTCACAGTGATTGCACCTTATGTCTGCCTGGCTTAGTGCTGTAAGTCCTGTTGAGGACCCTTATGACCTCCTGACAAAGAAGAAAACAGTCTGAGTTTAGTGCATACATGGAATTTCTTGGTACATAAGTGCAGCTAAAAATGGGTGGTGGCTTCACTACAACTTCACTTGGAAAACGATAAAAGAAAGTGATGACGTGAAATCCTTCAAAGGACAAATATGTGGGATATACATCTAACAGTTTATGCAGTAGAAAGAGTCCAAGTTTAGAATATATACAAACTCATAGAGTTGCAAATCTTATTGGTCCAAACCCTGTAAGAAAAAATATTGGGAGATAAGGAGATAAAGTCATGATAGAAAAGCTTGAGGAAAGACAGACCAATAGCCATCACAATCATGAAGATGTTTTATTTTATTCTTAATTCCCAAGAGAACTCATCAATCTTGGAAAAGACACTGAGTTACCAAATAGAATGATTCAGCCAGTTGATATCAGTCAGACACCGGCATTGACCACCCAAGAGCAGGCACAATGAGTATACAAATGGAGTAGCCAAAGGAGCATAACTGTAGACTTTACATATATACTTCTACTCACAAAGTCTGCTCAAACTGTAGACACTTTTGAATGTTCAATCTTCCAGGATGAGAAATAAACATTGAAAAACTAGTATAGCATTTTTCCTCAGGATAACAGATTTTAATGATAAACTGATTAATTGGAATTCTTTAACTTTGAAATAGGGCAGCAATTTTTCACTACAATCATTATTGCACTTGAGTTTGCCCTTCCTACCATTACTACCTCAACCAACAGCACCCACTGAGGGCTCGTAGAATGTTTGATGACCAGGACAGCACCCCATATAATATCACATCAGATTAAGAAACTCATTTTACATTAAAGGAAATACTATCAGTGAATCAGGGTCATGGAATTAATGAATATATCAAAAAGAGTCATATAACAGCCTTTTGAAAGCATATTTGAAGTGCCAATTTGGGGATAATGTCATGGGAGAATGGTCAATATTTCCCAAAATGCTGTATACATGCTAAATCATTTATCAGTGTATGTTCTTGTTTGCCCAATAGGTTTATACATAGGTTCAGTAACCTAGGGACAGAAGCAGGAGTATCTCCACTTACTGTCACATCCCATGACTTATTGGAGAAATTTGTGATTCCATTATCATAACTCTGTGCTCTGTGGAATTAGAAAAACTATTTTCTAAAAAGAAGAACATTTCCACCAAGGCAGAAGGCAAAAGAAAGTCCTATTGAGTTTTAAACTACAAGTTGTCTGGCACTTTTTGTACCTTGTGCAATGGAATCGACAGGCAAGATAATGAATCACCATACTTTCAAGGTTACCTAATTTTTATCATTAGGAGAAGGTAGGGTAGGTGAAAAATATATTTGGCAACTGGGTTATTAATTTAAGCATCCTTAGTACTACCTTGTGGAATTGTAATGGAAAATAAAAAAGTACAACACCCATAGCCTAATAAGGGCATGGTGAACAGGGGATTGAACTTCTCAAGAATGAGTCTTGGTCACCCCACCAGGTGAGCTATTTTGATCACAGAAGTGTTGTCCTCTAAGGATGCAGGGAATTTAATAAGGCAAAGAGGAAAGATGATGGTCCCTGTAGACCAACTTTAAGAAATGGTGCTGTAATTTTTTCCAGCAATCTTTAAAAATATTTCACCTCAGAAAAAGAGATTCACTATATTTAAGAAGGACTTAAACTCAACAAGTGGGTGTAAGTAGCATAAAGAGAGGCCTTGCATGCCTTGCTTTTTTGTTCAAGCCAGATAGCCCACCATTCTCCCATATAGAGCTGAAAATTTGTAACTGCCTATTCAAAAGGCTGTCATCTGAGTGCTGAGAACTTCTTCAGGAATTCTTTTTTGCTGAAGATTCACCTCTCATTAGTTTATGCCTCCTTCCCAAGTCATCTGAGTTTAGTGACTGATCAGCACAGGGTATAGGTCTCACTCAGCCTTCTTTATAAAAATTGGGCAATTCAGAAGAACTTTCCTAGCTTCAGAGGTTCTCACAGGGTAAGCAGACATATTGTTTTGAGTGTATTGCTGCCTAGTGTCGCTATCTGCTCAATCTTTTTCTTCTATTTTTTCCCAAATGTTGATCACAAGAGCAATCACTAATAGTTTTTCTGCATGCACATGTCCATCTCAGTATCTGCTTCCAGGAGAACTTGTGACACTTTACAGATTAACACCTTATTAATAGGTATCACAAGGTGAATCAAAAAAGATGATTATTACTCTGGAATGCTTGTTTAAAGCTGATCTATACATCATGCATGCAGATCAATGCAGGGATTTATCTCACTGTACTGAAAGGAAAGAAATAAGAGGTAAAAGTCTGTATGCTGGACCAGGCTCACATTAACAGCTACGAGAGATGTTTGACAAATTACTCTTCCTTACTTAATGTATTTATAACTATTTCAATACAGACATGTTACAGCTCTTCTTGCTAATATAAAATTGTCTTGGTTTAATTGGGCTCTGCATCATTAGAAATTAGGCAATTGTCGATTGAAGACTATTGAGTTATTTCAATTTGACCAAATGTTATGCTTATTTATTATTATTTACTTTATTTTCTCTGGAAATTATGTTAATTTAAAATAATTTTAATAAATAAATTATTTTATTATTATAAGTATATATTTCTACTTAAGTGATTAACAGAGAAAGGCAGTCTTAAATTAATATACCTTAAATGATAGTTGATAATTATTTTTTAATCAGGTTTTAAAGTACTATTTTATAATAGGATAGGTTTTGGCCTTATAATATTTATGGTGAATACTTGCATTTAGGCTAAATATTTTTTGCCTGACTTCAAGTATTTAAATACATATAATCTAACATTTAAAGCAGTGGTTCTCAAAGTGTGTGCCAGGGTTCACAGGTGCACCCTAGAGAGTTCCAGGTGTGCCCTATGGTATTCCAGAGAAATATCTGCCTGTTGGGGACCAAAAAACCAACAGGGTTTTTGGAGGTTAGATTTTTTGGGAACAGAGGTGTGGGGAATTGGCTGTAAGCTGACAGTCTGCCCAAACACCCATCTCACTTGCCTGATTAGGCTGCAAAAGGCTGTTAAGATGTGGTGCTGGATTGTTTACACTACCCCCCATGAGCCCTGGAAAGACTGGAGGCAAGTTTTTTTATCTCTTGTTTGATGTAAAGTTAAGATGATATGTATGGTGGGAATTTACTGCACTCAAAACAATTAAGAGTAAAAAGAGAGGAATTCTTCAATGTATTGATGAGGAAATGAGAGTCTGCCTTTCAAATATATGCCCAAACATTGAAGAAATTGCTAGAACACATCAGGCTCATGTTTCTCCTAAACACAAGAATGAAAAAAAACTTAACACATTTGTGCCGGGACCTACCAAATTTACTAAATCTTACTAAGAATGAATGAATATATATAACTTCTTTGTCATTATATTTAATTTTTAATTCCTCTTTTTTATATTAATTTTAATGGGGTGACATTAATAAATCAGGGTACATATGTTCAAAGAAAACATCTCCAGGTTATCTTATCATTCAATTATGTTGCATACCCATCACCAAAAGTCAAATTGTCCTCTGTCACCTTCTATCTGGTTTTCTTTGTGCCCCTCCCCACTCCCTCTCCCACCCTCTCTTCCCTACCCCTACCCCGTAACCACCACACTCTTGTCCATGTCTCATAGTCTCACTTTTATGTCCCACCTATGTATGAAATCATGCTATTCTCAGTTTTTTTTTTCTGTTTTACTTATTTCACTTTGTATAATGTTATCAAGGTCCATGCATTTTGTTGTAAATGATCCGATGTCATCATTTCTTATGGCTGAGTAGTATTCCATAATATATATGTACCAAAGCTTTTTAATCCACTCGTTCTCTGACGGACACTTGGGCTGTTTCCAGATCTTCGCTGTTGTGAACATGGGGGCAAATTTCTTCTTTTCAAACAGTAATTCCTTTTTTTTATGAATTCTAAAAAGCATAACTAAAAATATATAACATAAAATTGTTTTTAATGTCAGAATAAATATAATTTTGTCATATTTATTTCATTTAATTACAATAAAAGCACACTTGAATTTTATATTTTTCTTTTATAATATTTGACTTCATTATTATAACATATTTCTTAGAAATTTGCATATAGTGCACCTACAATTATTTGTAGAATTTTAAATGTGCCCTGACTTCAAAATGTTTGAGAACCACTGATTTAAACTATTTAATTTTTATTTTGAACAAAACTTCTACTTCCGAATTTTCTGAAGTTTAACTTCTATTTTGTGTTAGTGTTTTAAGATTACAGGCAATTATAAGCAAAATTCATAAAAAATACAGGAGCGATTTTTCTACATGTTGGAATTATTAGGGCACATTTTCAATGTCAATTGTACTTGAGGAAATTATCCAGAAGAAAATAAATAAAGAAGTGCTTAGTTTATTCTTAATTTTTGAAATTATTTGAAAGATCATAAGCTTACTGTGTAGGCAGTTTAATTACTGTTTTCTAAGTAATATTCAGCTAATATTTGTACATATTTTCCCTTTCTTTCTGCTATAACTATATTTTTCTTGTGAACCTCAGTTATTTGCATGATAAAGAAAAAGAAAAAAATAAACCTTTCATAATACAAAAGCCTGCATGATGGTCTACACTGGAGGCAATTTATAGGATTATAGAGGTTTTTACAGGGATGTAAGGATTAGGTAAAATTATGTTTAATATCATAACATAGAATAAAATAAATAATTTTAACCTCATTTATTTTATTATGTTTTAATGCTTCATATAAATTATTTTGAACCTTTTCTAGTAGGTTATTAAGTAAAGCACTCTAAACTGTCCCCATTTTACAAGAAAGGAAAAGGAAATATAGAAGGATTGAAAGGTACCTTGCCCAAGGTATCTTCTCTGTCTTTAAATGGCTACATAAAGAAATGGATCCAGTTACCCTTACTTCAGGTCCATGCTCTATTCTGTACTGCATATATTTGTATGTATAATAAATCATTCAACTAAAATAAATATCAATTGGAAATAGAAAATTAGTTGTGAGAAGAACAAATAAAAGAAAGAGTAAGGAAAAAAATAATATGTCATTTCATGACCAAAAATTTTAAGCAAATAAAGACATTTTTGAGAGTTTATTACGCACAAAATATTTCAGATATTTTTTTGTAAGCTGAGTGTATTTTAAAACATCTGTAAAAAGCTGTGCATTATATTTAATTTGCACTTTTCATTATTCTCATTTTTTATGAAAAAAGGTATTTCATAATTTCTCATACTCTCCATTAATTTTGGCCATTTTCTTAAGTGTTGTTCTCATATATTATTTTTGATGTTTTATATTTATAAAACCACAATACTCATATGGGTGATATAAAACTTAAAGCAACAAATGAACAAAACATTTTTAAAAAGCAATAAACTCATACATACAGATAACAGTATGGTGGTTAAACAGAGGGAAGGCGGTGAGGGGTACTACAGTATGAAGGGAGTGAAACACATGGTGACAAAAGAAGATATGACTTTGAGTGATGAACAAACAATGGAATGTATCGATAACACTGGGGAACAATTTTATTTTCATTTTCTGTTGCATGAGGTTTTAGAAATTTTTCTATATATATCTGCACTGCTAATTCCAAATATGAAATTCGTTTTTTGGTGCATGCTCTAGTTTTGATGCAATTTTAATTTTTTTTGTTACAGTTAATGGCATGCATTGGTTTTTTCAATTGGAGTTAAAGGGCAATGACTCTTGGATGGAACATAACCACAAGGCAATTAATGTTTTACAAACATCACTTTTACATAATTATAGTTGTTTTTAAATGTAAAAATTATTATCTGATAAAAAAACACCCTCTTATTTTGTTTTAAGATTGAATTATGACTTCTTGGAGTAGGCGTAAATGTAATAGCCCTGACACCTTCTGTTATATATGTGGCTGTTACACACTTCAACGTCAAAGGTGCAATATTTCATCATTTGTGACACGTGCATATATTGCATATTTTCAAGTTCCCTTTGGGGAGCAAGACAAGAATTCAGCTCATCATATAGTGTGTCATAATTGTGAGGAATTTTTTTTGTGACTGGACAAAAAGAAAATGCAAAGGAATGCCTTTTGGTATTCCCATGGTTTGGCATGAACCTAAAGACCACAGCAATGACTGCTATTTCTGTCTGATTCATACAAAGGGCATCAGTAAGAGAAAACAACATATGATCACATAACCTAATATTCTCTCAGCAATACGACCTATCCCACACTCTGAGACACTCTCGGTTCCAGTTTTCAATGGTTTTATTTCTTCTAAGGATGAAGAAAGTGAGCATGGTGATCAAATGTATTTTGATAAGATGCATTAGAAAATAGCTGTAGAATCGGAAGGGTCTTTTTCTGATGCCAAGCAGTCATTAACCCCTCAGCAGTTTAGCCAACCCGAATTGAATGACTTAGTAAGAGATTTGTGCCTATCAAAGAAATCAGCTGAGTTATTAGCCACCAGGTTTTAAGAAAAGAATGTACTTCACCGGTCCGCTAAAGTATCCCATTTCAGGAAGCGTAAACATAGTTTTGTGGACTTGTTTTACGAAGACAAACACTTTGTTTACTGTCATGATATCAGTAGTCTTCTCAGCCAGCTAGGTGTTACCACTTACAGTCCAACAGAATGGCGGCTATTTCTTGACAGCTCTAAACAGAGTCTGAAATGTATTCTCCTAACAATGGTAATGTTTATGCAGTGGTTCCAATTGGTTATTCAACTCATCTGTGAAAAGATTATAATGACATAAAAATTGTCCTCGACTTACTTAATTATGAGAAGCATAACTGGATCATTTTTATGGATCTTAAAATGGTAAATTTTCAGCTAGGACAACAAAGAGATTTCACAAAGTATTTTTGCTTTCTGTGTTTGTGGGACAGCCAAGCCCAGGAGAAACAGTGGACACAGAAGGAGTGGCCAAAATGTGAAACTCTGGAAGTAGGGATGCAAAATATTGTGAATGAACCTCTGTTAAGTGAAACAGTATCATTTTCTCCCCACTTCACATCAAACTTGGCTTAATCAAGCAGTTTGTTTGTTCAGGCTTTGAATAAAAAAAATGAATGCTTTCAACATATTATTTCTGCTTTTTTGCCTTTTTTTCGAGAAGATAAAAGCAGATGTATTAGATGGGCCTCAAATTTGAACTGTCATATGTGATGAAGAATTTGCCAGAAAAATAAATAAGGAAGAGAAAGCAGCATGGCAGTCTTTTGTGGTAGTTACAAAGAACTTCCTTGGCAACAAAAATGCAGAAAACTATAAACTTCTGGTTCAAAGGATTCTGTTGGCTTTCCATGATATTGGATGGCACCTGAGCGTTAGGATTCACTTCCTGAACAGTCACCTTGGTAAGTTTCCCAGAAATCTTGGAGCTGTTAGTGATGAGCAGACTACTGCTGGAGCATCAAGCGAGATTGTCCTCAACAAGAACACAAACGCAAGAGCTACAAATGCATATTTTTGCCTGAATAGAATTTAAATTAGTTTTGCACAAATTTTATGATTAAAATAAGTGTTTTAATATGTTCTATTTTGAAATTGTAGACAAATTCTGATGCAATCATATATTTTAGTATATTAGTGTATTTACTGCATTATATAAATTATTGTATTTTCACAAAGATGATGCCTAAGACGACATTCTACTTCATTATTTAAACTAAATGTTGTAAACTTTATAATAAAATGAAAAGATAAAATCTTGAATTGCAAAAAAAGAAGTGTAGCTTACAGAGAAAACTAATGTTGATTTGAGATCAGCACACTCAAATTAGGTAAGAAAAAGTGTTTTTGTGGATGCAAGAAAAATTTTGTTCCCCAGTGTAATGTATTATATAATGATACACTTCAAAAATATTTTATTAAACTATATCACCCCCAATAAATTTAATTCAATTAAAATAAAACACAGGACCTCAGAGTTGGAAGGTCACAAATTTAAGTACCTCCTTGCTTCTCTATTCTATCTTCTACTTATTACAAAGACAGTCTGGATTTATTTGTACTATTATTATGACCCCTTAGGAAATCCTCATTTATATTGCCACACATTAAATATTTGAAGTAATCTCTTATGTCACTAAGCATTCTCTTATAATGTATTTATATTTTGAACAATTTCATTTATAAACAATTTTAGTGAGTTTTCTGTAAACATAAAATGGTCTCTCCTTCTATCACAGAAAATGCTGAATAAAAATTTTTTTTGATTTTTTTTTAATAAAAAATTTAAAAATACTATACCTCTGCTCAAATTTATAATACACCATTACGGGATAGTTAAAAATCTTCAGTTTGAGAGAAACTGTATTTGACAAGCTGTATTTAAAGAATAAAAGTGGAGGAAATTTACCATACCTGGATATGATTTAGATGTCACAATTCTAGACATTGTGCTGATACAAGAATAATTGAGACTTTTCAGGTACTTAAAGGAAAGAGTTTGTTTGTGAGGAAGACACGTTAATGCTGGAGCCTATAAAGCAGTCTGTGGTAACCAGCCTTCAAGATGGCCCCCAATGATCCCCTTCCCTTGTTACTTATGCCCTTGAGTAGTCTCATCTCATGTTGTATCAGAGTTAGTCTTTGTGACCAACTAGTTTATCTAGTTTGTCTCTATTGCTCCTGTACATGCCGCTACAAACAATAGTGTAGAGATGTGTTTACAGTAGCTTGCAAAAGTGCATTCTTTAAGAAAGCATGTGGCCAATAAAATATGACAGAAGTAATGGCATATGACTTTCAGGGCTAAACTACAAAAACAAACAAACAAAATAAACAAAAACAAATAAACAAAAATATTCTTGCTTTGTAACACATTCTCTTGGATCACTTATTTTGGTGAAAACCAGCTACTATGTCATAAGAACACACAAGCAACTATGAAGAGTCCTATGTGATAAGGCACTAACCTTATCACAACCAGAACAGAATGTTTCCAGAAGTGTGAGAGAGTTGCCATTGGGTAGATCCTCCAATAGCAAACAAGCTTTCAGATGACTTCAATTCTGGCTAATATTTTTACTGTAATCTTCTCAGAGACCAGAATCCAAAGCCATCTAACCTAACCCTTTATAAATCTCTAAACCTTAGGACTGTTTAAAATAAATGCTTAATATATATATATATATATATATAATTTTATTTTAGAGAGGCAAAGGTGAGAGAGAAAGAAAGAGAGAGAGAAAAGTGGGGAAGAGCAGGAAGCATCAACTCCTATATGTGCCTTGAACAGGAAAGCCCAGGGTTTCAAACTGGTGACATCAGTGTTCCTGGTCGACACTTGATCCACTGAGCCATCACAGGTCAGGCAAATGCTTGATGTTTTAAGCTACTTAGTTTAGGAATATTTTACTGTGCAGCATTAAATAACTGAATTCTATTTAAATGGTCTAAAGAGGCTGAGGAAGTCAGGTTGCTATATTGGATACAGTATGTCAAATTAGAATATGCCCTCTTCCTGAAGCATTGAAAATGAACTGGTGAAAGAAACACCATGTCTTAGCATCACTAACAAGTTCATACTGTATATTCTCTGTAGGTCACAGCTGACAATAGACCACAGATCTTGGCTTATTCATATCCATGAGTAATGAAACCCCTATCTTTTTATCTATCCATACATAAGTGATAGCAGCCAAATCCAGATGCATAAGGACAGAAGGTTGCAATAACCATCTGGACAAGTGAGGATAGAGGATCAGCCAAACCATCTTGATCCACAAGTAGTTTTAAAGATAATCATTGCAGCATAACACAGAGACAAAAGGTGTTCTTGTTAAATATGAACAAATGCCATGGAGGAGGGTTGAGATGGTAGTAACACTAAAGCAATTCATCCTCATGAGGAAAAATATCTATAACTGGTAAGAACTAAACTTTCTTGTACATGAAGCTCCATTGAATATCATTACCTAAGTGTTTACAGAATATCTAAGCCAGAGGCGCAGATTTCACATAAAGCATCAGATTATTAGATGCCTTCACAGTGAACCTTGGAATCCATGTGTGATACCACATGCCACACCATTCAGAAGCTTCTGTGCCCAGAGAATATTGGAATGGTCTTCAAATATTGTTGTGGCAACTGGGAATAAAATAATCTGAAACAGTAGGTTGACATCCTTCAAAATGTACTCTATGCATTAAATCAGAGACCTGTAAATAGAGCATTGTGTTCTCAATGAAAAAGAAAAAAAGTCATTGTTCTATAAACAAAAAGGTGGGGAAGCAGGAGTGGAGATACCTACCATTTCTTCCAATAGCTAATTGCGAGACCTTTCCAAGTCTCTGAAAGTCTGGGATCTGAATGACTAGAGTTCCTGGTTCATGAAGTGGAAATATTCTTGCCAGAGGATGTAGCAAGGATAACATGAAACAAGAGGCTATGGACTTTATCAGGTTACTTTAGACTTCTCATGATTAGGATCCAACAGTCAAGAACAGGAGCCACTATTTGGATAGAGTAATTGACTCTAGGAGCAAGAAGACATAAGGTGTTTGTATATAATGAGAGCAGAAAGGGAACCCGGTTATCCATTTTTCCATGTCTTGACACTCTCTTGCCCTATTGTAATTGTGATTGGATCCTGTGGCAATCTTGTTCTGGAAAGTGGAGTCCTCTAATAGATTATTTTGACTTGAGTTCTCAGTATAAGGCATCACTATAACATTCTGGCAACTTCACTTCAATATGAATTTCTTGTTATTCAATTTTCTATGCATCTCATTCTTATTTTTCCTGTCTGACTTGCACTGCAGTCTGAATGCTCTGTTTGACTTCTAATAATTAATTTTTGAACAGTAACTTTTATGAGCATATCCTCCATCACTGATCACTATTTTTCTGAATTCTTACAGAGGAAGGTCTAGGTCTCTCCTCTTATCTTAAACTTTTCCCATAATTTTATATCACTAAATTTTTATGCAGATAGCCTCTCTGTAGCTTAATTATAATCTTGGTAAGAAAGAAAACATAACACTCAAATGAGTTCTATAAGTGTAGCAGATATGTGACCAATGCTTTGATGTTGCCACTAAATCTACATTCTGAAAAGGAATAGCATACATCATTAACTTATCTTGACTTTCTAAAACAAATCTCACTTATACTTGTATTTATGCATTTTAAAACATACCAAATTTAATAACATACATATCAAAAAAGTGATATGTTTCAAAATATCAGACATACATACATAATTAATTCCACATAAAATCAGCTTATTAGCTCTTCACCTTGAACATATTATAAACCACAGTAAATAAGATAAAAATATTGTGATATATTATGAATCTCTAAACTTTTAGAAATATACCTATGTAATGAAATAAAAAAGCATCTAGAGCAGGAAATAACTAGTACTTTTAGAATAATATTGTTATTTATTTTCATTTTGCAGTTATTTATAAAATTAAAACTTACCAAGGTCATAATGCTGATATACATCTCAATATAACTTTCAATATTCTTACCAACTTGTAGGCAACTCATGAGCCAAGACCAAGATCTTAATGACACATCTTAACCCTCTTCAAAAAACTAATACTAAGCATTTAGAAGCATATAAATGGAAAAAAGATAGACTTTTAAACCAGACAAACCTGAAGCTTACTGCATGCTAATTTCAGGACCTTGAGTAAGGCAAGTAAACTCTCACAAACTCATAGTCATCATCTATAAGATAATAAGAGTGCCCATTTTAGACAGCTGGGTGAGAAATAATTATAGTAGTCTTAGCATGCAGCAGGCATGTAATAGTTATCACTAGTCTCTATTGCTTCTGTCAATGCAGCTATAAACATGAATGTAGAAATGTGTTTAGGTTGCAAAAGTGCATTCTTTATGAAATAAATACTAACAAATGATCTACCTTTATTTTTAAGTAATTAGAAAGGCTTGAAAATGATTATGTTAAATATGTAATGATATGACACTGTACTTTTTGTAAACAATACAAGTTTAAGTTTAAAAAATATATTGTAGGCATACTCATCTAGATTTTAACAGAAAATTTGTAGTAAAATATAACTTTATTTATCTATAAACCTTTAGGACTTCTCACAAACTATTGATTAATTTCTTCTATTATCATGGAGCTAGTGGCATTTGATCTCTAGGATCAACTGCCATTGGCTTTTTTGAGAAGAATGAAGAAGGTTAATAAAAAAAAAATTCAAATACGAGATGATGAGATAAATAATAAATATGCCCCAACTGGATTATTTATTCTACATTTTTTTCCTGTTTAAACAAAATAAGTATACAATATTATAAATATATTTCCATGAATAATACATTCAAAATGAGCCAAGATTAGCTAAAAAAAGATAGCACTAGAGGATTATTAAAACCACTGGCTCACAAACACAGCAATGTTCTCCAGTATCTCTCAGGGGACTGCTTCAAAGTGTTCTCATTTTATTTGTATATAATCTCTGTTTGGAATAAAGAATGCTATTCTGTTTCTGTTTGACTTAGCTTAGTAATTTATGATTACAAAAGGAGACCTCTCACTTGAAACAAAAACAAATAAGCACAAAGCATTTTCTTCTGTGTCATCGTGCTACTTTTATTTCATTGCTTCTAATTTGGAATGACCAGAACAATAATCACAGATTTAAATTCTTTGAAAATGTCTACACACAAGAAATTGCAGTAGGCAATGACAATGTTCAAACCCCACTGTAAATTCATTCATGGTTAGAGACGTCAGTGTTTTATTACGCAATCATTCACCACTGACATGCCACCAAAGTTCACTTTTATAATCCACCAATTTTAGACCTTTTAATGTGAGTGCCACAGAATAGTGGTGCATGTTATTTTTCTAATTAGAAATTTTAGTGAGAGGATGATTGAATAAAATTGTTTTAAGATATTGTGTTACTTTTTATATAGTTCTGCATATATAAATAATAGAGACAGAGATTTAAAGTCAGACCAATTGCATTTGAAATCTGGCCATGCTAAACTCAAGATTGTACGGATGTCACAGAGTTAGGCATATTTTATCTCATGTGCTCACCAGCAGGAAACAATAAACTCAATGAAAATATCCTAAGAGGAAATCCATATTTACATCTATAAGGAATGTTAATATAGTGTAGTTTAACAAGTATATAAAAATTTAGTGTTGAAATACTTTTATTTACGTAGAGTGAGAAAAGAGGCTAGAACAGAAAAGTTTGGAAGATGAACCAGTAAAATTTTTAACTTGAGCTGACATGATAAAAACAGTGGTTTTTATAATGCTGGAACCCATTCCAGGAGGAACAAATGATACGCTATATGTTCAAAAAAAATTTAAAAAGCCCTCATATTATAGAACATATTTAAAAAGTATGTTTAATTGTATCTACATTTGCATTTAATTCAATTCAAATATTATAATATAGTGGGAAAACATACATATGTATGTAAATATAGATGTTTGTGTTTGTGTGCCTAAAATTTATTCATAGGTTTCATATATTTAGTTCTTGTTTATAAAAAGAATATATCTTAAGATATGACTTGTATAAATAAAAACAATAAAAGCAAGGTATAAACTTAGTGTGGTTTTATACAAAGAGGATCTGACAGAACCAAGGGAGGAAATAACAAATTCAACAGTTGAAAAAATTCATGCACCTAGGATGTATACAGTCTCAGTGACTGGGAAGAAAACTGTAATTATATTGCAGTACTAGTAAAATGCTCATAATGAAACTTAGTTACAACATTAAAATATAATAAATAATATTTGCTACTCATGGTAGTTGAATAAACAAGAGATAATGGGATTGAATTTATCAACATATAATATCCAAGGAGGTTGAGTTAATCAAGCTCATTTTTTGAAAGACTCATCTATGATTAAAGGGTAGGGAAATGAGCAGAAGGCCATGGATTTTTCATAGCTGTCTAGCCAGAATGGTTAGGGTCATCTTTCACTAATCTTCGACTACTTAGGAAATTATCTGTTAGCTCCCATTTATTCTGTTCAATGTCTTTAGTTGATGTTTAAGGACAGAAACAAATGAAAAATATACATTATTAGCTCCAGTAAATTTTTACAGAGAAGTATAAGTAATTTGTGTTTTTCTTAAATATTTACTAAAAGAACCTCAAAAGACTTCACTAGAATTCAGAAGTTTTCTTTTCCCTTTAAGTACAATATTTTCCTCTCTTTTAAAAAAATGTACCTATACATACCACTGACTGGGATCAGTTCAGCAGTGTCAGAAAGTACTTTATTGAATGTGTCAATGTAAAAATGTTCTCATTGTTATATTTTATTCTAATTATTATAAAATATTAAAATTCTTTTTAAAGAAATATTTAAGTTATATATTTACTTTAACAATGTTTTAAAGAACTCTTTAGTAAATATTTACATAATTTATATATTTATACAAATTATTAATAACCTAGCCAATGAATACATTACACATTTAATCTCATATTTATTAAATAATCGAGTACAAAGTATTTTTTGTTTAGTTAGTGACTTTGTTGCACAGATTCAATAAATCTTTTTGAATGAAAAACTGAAGATGTTATTAAAATGTTTAAGTCCAAAAGTCACCTATTTTCCTCCTGAAACAACTCATCACTAAGCTAATTTTTGTTGTTGTTGTTTTAGAGTGTTCTTTTTACCTCATCCTCTAGACAACTGCCTAAATTATTTTACAGATTTTGCATGCCATTGAAAAATAAACCATATGCCTGACCAGGCAGTGGTGCAGTGGATAGAGCATCGGACTGGGATGTGGAAGACCCAGGTTCGAGACCCCAAGCTCGCCAGCTTGAGTGCGGGCCTATCTGGCTTTAGCAAAAGCTCATCAGCTTGAACCCAAGATTACTGGCTCCAGCAAGGGGTTGCTCAGTCTGCTGAAGGCCCACGGTCAAGGCACATGTGAGAAAGCCATCAATGAACAACTAAGGTGTCGCAACGGCAACAAAAAACTGATCATTGATGCTTCTCACTTTTCTCCATTTCTGTCTGTCTGTCCCTATCTATCCCTCTCTCTGATTCTCTCTCTGTCCCTGTAAAAAAAAAGAAAAGAAAAAGAAAACATAAACTTAGGGGTGCTATGTATTTGTATCGTCTAGCTCTGACAACTCAACAAAAAACATAGACTAAAAGTTATATCAAAAAACAAGTGTTAGGTAACATTTTAAATGAACACCCAGAACATTTCAGAATTTAAGAAAAATTAATTTAAAAATCTAATTCAAATTATGACTATTGATATGATCCAACTATCTGCTTATTCTTCCAAAAATGCATTAAAATTATATATCTTAAATGCTTTATAACTAGTAACATTAAGGTTTAAGTACTAACTCTCAAAATGAAATACATTACATGTAAAAATGTATATATACACAGCTTGTGCTCAACTTACGACCACGATTGGTTCCGACAGACCAGTCGTAACACGATTTGGTTGTAAGTTGAGTAGGCTATATGTACAGTACTGTGAAATGATGTTATAAAAATCTTTAAGTCATATTTTATCATAATTTCTTTCATTATTGTTATATATCATAATTTTCTTTGTTCATTTTATGCCATTTGTATAATCTCTACACCATTTTGTTTCTTATTTTTACATTCGTCAGGTTTAAGTAAAACACTGCATTACCAGTACAACTGGTTTAATATTTGCAAAACATACAAAATTACAAAATACAGGTGCATACAAAAACTGCTCCAGATGCGGAGCAATCATGGCTAGCGAGTGTGGTCGTAAAGTGGAATGGTCCTAAGTCGATCAATACCTGTATAACAACATATTATATTTAATCAAGCAAAAACTAACTGATGCTTATTATTTTTATTTTTTTAATAATTATATTTAAGTGTACTGAAGGGAGAATTCAGGTAATTAAATTAAAAATAGTAATTAAGCACTCGGGAGCTAGTGTTTGTCCTCCACCATTTCATGTTCAAAGACACCTTCCTCTGTTGCACCCACCCACACCAACAGTAACACTTAAGAGTACTATGATATTTTAGGCAAAGTCATTTTTTTTGACAGAGATAGAGACTGAGAGTCAGAGACAGGGACAGACAGGAAGGGAGAGATGAGAAAAATCAACTAGTTATTGTGGCACTGTAGTTGTTCACTGATTGATTTCTCATATGTGCTTTGACCATGGCTGGGGAGGCTACAGCAGAGGGAGTGATCCCTTGCTCAAGCCAGTGACCTTGGACTTCAAGCTAGTGACCTTTGAGCTCAAGCCGGCGACCATGTGGCCATGTCTGTGATCTCACACTCAAGCCAGCGACCCTGCACTCTAGCTGGTGAGCCGGCACTCAAACTGGTTGAGCCCATGCTCAAGCCAGTGACCTTCGGATTTCGAGCCTGGGTCCTCTACATCCCAGTTTGAAGCTCTATTCACTGTGTTACTGTCAGTCAAGAATAGTCAAAGTCTTATGCTTTGCTTAAATCTCCCAATAACTATCTCTCTAGGAGCACAGAATCCAAATAGTTATGTAAACATATGTCCATGTAAAGAATAAAAATGCACAAAATTAAACTTTTTTACCTAAGAGAATATTAGATATAAAACATTTAGAATAAATGAGAGCCACAGCAAAGGACTCATGTTGTCCCCAATGTCTTGAACTACCCAAGTGGCTTAGACCAAACTTCTGACAATAGTGCCCTTATCAGGCTGCAGATATTCAAATATATATTGTGAACCCAAAATCTCAGAGACAGTGGTATGTATAACATGGTTTATTTGTTCTTCCCCCCCCCCAATTTTTGTAGTTAAAAGGTAAAGATAAAAAGGTAAGATATAAATAAATTATACCATTTATTTATACAACATTATACAATAAAATATTGGAGAACCTTGATAAATTATTTATGAAGTATCAACAAAGATAACATGCCAAACATTTAAAATAAATAAAACTCCACATGGGTGTTTTAACTTTAATAGTTTAAAACGACCTGCCCTTGTCTTCATAGCAACTTTTTGGGGGACCACCATAGTCATATTATAAACAACAGACCTGCACTATCCATTAACAATTTCATATCAGCTGAGGTAAATTTTATCTTATAAATTTTAAACATATATTACTTTCTTATATTTGTCAACACTCTTAAATATACTTCACTATTATTCTAAAAATAACCTCAAATTTTTATATAGAAATAAACATACACCATAGTCACATATAAGAAAAAACTGGCCACAGGTAGCAGAGCTAAGTGGTACATTCTATTGCAGTTTTAGTACATATATCAGTACTGGTGTGACAAAAACACAGTATAAAGATCATACTAATTTTATATCATTTATCAATTGTATACTTAACCGTGATGGTGAACCTATGACACATGTGTCAGTACTGACACACGTAGCCATTTTCCATGACACGCACGTGGCTGCATGCGGCCGCATACCAGAGAAGTATGGGGTCGCATGCTGAGAAGGACGTTTCATCCTCGGCTCCTGCGCAGCCAGGTGCAGTAGCAGAGGATAAAACATTGGCTGTAGTGTAGACACCCTGTGCCCGAGTTCTGTAGGCCAACACAACAGAACTCCGGCACAGAGCGTCTAGTTCTGGGACTTTCAGTGAGGCTGTTTTTTTCGAAGTGACACACTACCCGAGTTATGCTTGGTGTTTTGGCGAATTTTGACACACCAAGCTCAAAAGATTGCCCATCACTGGTATACTACAATGAAAAAAAATAAACTAGCTAACAATTTAGAATTATAAGTATTGCCTTGAAATTGCCTAATTTACATACAAAAAAAATTATCTCTATGGTTATCAAATCAGAAAATATGCCAGTAAGGAGCATAGTGCAATTCAGTGATATGAAGACAACCTAAATTGTAATCCCAAACTCATATGTTAAAACTCTTAGTTCTTTGGTAAAATTGAATCACATTTCATCCTTTTCACCATTTTTGTTGATTTAAAACTATTTCTTTTAAAAGAACATTTTATCTGAATAAGGAAGACTTTTTATTTTCCCAAACTGATTATTTCTTCAACACATTTAGACAGGAATGATCATAGAGTAGTACACATCTAACTGAATATTCTAAGTTATAAAAATAACAATTTCACCATGACCTTTGTAAATATAAAAAACTTTTAAATACTTCCCTGACCGGAATATTCAGTGGATAAAAGTGTCGACCTGGTACACCAGAGGTCACGGGTTCAAACCCTGGTCAGGGCATGTACAAGAAACTATGAATGAGTACACACCTAAATGGAAGAACTAAATGAACCAATGTGCTTCTTCTCTTTCTTTCTCTCTTCCCCCTTCTCTTCTCTTTCAGCCTCTCTCTCCCTTCCTTTGAAAATCAATAAAAAAATTTATTTTAAAACTTTTAAATAATGATTTTTAAATATCTGTCAACTTATAACATTTCTAGCACAGTCTTTGATACAAAGAAGAAGATTGTTCCCTGAGAGAATTCATGATACAAAGAAACACTAAAGAAAACGTAACCATGTCTGGCCTGACCAGGCGGTGGCACAGTGGAGCATCTGACTGGGATGCGGAAAGGCCAGGTTCGAGACCCCGAGGTCGCCAGCTTGAGCGCAAGCTCATCTGGCTTGAGCAAAAGCTTGTCAGCTTGGACCCCAGGTCGCTGGCCCCAGCAAGGGGTTGTTCGGTCTGCTGAAGGTCCGCAGTCAAGGCACATGTGAGAAAGCAATCAATGAACAACTAAGGTGTTGTGATGGCAATGAAAAACTAATGATTGGTGCTTCTCACCTCTCTCCGTTCCTGTCTGTCTGTCCCTATCTATCCCTCTCTCTGACTCTCTCTCTGTCCCTGTAAAAAAAATAATAATAATAAATAAAGTAACCATGTCTGATCTTCAGGATCTATTCATTCCACTTTTTCTCATAGATCCCTTGATTCCTCTTCTCACAGTTCTGATCACTTAAAATTAATTCAAAACAAACAAACAAACAAAACTATCTTTATATTCTTGCAATTGTATTTTTTTCATCTGCTATTTTGTTTGAATGACAAGGCTTTGTTTAAGGAGCATTCCCTCAGCAGCCCTGCAATTGCTCTCTTCAGTTCCATTTATATTCATGGGTATTCCCACACTGTGAAATATCACGAGTTGGCTTGGCAGACAACCTGAAATCTCTTCTGAGGACCTCAATGTGTTCTAGGTGGCTGTGAATACCTCTTTAAATGTCAGAAGTTCCTTATGGCTAGACATTCACAAGCTCATGCAGGGTAATAACCAGATAATTGGCTCACAGGCTTCTACCAACAGATAGAAAAGAAATTTTAAAAAGCAAGCTCTGAATGGCATCAATCTAAGCTGATTCTATTGAATTCCAATACAATCTTATTGGCCTCTCAAAGTTTATACCAGCATCAGGGCTGCTCCTCTATTTCTGTGGCCGCTTAGTGTCTTAGGGGAAAGAAGAGAAAAAACAAATCAAGTCCAAATATATAAAGATATTTTAATGAATTTCTTTTTATTGGTGTCAAATTAGTATCAAATGATATCTCAAGGTGGGTTTATTCAAAGTAAAAAACTATCGCTATAATTGTTTACATTTAACCATAACTATCATGATTAGATCTTCTTTAAAACCCAACTGTTTCTGCCTTTGCTCATGTCACCATAACAACCAATATTCTATAATTAGAAATTAGCACTCTTAATTTTTAAAAAGTCAGGAGAAGCATTCTCTTGTGTAAAATATTTTGCTCTTTACCTCCTTGAGTGGTGGAAGATATATAGAATAAAGCAATCTTGAGTCCACTTTACAAAAATAATTTTAAGAAACTGTGTCAATGCCTGACCAGGGGTGGCGCAGTGGATAGAGTGTTGGACTGGGATGCGGAAGACCCAGGTTCAAGACCCCGAGCTCGCCAGCTTGAGCACAGGCCCATCTGGCTTGAAGAAAAGCTCGTCAGCTTGGCCCAAGGTCGCTGGCTCCAGCAAGGGGTTGCTCGGTCTGCTGAAGGCCGGAGGTCAAGGCACATGTGAGAAAGCAATCAATGAACAATTATGGTGTCGCAACAGCAATGAAGAACTAATGATTGATGCTTCTCATCTCTCTCTGTTCCTGTCTGTCTGTCCCTGTCTGTCTCTCTCTCTGACTCTCTCTCTGTCCCTGTAAAAAAAAAAAGAGAAACTGTGTCAATAGAAAAATAGTTAGGTTTAAGTTTTAGGGGATTTACATGTATTACCTTGTTAATTTTCTCATATATCAATTATCTGTGACATTTTATTAAAATAGCAAGAAGAAAAAGAAAATAAGCCTAATTATTTGTAATAACAAGGATGAATCAATCTAGAGGATCTTATGCTAAATGAAATGTCAAATAGAGGAAGACAAGTAATGTATGATTTCACTTATATATGAAATATAAAAAGAAAAATAAACAAAACAAAATAGAAAAAAACTCACTGATACAGAGAACAAATTGGTGGTTGTGCCACTTACATTACCAGATAACAGAAATAAGGTAGTGAAAGAAAGAAATTTTGCAAAAAGAAAAGAAAAATAACAACAAACCCTGCATCACTCATTCTAACTTTTATTTGAATACTAAATCAATATATAAATAGCAAGTAAAATATATTTTATTTTATATCAGACAGGTCTGTGGAGAAAAATATGCAGAAAAAGAATACAAAGTGCCCAGATGTGTGTGCTGGAGGTTTAAACTAGTATACATTTAAGAGTCACATTGATCATGTTTGTGTGTTAGGAGAATGACTCGATCAACAATTTATAAACTGATTTAGAGAAAATACTTTCTCAGAAGAGAAATTTTGTATTTAGAAATGTTCTATGAAATAAAGTGAAAAATTTGGAGCAGCTTTAACTCAAAAAAACCATTCATTTGGGAATTCTGCAGAAAAATATTAAAAACCAAACAGATGATATTATGCTTAGCTCTTCTTTCCCCCTAAATCTCAGAATCTGAAGACTAATAATTGGAAGTAGTAAAATAACTCCAAGTTTATTCCATCAGCAAAATATTTTTTATAGATTGTTTATTATATACTGAGGACATAAATAGTAGACAATAAATTTCAATGTACAAAACAACGTTTCTTTATTCCAACTGCCCTCCACAAAAGCTGGATAAATACATTTTCCCACTAAATAGGTATGAGTTCTGATTTCTTTTCATTTACAATTATATTGTATATTCTTTCTTTAAATAGAGTTTATAAGTAAGCTTTGTTTCAATTGTGCAGTCTCTTCTACAGATCCCACACATCACACAAACAACTTTGCAGTTCATTTTCTTTTAGGATCCAACCTTTTCCCATGTAGATGGGGCCCAATAATGAACAGGAACAGCATTTGCTAAAAGGCTGGCTTATTTGGAAGGTAATGAAAAGCTCACAAAAGTACAGAAGCTTAGTGGAAGATTGTTACATTTTCTATTCATGGTAAAGGTAAGTGTAGGACAGGAAGGTGAATAATTTTCACAGTGTCTGTGTGGGAGGATATGGAACGACAGCAATTGAAAAATTCTCACTTACTTTAGGGAGAGGATATAGAATATCCTGAAATTCCTCCTGTGTTAGAATAAGAAAAAAAATTAATAATCATCATGTTGGCTCAGCAAGGATACATAAAACGTCTTGTCAAAGAAGAAACCACAAACTTAAAATTGTACGCTGAATGTATAGAATCAATTTATCATTTTCCTTCAGTTTTTAAGGTGTTTTCCACATCCATATTATGCCTATTTTTTTATTTTATTCATTTTAGAGAGGAGACACAGAGTGAGAGAGAGAGAGAGAGAGAAAGAGAGAAAGGGAGGAGGAGCTGGAAGCGTCAACTCCCATATGTGCCTTGACCAGACCAGTGCAGGGTTTTGAAATGGCGACCTCAGTGTTCCCAGGTCGACACTTTATCCACTGCACCACCACAGGTCAGGCTATGCCTATTTTTTAACATTTAAAAGTTTTCTGAGTGGATAAAATATAATTCTGCATATGTAAAAAAGTACATCACCTGCTCTGACACACTATAACTATAAGGATGTCCATGTAAATGCAAATACTTTCAAATATATGTTAGATGTTCAAGCAAGTCAAGCTCAATGATGAATGCATATTTATCTCTTTTCATATATAACATGATTATTCATTTGTCTACCATATAGATTCTGTGAAGGGATGGATGGTTTCTCTCTTAAAAGTCAGCCCATTACACAGGACCAAGAAGGTTTCCCAAGTACAAACAAGCCCATGAGCTTTTTTTTTTTTTTTTTAACTCTTTCCTGAGGTTCAACAGTGGTTGATACTAGTTTAGCAGCGCTTAGAAAAATCTTCCAACTAGTTTTACAGTAGAAATATATTCATATTCTTCATTCCTTCACAATATTTATTAGAGTTATATACTGTACAAGTCTTTATGTCAAGCTTGGAACACACAGAATAAGGTCCCTGATGATCTTCTAGATCTGGGGTCAGAAACATATGGCTCACGAGCCAGATGTGTCTCTTTTGATGGCTGCATCTGGCTCACAGACAAATCTTTAATAAAAATAATAATGTTAAAAATATAAAACATTCTCATGTATTACCATCCATGAGAATGATTGCAGGTGGCTGAAGCCAATCACAGCTGTCCTCCAGGACAACACCAAATTTTTATTGGATAATGCATAATGTACATGTGTTGTTGTGAGGTCAGGAAGAAAACTTCCTTCCTTTTAATCAAGTAGTTAGCTAGCTAATTCACAGAAACCTTTTTAACAAAGAAGATGGATAAAAGAAAAAATAAGATGAGGAGTATTGAACTTTTCAGCAGGAATGGACAGAGGAATTCACCTTTGTGGAGAGAGCAGGTTCTGCAGTGTGTCTAATATGCAATGATAAAATTGCATTGATGAAACAGTCAAATATAAAGTGGCACTTCGACACATGCCATACTACATTTGCATCAAAATATTCAGCAGGGGACAGCAGAAAGAGAGCATGTCAAGAGCTACTGTGCAGAGTGCAAGCTAGTCAGCAGCAACTTCATGTTTGGACCCAAAAAAGTGACTGGAATTCGGCTAGCTTTGTTGCTGCTTTAGCAATTATGAGAAATGAAAAGCCATTCACAGATGGGGAGTATGCCAAAACATTCATGCTTGATATTGCCAATGAACTTTTTGATGACTTTTCAGATAAAGACAAGATAATCAAACAAATAAAAGACATGCCTTTGTTGGCAAGAACTGTTCACGATTGTACCATCATGATGGCAAATCAAATAGAGGTAACAAAAAAGACATAAATGCAGCACCATTTTTTTCTCTCACTTTGGATGAGTCAACAGATGTAAGCCATGTATCCCAGGTCAGCGTGATTGCAAGGTATGCTGTCAGTGACATACTACATGAGGAAAGTCCTGCTGTTTTGCCTATGAAAGAGACAATAAGAGTGGAGGATTTATTCAAGTCTTTCACTGAGTTCGCTAAAGAAAAATAATCTACCGATGGATACACTTATTTCAGTGTGTACAGATGGTGCTCTGTGCATGGTGGGGAAAACAGAGTATTTGTAGCGCTTCTTTGTGAACATGAAAAGAGACCCATCTTAAGTTTTCATTGCATCCTACATCACGAGGTGCTTTGTACTCAGATGTGTGGTGAGCAGCTTGGTGAGGTGATGTTGCTGGTCATTCGGGTGGTCAACTTTATTGTTGCCCAGCTTTATTTATTTCTTTTTATTTTATTCATTTTAGAGAGGAGACAGAGAGTGAGAGAGAAAGAGAGAAAGAGGGAGGAGCTGGAAGCATCAACTCCCATATGTGCCTTGACCAAACCAGTGCAGGGTTTTGAACTGGCGACCTCAGTGTTCCCAGGTCGTCGCTTTATCCACTGCGCCACCACAGGTCAGGCTGTTACCCAGCTTTAAATGATAGCCAGTTTAAAACACTGCTGGATGAAGTTGGGAATAACTATCCTGGTCTGCTTCTGCACAGCAATGTGCATTGGTTGTCAAGAGGGAAGTTGCTCAGCCGTTTTGCAGCTTGTCTGAGTGAAATATGGACTTTTCTTGAAATGAAAAACGTTGAGCATCCTGAGTTAGCTAACACTGAGTGGCTCCTGAAGTTCTACTATCTCATGGACATGGCTGAACATCTGAACCAGCTCAATGTGAAAATGGAAGGCATTGGAAATACAGTCTTATCCCTTCAACAAGCAGTGTATGCATTTGAAAACAAGCTGGAACTCTTTATTGCTGACATTGAAACAAGTTGTTTACTACACTTAGAAAAACTGGGAGAGTTTAAAGATGCATGCACAGCAAGTGACCCTGCTCAACATCTTGATCTCCAGCAGCTAGTGGGCTTCACATCTAGTCTCCTGCAGTCATTCAAAGCACACTTTGGAGAATTTTGTCAGTGCACTTGTCTTTTTAATTTCATCATCCATACACACGAGTATGCAATGGACAGTGCCAACCTGAGTTATATCCCCAGTGTCTCCGTCAGATATTTTGAGCTACAAGATGCTGACCTGAAGGCATCAGACATGTGGGTGAATATGTTCAAGTCACTGAATGAGGATTTGGAAAGGCTTGCATGATAGCAAGCAGAGTTGGCAGGCAAACACAAGTGGGGAGAAATGAAAAAACTTCAACCCAGGGACCAGCTGATTGTCAAAACTTGGAACGTGCTTCCTGTCACATACCACACACTGCAGCATGTGAATATTGCTGTACTGACAATGTTTGGCTCTACGTATACACGTGAGCAGTCTTTCTCACATCTAAAGAACGTTAAGACCAACCTACAATCACGTTTAATGGATGGAAGTCTCAACATCTGCATGAAACTTAACCTTACCACCTATCAACCAGACTACAAAGCCATCAGCAAAACCATGCAGCACCAGAAGTCGTATTAATGGTAAAAAGTACTTTATTCATCATTGGTTAGCAACAGCATAACAACGTTATTAAAAAGAATTCAGAGACTTACTGTATTTTAAAAGTGTTGGTCTTGTGCATGGTGTAAGTTGGTGGCCTAGTTTCATTTTTTTGCAGGTAGCTGTCCAGTTTTCCCAACACCATTTGTTAAAAACACTGTCTTTACTTCACTGTATGCTCTTACCTCCTTTGTCAAATATCAATTGTCCATAAAGATGTGAGTTTATTTCTGGGTTCTCTGTTCTGTTCCATTGATCTATATTCCTGTTCTTATGCCAGTACCAAGCTTTTTTGAGTACAATAGCCTTGTAGTATAACTTGATATCAGGAAGTGTGATACCTCCCACTTTATTCTTCTTTTTCAAGATTGCTAAGGCTATTCGTGTTCTTTTTTGGTTCCATATAAATTTTTGGAATATGTGTTTTATGTCTTTGAAATATGTCATTGGTTTTTTAATTGGTATTGCAATGAAATTAAAAATTGCTTTTGGTAATATAGACATTTTAATGATGTTTGTTATTTCTAACCATGAATACGCTATATGCTTTCACTTGTTTGTGTCTTCCTTGATTGCTTTTATCAAGGTTATATAATTTTCTGACTATAAGTGTTTAACCTCCTTGGTTAAATTTACTCCTAGGTATTTTATTTTTTTGTTGTTGCAATAGTGAAGAGAATTGTTTCCTTAATTTCTCTTTCTGACATTTCATTGTTCATGTATAGAAATGCCTCTGATTTCTGTGTGTTAATTTTATATCCTGCCACCTTGCTGAATTTGTTTATTTGGTCCAGTAGTATTTTGACTGAGACTTTAGGGTTTTCTATATATTTACATCTGCAAATAATGATAGTTTTACTTCCTTTTTTCCAATTTGGATGCCTTTTATTTCTTCTTCTTGTCTGATTGCTATAGCTAGGACTTCCAGTACTACGTTGAATAAGAGTGGTGAAAGGGGACACCCCTGCCTTGTCCCTGATTTTAAGGGAATTGCATTTAATTTTTGTCCATTGATTATGATGTTGGCCCTGGGTTTGTCATAAGTGGCCTTTATCATGTTGAGGTATGTTCCCTTTATTCCTACTTTGCTAAGAGTTTTGATGATAAATGGTTGCTGGATTTTATCAAATGCTTTTTCTGCATCTATTAAAATTATCATGTCGTTTTTGTTTATGTGGTGAATCACATTAATTGATTTATGAATGTTGTACCATCCTTGCCTCCCCAGAATAAATCCCACTTGACCATGATGTATTATTTTTTTCATGTATTGCTGGATCTGGTTTGCTAATATATATATATATATATATATATATATATATATATATATATATATATATATATATATAATTTTTTACAGGGACAGAGAGAGACACAGAGAAAGGGAAACATAGGAACAGACAGACAGGAATGGAGAGAGGTGAGAAGCATCAATCATTAGTTTTTCATTGCTGTCACACACCTTAGTTGTTCATTGATTGCTTTCTCACATGTGCCTTGACCACAGGCCTTCAGCAGACCGAACAACCCCTTGCTGGAACCAGGACCTTAGGTCTTGATGAGCTTTTGCTCCAGCCAGATGGGCCCGCACTCAAGCTGGCGAGCTTGGAGTCTCGAACCTGGGTCTTCCGCATCCCATTCCGATGCTCTATTCACTGTGCCACCTGGTTTGCTAATATTTTGTTGAGGATTTTAGCATCTAAATTCATCAGGAATATTGGCCTGTAATTTTCTTTCTTTCTGTTGTCTTTGCATGGTATTGAAATCAGAATTATGCTCACCTCATAAAAGTAACTTGGTAGTGTTCCTTCCTCTTGAATTTTTTGAAATAGCTTGAGAAGGATAGGAGTTAGTTCTTCTTTGAATATTTGGTAGAATTCACCAGTGAATCCATCTGGCCCAGGGTATTTTTTTTTTTAGCCCTAGCCCTAGCCCTAGCCCTAATCCTAACCCTAACCCTAACCCTAACCCTAACCCTAACCCCCAAGGTATTTTTTTCTTGGGAGCTTTTTAATAACTGTTTCTATCTCTTTTGTTGTAATCAGTCTGTTTAGGTTTTCTGATTCTTCCAGAATGATTTCTAAAAGATTATATGTTTCAAGGAAATAAACAAAATGGATAAAGGACTTAAATGTAAGCCGTAAAACCATAAGCATTCTAGAAGAAAATATAGGCAGTAAACTCTCCGAAATCTATCAAAGCAATATATTTGCTGATTTATCTCCACAGGAAAATGAAATAAAAGACAAGGTAAACAAATAGGACTATATCAAACTAAAAACCTTTTGCACAGCTAAAGACAATAAGAACAGAATAAAAAGACAAACCACACATGGGAGAACATATTCAATAACACATCTGATTAAAGTTTAATAACCAAAATTTATAAAGGACTTGTAAAACTCAACACCAGAAAGACAAACAATCCAATCAAAAAATGGGCAAAAGAAATGAATAGACACTTCTCCAAAGAGGATATACAGATGTCCAATAGGCGGATGAAAAAATGCTCAACATCACTAATCATTAGAGAAATGCAAATTAAAACCACAATGAGATACCACCTCACACCAGTCAGAATGGCACTCATTAACAAAGCAACATATTATAGGTGCTGGCGAGGATGTGGAGAAAGGAGTACCCTCCTGCACTGCTGGTGGGAATGCAGACTGATGCAACCACTGTGGAAAACAGAATGGAGATTCCTCAGAAAATTAGAAATGGAACTGCCCTTTGACCCAGCTATCCCATTTATAGGAATATATCCCAAGAACACCATATCACTGACTGAAAAAAAGAAATGCACCCACATGTTTATGGCAGCATTGTTCATAATAGCGAAGAGCTGGACACAGCCCAAGTGTCCATCAGTGTACGAGTGGATTAAAAAGCAGTGGTACATATTAACAATGGAATACTGTGGGGCCCTGAAAAAGAAGGAAATTTTACCTTTTGCAACAATATGGAGGGACCTGGAAACTATTATGTTGAGTGAAATAAGCCAGGCAGAAAAAGAAAAATATTATATGACCTCACTCATTTAAGGAATCCAAAAAACATTGAGGAAAGGGATTGAGACAGACGAGGGATCAAAGGGACCAGAGGAAAAGTGGGCAGAGGGAAAGGGGATGATAAGATGGGCTAAACCTAAAGGGAAGGGGGGAGGGCAATGTAGAGAGGAAGGCAAGGGAGATGTGGAGGGGAATGTGGGGGTGGGGTGATGCAGTAGAGGTTACCCTAGAATCTATGTAAACACAATTAATTAAATAAAAATATTTTTTAAGTAAAAAAGAAAAGTGTTGGTCTTACATAAAATGCACATATTTACTTGTATTTAGTGTTAAACATATTGTATGGCTTTCACAGAATTACATTTAAAAATATGTGGCATTCATGGCTCTCTCAGCCAAAATGGTTCCCGACCCCTGTTCTAGATGCTGAAGTAGACAGCCATATGTGTATGTATATGAGGCTGTATTAGAAAGGAGAAATCATCAAAGCTGTTGGTGGGTGAAAAATAGGAAAATTTCACACAGCAGGATGTGTCAAAATTGGTTAGACCAGTATAAAATGGACATCCAGATTTATAGAGTTGTCTGGTTACATTATTTAAATTATCTCTTCTTTCAATAATTCCAATTGTGAAACAGAAATAAAAACTTACAGACTTACAGCATGTGCTTAGAAGAAATGTTTTTGGCTATGAATACACAGAAAACATGTCTGTATTAAACTCGGAATGCATTTCTTTTACTATAATATTGAGAATTTTTGTCTTTAATCATTATATCTTCATGCATCTGCAAAAAATCCACACTTTATCAAAGTTTTGAAATTAAAATAAAGTTGTAAACTGGTACAAGAATATACACATTATAATATAATACTAAACACTTTTAAATAAACAATATGTTTTAGCTAAACTATAAACCAGTTCATCCTAATTTGCATTTGATAAAGTTACCTATCATTTTGAACTATATAAATAATCCCTGAAATATAGTATTTATATATCATTTCTATTTATGTTTTTACCATCTTTTTTAACAATCTACTAAAAATACATAAAACAATAAAATAAGAGCAAGTTTCTTAATATTTTATTAGACTGATTAATATTTCTATGCCTTTTGTGTTGATGAGCTGTGAGAATCTGAGAAGATAAAATGTCCTGTACATACATGTAGATATAGTCAAGATTCTCAAATATTTTGAAAAAAACACTTTTTGCACTATCTCAAACATTTAGTTGAGTTTGGAATATTTCTATTAGAAGAAGATGCAGAGGTAAAATAGGTCATTGCTTTAGTTGTCCAGATGGAGAAACAATTCTAAAATATTTAGTGAAACTCTATCAGAGAAGAATGACAAACATGAGAATCTCTGTCTCTAAAATTCTGTTCTTGTGATGATTTCTTCTCAAATAAGGTGCCTTCCTCCAAAATTATAAAGTGCCTGCAGTACTGGCCTTTTCTATAGCACTGATTGCATTTACATACAGGGAAGAGGAATTTTTCTTAGCTATATCAGGAAAACAGAGCAGGCTAATTATGTAATATAATTTATTCTATTTTTCTCCAGGGTATACACATAACTGTAGGGCTACTTTGAATTTAAAAGAAATATCTACTGTCATATTTTCTTATAGATTTATTGAACCTATGACAGTGTCTCCCTAAACATAACTTTATATGCAGTCTGCTGTGAAATGACCCTATATTTTTAAGGATGTCTCTCAATGCCTAAGTTTTCTGTTGGTTTTATTTTCCATCTGTTATTTTAAAAGCACTGACATTTCTATGTTACAAGGACACATTTCTTGTCTTTATATACAAAAAATTCAGTAGTCTAAAATAGTCATAGGAAATATACAAACAAAAGAATTTGTCTTGTATATGGAAATGTTCATATGACTTAAAGTTGGGAAATTTAAGGGTTTCTTTTGTTGTTATTTTTTTAAATTTCTTATTTATTTATTTTAGAGAGGAGACACAGAGTGAGAGAGAGAGACAGACAGACAGACAGAGAGAGAGAGAAAGGGGGGAGGAGCTAGAAGCATCAACTCCCATATGTGACTTGACCAGACCAGTGCAGGGTTTTGAACTGGCGACCTCAGTGTTTCCAGGTTGACGCTTTATCCACTGTGCCACCACAGGTCAGGCGCAATTTAAGTTTTAATTTGCAAGTTTTCATATGATGTTTTCAGAGAGGCAGTACAGTATGGTGGGCAAAAGAATCAATTCTGAAGTCAAAGTTGTAAAACTCAAATTCTGGCTTTATCACTTACAAGCTGTTTGATCATAGGCAAGAAATACATCCACTAAGTGCCTCAGTTTCCTCATTGGCAATATGGAAATAATACAATATTATTACTATTGTATTATTACTCCATCTTTAATTTTGCTTTTCACTGTTTCAGTTACCCCCCTTGGTCAACCATTATCCAAAAATCTTAAATGGAAAATTCCAGAACTAGACAATTTATGGATTTTAAATTGCATGTTGTTCTCAGTAGCTTGAAGAAATCTTGTGTCAGCCTTCTCCACCCCACATGGGATACAAATCTTTTCTGTGCCCATCACAATCATGGTAGACATGCAGCCTACCCTTTAACCAGTTGGAAGCCATTTTGATTATCAAAAAAAAGAGAGACCACATTGACATAACTTTTATTACAGTATAATGTTATAATTGTTGTATCTTATAATTAGTTATTGTTGTGAATTTGTTACTGTGTCCAATATTTAAATAAACTTTTTCATAGGTGTATATGTATAAAAAGCATTATCTATATAAATATATACACAGTTTCAGATATTCACTAGGGGTTCTAAAACATATCCTTCATGGTTAAGGTGGGACTACAGTAATAATATGTCTAACTCCTTGGTTTTCTCTAAATGTTAAATGAATTCCTCTACATAATGTTCTCAAAACATTCCAGCCCAGAATAAATGATGCAGGAAGCTTTAATTATAATTGCAATTACTGGTGTGATTGTCACAATAACCAAAATATTTGCCCATCTTCATATATATATTTATATATGAAAAATATATATTATACTTAATATGTTTAAAATTAAATAAATATTAAATGGCATCATATAAATAATATAATTATTATTTATATTTTCAAAGACTCTCTTTGTTTGAAAACCTGTTACATACTCACTGAAGAAACTGGGCAGTGTACAACCCAGAATGCTGTTAATAACTTATTATTTTCCATATGAAAATACTTGCATATTAATATATTTATTCAAATGATATTTATGTGTATATATATGAATACACATATATTTGTGCGTTCAGGATTTTTTGTATCATAAGTTTTGTTCTGGAGAGAAGACATGTAGTTAGTGAGGGGCGGGAATGTGACAGCTCAGACCTAACCTTGCTGATTTTGAGCTTCGTGTCTAGTCAATAGCATATGATGTACACTGATACCAAGGACTCCAGGAAAACCCCACAGAAACTTGACTGCGTGCTCAGTTATAAAAATGTAAATTTCAATCAGTTCATTAAATTCAAAAGATATTTTATGTGGCATTCCAGTTGGCCTTGCCTCTCCATGCAGCATGCCAGATCCAGAGAAGAGCCCTTCATAGTGTGTGCATTTCTCATTAGCTAAAACCTCTGATTGGTCCTCTAGGTCCCTGATACTGATAGAATCGGCACAGACTCTCCTTGTTCTGGCAGGAGGACAAGTCCATTCTCTCTCCAGGTTCTTGACGTTGAGAAATTAACAATAGTTTGCCTTCTGTGCTGTAAGTAGTGGATGAAGCACTAAAAAATCAAGACACTTACTACCCTTAACTTCTCATCAGAAATAATATCCAACGTCGTTATAATTTGATTTTAAATATGCTTGAAGAGGACAATAAAATGTTATGCAGGTAATCTCAAAAAGCATGCAAAAGCTCTGTCACTTGGCTATTATAAGAAGTAGTAATCAATATTAATCCTTTTTAGATTGGAACAAAAATTAACTCCACCACCTACATATGCAGCTATTCAACTTTCTGACTACCTGTAGGACAGAGGTAAGATCGACAAGTAAAGATTATATATTTTTACGATAAGATTTTAGTTAGATGATGTTAAAAGTGCAAAGAAAACTTGCCATTTTGTGAGGTAACTAAACTAAAAATAACTACTTTTTAAAAATAATTCTTGTTGTGGATTACAGAGGGAAGAGGAAGAAAGACAACACCATTGAGTCCTTATACAGGGTTGAGCAATAGTAGGTTTACAGTGGTGAGTACACAGAACAGCTTATTCTTGCATTATAATTTATTAATTACTGTATTACTGTATTATTTTTTATATGAAAAACTGTAAACCTCATGTTTTCCCCACCCTGTGTATCGAGAGATTTAATGTGATACTTTGATAATATCTCAGTTTCAACAGAGGTTCTAGGTACAGAAATTAATCCAATACCTACCAAATACCCTGGTTGCTGAGGTATAGAACTGCGCTACCTGTGCATGACATGTAAAGTGATTAAATACTGGTTCTCCCAACATTTAGAAATCCCTCACTTATAATAATTTAGAAAGTTCAAGGGGAAACTATATTATTGGAGAAATGTGTCAGTTAGTAGTACTTTTTGCACTACCAACTTATTTAAGCTTAAGGACAGGACAGGGGTTTCAAGGTGATACCTTGGAGAGAGTAACACATAGTCTCATTAATTTGGGAAGCATAAGAACTCTATGAGTGGCTGTGGTGAAATGGTCATAACAGGATGGCAGGAGATCGGAGAGTCATAGGAGTCATTAGGCATGACCATTTTTTTTCCATATATAACAACAGTTTGAAAAAGCTTGTATTGGATCAAAAATGGGCCATGAAGAAGAAAGCATTTGTAGTTCCCAGTAGGGAGTGAAGGCAGGAAGAGTGCGTCCCTAATTAATATATGAAAGCACCCCACCAGAGAGATAGTGGGGGAAAGTACATCCAACAAAGCACTGTATATTGTGTCCTATCTTTTTTACTGCCCTAGTGATAGAGGTGCCTGTAAATTGTACAGTGAATAGGGAAGAAGATGTAAAAGACAATGGTGGGAAAGAGAAGTTAACTCTGCCTAACACCACATGCAGGCTTCCAGCCTATAGCAGATGCAAGATGATGGAGAGGAGATGATTCACCATTGTTATATTTTAAGTATTTATTATAACAATAGCCTGTTTTGAGCTTAAATTAATGTAAATAAGGTCATTTCTATTTTTAAGAAGAACATGGCTAAAATAACATCTATGGACAAGGAAAAACTGAGCTACAGATCAATTGTGGGGACAGATGGAGAAAATTCGACCTCTTTAAGTGACGTGGTGTATTAGACCTATGTGGCTGCCATAACAAATTACTGCAAACTTGGTTGCCTTAAACAACAAAATCTTATTCTCTCACATTTCTGGAGGCTAGAAATCCAAAATCAAATTATTATCTGAGTTGGTTTTTTTCTTAGGAGCTCAGTAGAAGAATCTATCCCATGCCCGCTCTCTTAGTTTCTGGGATTTTCAAATATACCTCGGTGAGTTTTGGTTGGTGGCAGAATAATCTCTGCCTTCATCATCACAGGATCTCCTTGTATATCTTTTTATTTCTTTTCTTTTCTTTTTCTTTTTCTTCAGCGTGGTAAGAGAGGAGGGAGAGGGAGAGAGAGTCAGAGCTAGAGAAAAGTATCAACTTGTAGTTGTGGCATTCTTAATTGTTCATTGATTGTTTTTCATATGTACCTTGATCGGGGGATTCCAGGTAAGCCAGTGACCCCTTGCTCAAGCCAGCAACCATAGGCACAAGCCAGCAACCATGGGTTATGCCCATGCTGCTTAAGTCAGCAACCCTGCACTAAAGTCAGATGAGCCCACACTCCAGCTGGTGAACTTGTCTTCAGTGTCCCAGGTTGATACTCTATCCATAGCACCACCACCTGGTCAGGTAATCTTTGTCCAAATTATCCATCTTCTTATAATAACACCAGTTATTGGATTAGGGCTCACTGTAATTCAATATGACCTCTTTTTAACTTGATTACATTTGCAAAGATTCTGTTTCTAGGTAAAGTCCCATTCATAGGTTTCATGTGGACATGAATGTTTGAAGAAAACTATTCATCCTAGTAAACATGTCAAATATTTATTGGTAAGAGTTTTAAAATAGATTTTTTCTGATTTTATAATTTTAAGATTAACTTCATTTTTCAATTTATAAAATTATATTTTCTGGCTTTGCATTTATCTTGGTTTCTCTATTGTCATAATGAGCATACAATTATACTAATTAGGTGCTTGAAATAGGCAGAAGCAGAAGAGAAAAGGATTTAACTTCCATGATGCTAAAATGGAAATACTGACAATACTGATTAAAGTAGTTTGATGTGATGAAAAAAACACATGTCTAGAATTTAGAAAAATATTTGGAACATGGTAAACATTTATAATATACTACTAACAAAAATTAGGGGATATTTTAAAATAAATATGAAGCAATAAAATATCCTATAATTTTTGTGAGCAGTGTGGTTGTTTTTAATACTACATGAGCCAAGATGTCCGCTATCATCACTGCTTTTTAAAATCACACCAGAAGTCAATATTAATACTGAAAAACAAAAAAACAAAAAAATGGAAAAATAAAAGGTATACAGACTAGGAAGTAATATATAAAACTACTTTGCTTTCAAATGACATAACTGTTCATGTAGAATTTTAAAAAAACAAAATACAACAACAAAACTCTAGGAAATAAATAGGTAATTAAACAATGTTGAGGGATACAGGATTAATATATAAAAGTTAATTGTTTCTGTATTTATTTGCAATAACAAGTAACATTGAAAATTAAAAATAGTATCATTTATATTAGCAATCAAAATACAGAAATGTTTATGTATAAATTTAACAAAATATATAGATTATATAAAGAAAACTATAAAACTGATGAAAAAAATCAAAGACCTAAATACATATTTGTGGGCAGGAAAACTAAATAGTGTCAAAATGTCAGTTTTTCTCAACTTAATATAGAGACTCAGTACAACCCCAATCAAAACTATAGCAAACTATTTCATGAATGAACGTTGACAAACTTACTCTAGTTTATATGGAGAGGCAAAGCCCCAGAATAGCCAACATGTTTTTGAAGGACAAGATCAACATTGGAGAATTAACACTACCAAACTTCAAGACTTACTATAAAGCCACAGCAATAAGAGAGCATGGAAAATACAATAACATAAAACTATGATATGATAACATAGGAGAAAAATCAGATTACCCTAGTTCTCTCAATGACTATTTAGATACATCAAAGACACAATTCAGGGGGAAAAATTAATAATTTAGACTTGCTTAAAATAGAAACCTTCTGCTCTGGGAAAGACACTGTCAAGAGAATGAAGGTACAAACCACAGACTTGTCTTAAAAAAGACATATCTAATAAATCACTGCTATCCAAAAATATACAGGAAACTCTTAAAACTCAACAGTGAAAAACAAATGACCTTATTCATAAATGTGTCAAAGATTTTAACAGACACATCACCAAAGAAGAAGATATATAGTTGGGATATAAACATTAAAATATGTTCCATATTATATGACATCAGAAGAATGCAAATGAATAGAGCATTTCACTCTCCACCTATCTGTGGCTAAAATCCAGAACACTGAAAATGTCAAATGCTGATGAGGATGTGGAGCAACAGAAAATTTTATTCATTGCTGATGGGAATGCAAAGTGGTACAGCCACTTTGGAAGAGAGTTTGGCAGTTTCTTATGAAACCAAACATCCTCTTACCATACAATCTGGCAATTGCACTCATTGGCATTTATTTACAGAAGTTGAAAACTTTGTCTATGCAAAAACCTGCACATAGATATCCATAGCAAATTGACTTAAAATTGGCAAAACTTGGAAACAACAGAGATGCCATTCGGTAGGTAAATGAATAAAGAGACTGTGGCACAATGGCACATAGAATATTATTCAGTGTTAAAAATAAAGGAGATATCAAGCTATGAAAAGTCATAAAGGAAACATAAATGCATATTACTAAATGAATGAAACCCACCTGAAAATTATACATTGTGTATCATTTCAATTACATGCCATTCTGGAAAAGACAAATGTATAGAGCTATGGGTTAGCAGAGAGGGAAGAATAAATAGGCAAATCACAAAAGGCTTTTAGGGCAATGAAAATACACTGGATGATGCTGTAATGACGGATTCCTGTCATTATAGATATATTCAAATCCACAGAATATGTAACAGCAAGAGTAAGCCTTACTATAAAATATGAATTTGGGGTAATAATGATATGTCAATGTAAGTTTATCAATTACTATAAGTGTAGCACTCTGGTAAAGTACGTTGATATTGGGGGAGACTATGCATTTGTGGGGGAAGGCGTATATAGGAAATCTCTGTACCTGAAGCTCAATATTGCCATGAACCTAAAACTGCTCGGAAAAATAACATCTATTCTTTTAAAAAAACATTATATATATATATTATTTTTTTATTTTTTAATGATTGTTAAAGAATGGGAACATTCATGGATGACTGAAAGTTCTATTTCACATTGTTTTATTTTTCCAGGAATTGTTCTTCTTAATCACTGATAGCTGCATTAGCTCAAGCCCTTTTCATAAGAAATTCAAACTTCCCAATATTTTATTTTTTTTAAATTTACTAACCACAGAGTGAACAAAACCTTGACTATCTCGGCAATATTTTGTTCAAAATGATAGTTTAAGTAAATTTAGAACAATAATATTATGCTATCATGATTATATATATATATTTGAAACTTTGTAGCTACATCATTATAAATCAAAAGCACAGAGATAGCTTGGCAGTTCTCAGAAATAGTTAAAATTTTAAAGAACAAAATACCATTTTTTAAACAATGAATCATCATGGAATATAATTCTCCATCAAGTAATTAAAAATTTCTATTATATTATAGGTCTTATCAACAATTTTCTAAGAAAGAACAAAGCATACAATTGGATTTTAGAAATATCTGTGTGTTTTTTTTTTTTATGTATTTCAACCTAAGCTGCCTGGTCTTGGCACATATCATTAGCTGCTATCTCAGTGGATACAGTTAATTATCACTATTTCTTTTGGATAATGAATACGAAATAGAATACTTGCTCTTTTATGAGGTCAGAAACTGTACTTTTGATATGAAAAAGATACCGCTACAAATACAATGAAGTGGCATCTTTATGTTTTGCTCATGCCTGCCTGAAAGGTTGTCCAGTGTTTTGAACTTTTTTATTTTTAAAAATTAATTGTGTCCATACTACTAATGGTTCCAGAAGACATTAATGGAATTTTACAATTTATGCCGTCATTTAAACAAGACAAATTTCAAACTGCACTTTTTGTGACATAGTGAGATAGGATATTTTAAGGATACTTATTGGAGGTTACATTTCTTCATTAAAACCATAGCAGGAAAGATATTTTCAACTTATTATGCATCACTAAATGTTGAAACAAAGACAAAAGGTAGCCGACACATGATGGGGGAAATTATTTAATACCTCTTTAAAAAAGAAAATGGACTGAGTCTTTTCTTGTTTAAAATAAAGAAAACTTTTTAAATGAGAATTACATTATCACTTCAATATGCAATCTGTATATCAATGGAGGTACACTGAATGAAAGTTCTGAGGACATTTCTTTCCATCCAGAGTTTTTTGTGTAGGTCTTACATGACATAAAGATAGAGAGCCCTCATCATATTTTATTCAGAGATACATAACAGAAATACATTTCTACATAGCAGACTTGCACACTAAGCAAAAAGCAATGAATATTCTTTTCATTGTCTTATAACCCACGTACTAAAACTGAAGTTTAAAGACGCATTGTGGACTAATTTGATCTTTTCTAAAGAAATAAGCATAAAGTAGTGTACACTTTTTTGCAAGTAAAACTAGAAAATCTTGGCAGATATCTTTAGCATTTTTTCTCTTTATAGAAGTTACTGAAAATTGCTCTGCTCCAACACTGGCTAAAATATGAAGGAAAAAAAAGCATATAAAAACATACTAGCTCAATCAAAATCTGACTAAACATGAAATATAAAAATAATTTAATTTAGGTGGAGTTGAGGTTAAGTGTTATTATTCATATTAGATTTTATTTTACTCTGTTAAAATTGTTTTTGTTTACTATATTGTAATGGGATGTGAGCATGAAAGAAATTGTTCATAATTTCAGCAAGCTCCCTTTGTTCCTTTATTTTCTAGAAAAAAATGTTTTTCTATTTAAATTTCAAGTGATTATGTGTAATATGTTATTACAACTTTCCAAGTACATTTTCCAACATTTGTATGTGTAATACATCACAAATGATGATAAAGTGTTTTATTTTAGACCATTAAATGATCAAAAAGTAATAAGTAAATCAGAAAAAAAGAAAAACTGAGAACAGCATGATTTCATACATAGGTGGGAGATAAAAGTGAGACTATGAGACATGGACAAGAGAGTGGTGGTTATAGGGTGTGAGGAGGGAGGAGAGGGTAGGATAGGGAGGAGGGGAGGGACACAGGGAAAACCAGATAGAAGGTGACAGAGGACAAGTTGACTTTTGGTGACGGGTATGCAACACAATTGAATGATAAGATAACCTGGAGACATTTTCATTGTACATAAATGTACTTTGATTTATTGGTGTCATCCCATTAGAATTAATAATAATAAAATATATATACAAAAGTAATAATACCTTCTGTTTAGATATTACCTTGGAGTTTTCAAAACTTTTTCATTTATTTTAACTTCTTTGGTCCTTCAACCAGCTCTGAGGCAAGCAGTGCTGTTTTAAATGCTGCTGTGTTACAGAAAAGAGATTCACTTCACAAGATATATCAATTTATTGACATAACAAGCCAATAAATGGATGGACAAAGCAACATCTGAATGTGTGTCTTTTGAATGCTAAATCCACACATCAGGCTGTCCTTACACAGAGAATAATATATTCATCACACAATGGAGACAAAGATAATGGGGTAATAAGAAAATGAACTATCTATGGTTAATGGTAACAGATAAAAGATGAGAAGTGAGAATAAAAATGAGAAAAGAAGTGAATGAATAGAGATGATAAAAGAAATAGTGAGTAAGAGAAGTTTTCGTCTGAAGGGTCCTACAACTTTCTATAAAATAGAGGATGTGAGATAACCTCTTCACAGTTTTCAAATCCTTATGTATCCATTAACTCTACGTGTTCCACTCCCAGCAAATGAATATGGCAGAAATCAAATGGGCCAAAAATGACAGGAGAGACTGAGGTTATGCAGTAAGATAAAAGAACCAAGATTTTAATGATATGACTCTTTACTGAAATGTGAGCAGGATTAAGAAAACCTAAACAAGAAAATGTAAGGGATGCTAAGGTATTCAAGACTAACAGCAGAACACATGATGTAAAGAGAAAGTTACTAGAATCCAATGAAAAGTGAAGTTATTGAAAAAGATTTGCTTACTGGAAAAATGTAGTTTTTCCATAAACACAGGAAGTAAATCCAGGAAAAAGAAGAGGGAAATTCTTTTCGTTTTTGTTTTTTTTTTTCTCTCTTAAATCTCCCAGCTTTGTCTCTCAGTGATTAAACCCAACTACAAGACTAAAAGTGAGAAGATCCAATTGATAAAGTCCTTAAGGTTACAGAGCAGGACACATACAGTGCTGGGTTGATTAGATTTAGTCTTTTGTCAGTTTTCTGAAAAAGGTAATAAAGTTTGGTTTTCTTTGTTCTCCCACCTCCAAGCAAGTCTCACATTTCTAGGACCTCATTATACCCATTTTAACTTCATTTCACCCTGTTTCTTGTCCCAAAGGTCAGTCAACCTATGTAGACTTCAACTTTCACTGCCTGATTAAGTCACTCCTAGTAAAAGAAAGCAATGAGAATTGACATTCTCAAAATACAAGCAACATAAAAAAGGAATTTTAAAGGAAACACATCTATTACCAACTGATAGAGTATGTTTGAGAAAGAAAAAGGTATATTAGAAAATAATACTTGTCTTTATCAATGTGTTCTTTATCAATGTACTGGCTCTTTATGAAGGAAATAAACCATGACTAAGAATAAAATCAGCACTGCTATTCAAAGCCAACTCTACATTTCTGCGTGCTCTGGTATTATATCCACTCGGGATATTTAAAAGATCTCATCGACCTTACTGAGATAGCATTGGTTTCCTTTTTCTTCTTCTTCCTCTTTTGCAAGTTGAGAGGAGGGGAGATAGAGAGACAGACTCCCACATGCACCCCACCTGGGATCCACCAAGCAACCTCTATCTGGGGTCAAAGTTCTGCCCATCTGGGACCATGTTCACAGCCAAGCAATTTTTAGTGCCTGAGGAGGAGGCTTCACAGAGCCATTCTCATCACCTGAGCTGACACGTTTAAACCAATTGAGCCATGGCTGAGGGAGGGAAAGAGAGAGAAAGAAAGAATGAGAAGGGCTCAGGGGAGGGGTACAGAAGCAGGTGGTCTCCTCTCCTGTGTGCCCTGACTGGGAATCACACCAGAGATATCCACACATCATGCCAAGCTCTACCACTAAGCCAACCAGCTATGGTGACTTTGTCTTTCCTAAGTAGGCATTGATTGTAAAGGAAGGCAAAATACATAACTGCCATGCCATAATCCAGTATTTTTATTGTTCACAGACATGCTTTTACTTTTATAGCCTCCCTGCTGGTTGATTAATTGATATCAGATTTTCTCTAACAACTTTTACATAAACTGTATCTGGAATGATTGTAACTGTAGGTGGGTATTTTTACCTCATTTGACTCAATAGGCTGGTATGAACCAAACAAAATAAGGTAGGTAGAATTTGTCAATAAGTATAAAGTGAAATATAATACTAATATTTAACTTATTCACATTATTTTTTTCAAGGTAAAATATAGGCTTTAAATGCATAATGATAGCACAAAATTGTGACTTAAATCCATACTCATAGACTACTGGATATTATAAATATCTTTTTCTAATAAAAAAATAAAAGATCGCCATTTTCTGGTTCTCTGTCAAGAAATCAGTTAGGCTGACCAGGCGAGGTGCAGTGGATATAACATCACCCTGGGATGCTGAGGACCCCAGATTCAAAACCGTGAGCTTGCTGGCTTGAATGCAGGTTCATCAGCTTGAGTGCGGGCTCACCAGCTTGAGCATCGGGTTGCTTGCTTGAGCATGAGATAATAGACATAATCTCCTGGTTGCTGGCTTGAATCTAAAAATCACTGACTTGAAGCTCAAGGTCACTGTCTTAAGCCTAAGGTTGTTGGCTTGAGTTAAGAGGTCACTGGCTCAACTGGAGCCTCCCAGACAAGGCATATATGAGAAGTAATCAATGAATAACTAAGGTGCCACAAATATTAGTTGATGCTTCTCATCTCTCTCCTTTCCTGTCTATCTATCTCTCTCCTCATCTCTCTCAAAAAGGAAGAAAGAAAAAGAAATAATTTAAAAGAGGTCTTTCAGCATGAGCACATGTTAGTTGGAAATCGATAAAGATATTACTTAAAAGCTGTGGGTTTCTTTTGTTTGTTTGTTTGTTTTCCATGAGCAGTAGTAGCCAAAATGGTGACCTTAACTGGGAGGAGACATATCTGGGGAAAAGACTGGATAAGTTTAGGACACAAGCCTAGGAAATACTAGGGAAGAGATTGGATAGTTTGAAAGAAAGCTTGCTCTCTCCCAAAGCTAAGGAAATACAAGGAAGCTTAACAAAGGCTCAAGTCTCTTTCAGCAGTCACGCTGGCAACCAAGGCACTATCCAGCCTTGGCAGAGGATGTGTAAATGAGAAATGAGGCAAAGGCAAGTTAAGTAATGTGCCCAAGGTCAGCCTCAGCTGTTGGGGTAATAGCACGGCAGCCCTGGGTCTTGACCTTCAAAATGGGCTTGATGGGGACAAGTGTGTGTTTGTGCCCTGGAAGCTAGACTTCTTCCACAGTGAGAGGTACTGAGCTATCTGGTTGTGGATGAAACATGTGGACTAGTGTATCAGGAGGCAGGTCAACAACATTGACCAGCTTCTGTTGCTGGACCTGCCAGGAAATGCCTCATTGAGTGGGGCAGCCGTTTTTTAGGGTGCTCTAAAAATCTTGCCACTAGGCTTGAATTCCTCCTTCATGGCTGTCCCTGAGATCCCTTTCTTGTGATAACACAAGAACGGATTTCCAAACCATGGAGGGGCAGGCCTGCCGTGGTCCTCATCTTTTTCTGGTAATCTTCTTTTCCTTCTTCTTCTTTGCAATATTCCACAGGTGCCTTCCATTGATACACATTAAAAGAAAACCATCTGACAAGAGATCTTTGGAAAGTTAGGGTGTAGTATCCCAGGCTCGGATCACACACAGCATATAAAAGAGTGAAATTGGGGTTGAAAGATAATAGGTAAATATCTTTCCCTCATGCTCATAAAATGAAGTTATATTAAAAAACAGATTAACATAAAAATTGGAATATGCATATACACACACATACACACACACACACACACACACACATATGAAAAGCAGAATGTTGGCTATCCGTCTTCAGCAGAATAACTTTTAGAAATGTTTGACAGGACCCTGACCAGCTAACTCAGTGGTAGAGCGTTAGCCTGGCATGTGGAAGTTCCAGGTTGGATTTCCAGCCAGGGCACACAGGAGAAGTGCCCATTTGCTTTTCCACCCTTCCCCATATACTCTCTCTGTCTCTCTCTCTTCCCCTCCCACAGCCAAGGCTCCATGGGAGCAAAGTTGGACCCGGTGCTAAGGATGGCTCCATGGCCTCCACCTCTGGTAATAGAATGGCTCTGGTTGCAACAGAGCAACGTCCCAGATGAGCAGAGCATCGCCCCTTGGTAGACATGCTGGGTGGATCCGGTCGGGCACATGCAGGTCTGTCTCTCTGCTTCCTGCTTCTCAATTCAGAAAAATACAAAAAAAGAAGTGTTTGACAGGAACTGCGTCAGATTAGAATGTCATGAGAGAGGACCAAGTTGTAGTTTAGAGATTTTTGAATAATATTATATCTTTAATTTTGCTTTTGTTTTGTTTTAAAGAAAGTGGATGGCAATGAAAAATAACTGAGAAGGAGGAAAATATTTTGCCACTACCATTCAAATAGGTTTTTGTCTGTTTGCTTATATAGGTAATGTTGTCAATCATTCCTTTTATGACTTATGCATGTTGAGTTATACTATAATTAGAATTGTCTTCCCCATTACAAAGCATATAGGAACTCACTTAAGCTTTCCTCAAATACCTTTCGGTGCCATTTTTGCACTTAAATATTTTATCTATTTGGAGTAGACTGGTTTACAGTGTAAATGACAAACAATGAAAACTGTTGAACAATGGCATTGATTATGGTGCATCTATGAATCTGGATGCTGTATTATATGTCTGCATCAATAAAATAACTATCATTACATCATTCTAACCCATTCAGTCACTAGATTTTACTTGAATGTGGTCAATATGCTACATATAAATGAACTTGTGTTTTTAACCATGGCTTATTCACTTGGTCCATGATTGTTCTTTTATAATACAAAGCCAGAATCTTGTATTAGAAGCAGGATACAAAACACACATATTTAGCTCAGAGCTCACTAGAAGGACTGTATCTTTTTGCAAACCAAAATATTGGCAATCACTTCCCTGACTGGTGGCTCAGTGAATAGAGCATCTGCCCAACATATGGAAGTCCAAGGTTCAATTCCCAATCAGGACACAAAGAAGAAGTAACCATCTGCTTCCCCCCCCTCTCTCCCCTATCTCTGACTTTTCATTCATGCAGCCACTGCCTCAATTGGTTTGAGCATAACCCTGGCTCCATGGGAGTGTGATAGCCTCAGGTGCTAAAGATATCTCAGTACTCAAGCATTGGCCCCAGATGGGGTTGCCAGGTAGACTCCAGTTAGGATACATGTGGGAGTCTGCCAATCTCTTCTCCCCTCAACTAAAAACATTTTTAAATTAAATTTTTTTAAAATTAGCATTTACATAATTTAGAGCAAAAAATGTCCTCATGATATCTTTACATTGTGCATTTATCAAATATTTATCATCAAACTATTCTATGGTCAATTTGAATCTATCCTTTAGAAAAAAAAGTACTCTAAAATTATTTATGGCAGGACTCCAGTGGCCACACACTTCTTATACACAGACAGAATGGGAAGGCAGAGAAATGCAACCCAAATGAATAAAAAAAAAAATCCCAAGAAAAGGACTTGGATGAGTTAGATATAACCAAATTAACAGGTGCAGAGTTTAAAATAATGATTGTGAAGATGCTCAAAGATCTTAGAGTTAGATGGACATAACAAACACCTAAATAAAGAGATCGCAGTATAAAAAATGACATTGAAATAGTAAAAAAGAATCATTGAGAAATGACAAATACAATATAAGAAATGAAGACCACAATCAAAGTAATTAAAAGCAGGATGAATGAAGCAGATGATCAAATCAGCAAGTTAGAGGACAAGATAAACAAAGGCACAGAAGCAGAGCAGCAAAAAGAAGAGAGACTCAAAAAGTCTGAGGAAACTCAAAGAGAGCTCTGTGACATCATGAAGAGAAATAACATTCACATCATAGGGGTTTCTGAAGAAGAAGAGAAAGAACAAGGTATAAAGACTTTGTTCAATCAAATGATAGCTGAAAACTTCCCTAAATTGATGCAGGAAAAAGTCACACAATTTCAAGAAGCACAGAGAACTCAATTAAAGAGAAACCCAAAGAAATCTACACCAAGATACATCATAATTAAAATACCAATGCTAAGAGATTATGAGAAAATATTAAAAGCTTCTAGAAAAAAAAAGGATATCACCTACTAAGGAGCCACTGTAAGAATGACATTCGATTTCTCAACAGAAAGAGTTGAGGCCAGAAGGGAATGGCAAGAAATATTTAAAGTAATGCAGAACAAGAGTCTACAACCAAGAGTATTTTATCTGCAAGGCTATTGTTGAAAATCAAAGGAAAAATAAAAATGTTCCCAGATTAAAAAAAAAAAAAAATTAAGGAATTTATTGCAAACAAACCAATGCTGCAAGAAATGTTAAGGGGCCTGTTGTAAATAGATCAAAGGGGGAAAAGAATATAGCAAAAAGAGGAATACAGCTTTAAAAATTAAAATGGCAAAAAAAAAACTACATATTGATAATAATATTAAATAAAATGGATTAAATGGTTCAATCATAAGACAAAGGGTAGATGCATGAATAAGAAATCAGGACCCATGCATATGCTGTCTAGAAGAAACATGCTTAAAACAAAAGATGCACATAAACTGAAGGTAAAAGGATGAAAAAAAAATATTTCATGCTAATGGAAATAAGAAAAAACTTGGGGTAGCAATACTTATATCAGAAAAAATGGACTTTAAAACAGAGACTAAAGTAAGAGATAAAGAAGGTCACTACATAATGATAAATGGAGCAATTCAACATAAAAATATAACCATTATAAATATCTACAAACCTAATATAGGAACACCTAAATATAAAAAGAAGATGTTGATGGATATAAAGGGCAAGATCCACAGCAAACTATAATAGTAGGGGATTTCAATACCTCACTAACAGCACTAGATAGATCCTCAAGAAAGAAAATTAACAAAGAAACAGCCGACTTACACTAGTTCAATTAGATTTAATAGATAACTTCAGAACCTTTTACTCTAAAGCAGCAGAATATACATTCTTTTCAAGTGCTTATAGTACATTTGTAGGATAGGACACATGTTAGGACACAAAAGTGATCTCAGCAATTTTAAGAATATTGTAATCATATCAAGCATTTTCTTTGATCACAATGGCATAAAACTAGAAATCAACCACAACAGAAAAACTGAAAAATACTCAAACACATGGAAACTAAATAGCATGATATTAAATAATGAATGGGTTAACAAAAAGATCAAAGAAGAAATTTAAAAATTTCTAGAAACAAATGATGAGCATACAACAATACAAAATTTATGGTAAACAGCAAAAGCAGTACTGAGAGGGAAGTTCATAGCATTACAGGCATACTTTAAGAAGTTCGAAAAAGCTCAAATAAACAACTTAACCCTGCATCTAAAAGAACTAGATAAAGAACAGCAAGTAAAGCCCAGAGGTAGTAGAAGGAAGGAAATAATAAAGATCATAGTAGAAATAAAAGACATAGAGGCTAAAGAAATAATACACAGGATCAAAGAAATCAGGAGCTGGTTCTTTGATAAGGTAAACAAGATCAATGAACCTTTAGCCAGAGTCACCAAGAAAAAAAGAGAGAGGACTCAAATAAATAAAATTAGAAATGAGAAGGGAGAAATAACTACTAACACAACAGAAATACAAAGGATTGTAAGAAAATACTATGAAGAACTGTATGCCAAAAAATTAGACAACCTAGATGAAATGGACAAATTTCTTGAAACATATAGTCTTCTGAAAATCAATCATAAAGAATCAGAGCACCTAAACAGACCAATTACAACAAATGAGTTCAAAACAGTTATCAAAAAAAAAAAATCCCAACATACAAAAGCCTGGGGCCACATGGCTTACCAAGTGAATTCTACCAAATATTTAAAGAAGAACTTTTATTCTTCTCAAGCTATTCAAAAAAATTCAAGAGGAAGGAAGACCTCCAAGCTTCTTTTATGAAGCGAGCATTATTCTGACTCCAAAGCCAGGCAATGACAACACAAAGAAAAAAAATTATAAACCAATATTCCTGATATATTTAGAAGCTAAACAAAATAATAAATCCTCAACAAAATTTTAGCAAACCAGATTCAAAAATACATGAAAAAAAATCATGCACCATGATCAAGTGGGATTTATTCTGGAGAGGCAAGACTGGTACAATATTTGCAAATCAATCAATGTGATTCACCACATAAACAAAAGGAAGGAGAAAAACCACATGATAATTTCAGTAGATATAGAAAAAGCATTTGATACAATCCAGCACCTGTTCATAAGCAAAACTCTCAACAAAGTGGGAATACAGGGAACATGACTCGACATGATAAAGACCATCTATGACAAACACACAGCCAACATCATAATTAATGGACAAAAATTAAAAGGAATTCCCTTAAGATCAGGAAAAAGGCAGGGGTACCCCTGTTTACCACTGTTATACAACATAGTTCTGGAAGTCCTAGCCACAGCAATCATACAAGAAGAGGAAATAAAAGGCATCCAAATTGGAAAAGAAGAAGTATAACTATCATTATTTACAGAGGATATAATATTGTATATAAAAAACCCTAAACTTTCAGCAAAAACTACTGCACCTGATAAATGAATTCAGCAAGGTGGCAGGATATAAAATTAATACTCAGAAATCAGAAGCATTTTTATACTCCAAAAATGAACTGTCAGAAAAAGAAATTAAAGAAACAATCCCCTTCACTATTGCAACCAAAAAAATAAAGAAACTAGGAGTAAATTTAACTAAGGAGATTACAGACTTGTACTCAGAAAATTATAAAACATTGATAAAAGAAATCAAGGAAGATACAAACAAGTAGAAGCATATACCATGCTCATGGGTTGGAAGAATAAACATCATTAAAATGTCTATATTACCCAAAGCAATTTATAAATTCAATGCAATACCAATGACATACATCAAAGATATAGAACACATATTTCAAAACTTTATATGGAACCAAAAAAGAACAAGAATAGCCTCAGCAATCTTGAAAAGGAAGGGTAAAGTGGGAGGCATCGCACTTCCTGATATCAAGTTATACTACAAGGCCATTGTACACAAAACAGCTTGGTACTGACATAAGAACAGGCATATAGATCAATGGAATAGAACAGAGAATCCCAAAATAAATCCAAACCTTTATGGACAACTGATATCACTGGGAAACAAAATGTTTATTGCATTTAAAAAAACACTTGTTCTTACCTAATTCAGGTGTGCTTATCTAAAATCTGACATGAGTTTATCTCTGTAAGCTACAGTATTTTTGCAATTCAATATTTTATGTTTTCATCTTATTGTAAAATTTTCAACATTTAGTTGAACATAATGAAGTAGAATGTTTTCTTGGGCATCATCTTTGTGAAAATATAATAATTTATATAATGCAGTAAATACACTAATATACTAAAATGTATGATTGCATCAAAATTTGTCTACAATTTCAAAATAGAACATATTAAAACATTTATTTTAATCATAAAATTTGCACAAAACTTATTTAAATTCTATTCAGGCAAAAATTTGAATTTGTAGCTCTTGCGTTTGCGTACTTGTTGAGGACAATCTTGTTTGATGCTCCAGCAGTAGTCTGCTCATCATTAACAGCTCCAAGATTTTTGAGAAACTTATCAAGGTGACTGTTCAGGAAGTAAATCTTAATGCTCACATTATATCCAATTCGCGGAAAGCCAACAGCATCCTTTGAACCAGAAAGAAGTTCATAGTTTTCTGCATTTTTGTTGCCAAGGAAGTTTTTTGTTACTGCCACAAAAGACTGCCATGTTGCTTTCTCCTCCTTATTCATCTTCCTGGAAAATTCTTCATCACATATGAGGGTTCGAATTTGAGGTCCATTGAATACACCTGCTTTCATCTTCTTGAAAGACAAAGCAGGAAAAGCAAAAACAATATGTTGAAAGCATTCACTTTCTCTTTTCAAAACCTGAATAAACTACTTCTTTAAGCCAAATTTGATGTGAAGTGGGGGGAAACTTATCCTGTCTTGATTAACTACAGGTTCATTCACAATATTTTGCATCCCTACTTCCAGAACTTCACATTTTGGCCACTCCTTCTGTATCCAGTGTTTCTCCCGAGGTGGGCTGTCCCACAAACACAGAAAGCATGGATACTTCATGAATCCTCTCTGTTGTCCTAGCAGAAAATTGACCATTTTAAGATCCACACAAATAATCTAGTTATGCCCCTCATACTTCAGTAACTCGAGGACAATCTTTATGTCATTATAATCTTCTCACAGATGAGTTGAATAACCAATTGGAATTGCTGCATAAATATTACCATTGTGTACGAGAACACATTTCAGACTCTGTTTAGAGCTGTCATAAAATAGGCACCATTTGTTGGACTGTAAGTGGTAACACCTAGCTGGCTGAGAAGACTACTGATATCATGACAGTAAACAAACAGTTTGACTTTGGAAAATAAATCCACAAAAATTTGTTCACGCTTCCTGAAATGGGATACTTGAACTGACCAGAGAAGTATGTTAATTTCTTGAAGCCTAGAGGCTAATAACTCAGCTGCTTTCTTTGATAGGCCCAGATCTCTTACTAAGTCATTCAATTCGGGTTGTCTAAACTGCTGAGGGGTTAATGACTGCTTGGCATCAGAAAAAGACCCTTCAGATTCTACAAGCATTGCCTCATGCATCTTATCACAATATACTTGTTCACAATGTTCACTTTCTTTGTTTTTAGAAGAAATAATACCATTGAAAACTGAAACCGGGAGTGTCTCAGACTGTGGGATAGGTCGTATTGCTGATAGTATATTAGTAATACAATCATATGCTGTTTTTTCTTGCCGATGCCCTTTGTATGGATCAGACAGAAATAACAGTCACTGCTGTGGTCCTAGGTTCATGCCAAACCATGGGAATACCAAAAAGCATTCCTTTGCATTTTTCTTTTGTCCAGTCACAAAGCATTTCCTCACATTTATGACACATGGTATGAGGAGCCCAATTCTTGTCTTGATCTTCAAGGAGAACTTAAAAATAGGCAATATATGCACGTGTCACAAATGATGAAATATTGCGCCTTTGACATTGAAGTGTGTAACAGCCACATATATAACAGATGGTGTCAAGACTATTCTTATATTTAAACCTACTCAAAGAAGCCATGATTCAATCTTAAAACAAATTAAGTGGATGTTTTTATCAGATAATCATGTTTTACAGTTAAAACAACTACAATTATGTAAAAGTGATACTCTTAGAACATTAATTGCCTTGTGGTTATGCTCAATCTAAGAGTTGTTGCCCTTAAACTCCAATTTAAAAACCAATGCATACCATTAACTGTAACAAAAAGAAATTAAAATTGCATAAGAACTAGAGCATGCACCTAAACACAGATTTCATCTCTGAAATAAGTGATGCAGAGATATGTAGAAAAAGTTTTAAAACATCATGCAAGAGAAAATGAAAAATAATTGTTTTCTGGTGTATTTGACAAAGAAGGTAAGAGCATACAATAAAGATAGACTCTTCAACAAATGTTGTTGCGATAATTGGACAGCTACCTGAAAAAAATAATGAAACTAGACTGTCAACTTATACCATGCACAAAAATAAACTCAAAATGGATAAACTACTTAAATGTAATACATGAAAACTTAAGCATCTTACAAGAAAATATAGGCAGTAAGCTCTCCGATATCTCTCACAGAAATATATTTGCTAATTTATCCCCATGTGCAAGGGAAATAAAATACAGGATAAACAAATGGGACTGTATCAAACTAAAAAGCTTTTGCACAGCTAAAGACAATATGAACAGAATAAAAAGACAAACCACACAATGGGAGAACATATTCGACAATAGGTCTGATAAGAGGTTAATAACCAAAATTTATAAAGAACTTGTAATACTCAACACCAGAAAGACAAACAATCCAATCAAAAAATGGGCAAAAGAAATGAATAGACACTTCTCGAAAGAGGACATACAGATGGCCAATAGGCTATGAAAAAATGCTCAACATCACTAATCATTAGAGAAATGCAAATTAAAACCACAATGAGATACCACCTCACACCAGTCAGAATGGCACTCATCAGCAAAACAACACAGAATAAGTGCTGGAGAGGATGTAGAGAAAAGAGAACCCTCCTGCACTTCTGGTAGGAATGCAAACTGGTGCAGCCACTGTGGAAAACAGTATGGAGATTCCTCAAAAAATTGAAATCAAACTGCCTTTTGATCCAGCTATCCCACTTTTAAAAATATACCCCAAGAACAACATTGCACTGTTTGAAAAGGAAAAATGCACCCCTATGTTTATGGCAGCATTGTTCACAATAGCAAAGCCCAGAAACAGCCCAAGTGTCCATTGGTGGACAAGTAGATTAAAAAGGAGTGGTACATATATAAAATGGAATACTATGGGGCTACGATAAAGAAGGAAATCTTACCTTTTGCGACAACATGGATGGACATGGAAACTATTGTGTTAAGTGAAATAAACCAGGCAGGAAAAGAAAAATATCATATGACCTCACTCATTTGAGGAATCCAACGAACAATGTGAAATGAGGAACAGAATTGAGACAGAGGAGGGATCAAAGGGACCAGAGGAAAAGAGGACAGAGGGTAAGGGGATGATAGGATGAGATAAACCTGAAGGGAAGGGAGTAGGTCTCTCTGGGGAGAGGGTTAAGGGAGATGTTGAGAAAAATACGGGGGAAGAGGGATGCATTTGGGGCAACACTATAACCTATATAAACACAATAAATTAAAATCAATTTAGAAAAAACTATAAATGGAAATATTCCCAGAGTTCATGAAAAGCAGGAAGACATTTGAGGTCTGACCATCCAGATTGGAGAGTTCTTGATGATCAACTGGAAAATTTAATGGAGACCCCAGGAGCTCTTTGTTAGAAACAGGAATAAACTAACCCTCTGAGTGGAGGTTATTTTAGACCCTCCCTAGCAAAATGTATAACTCAGTGGTTCTTAACCTTTTTTGACATACGGAACCCACCAGTTTCATATGCGCATTCACTGAACCCTTCTTTAGTGATAAATAAAATATGATTTTTTTTCCAAATTCAAGACATAGGTATATGTTTTTTTACTGGTGCACAAAATGAGTTGTGCATGAACATCACCTAGCTCAAAGAACAAAGCCAACAAAGGGCATGAACTCACAACAAATTTCGGTATTACTTCATTCTGGCCACCGCATCAGAGGCTTCTCCTAACCCCTGAGACCAACTCATCGAACCCCTAGGGTTCAATAGAACCCAGGTTAAGAACCACTGGTATAAATAGATCTCCAATGTGATCAAACTGGTCTGAAACTTATTTAATGCGGTAACAGAAGAAAACAACATTCAAACATTTAACAACATAATGTTCACAATATTCAGCATCCAATAGAAAATGAAAAAGGAACAACAATAAAAACCATTTATGGCATGAGTAATTATATTTTAGAAAATTAATACTTTGATTTCAAAGCTTTTTAAATGCATTATTGTTATGTATTGTTGAATAAATTTTACTTGAGTTTTAATAATTCCATCACTGTTCCTTTAGAGCCTCTGTTATTTGCTTCAGATGTAAAATTCAGTAAGAAGAAAATTTACGTCCAATAGAACTGGGCAGTGTTGTGCCCTTTTTCCTGGAAATGAATAATATACCTGTGCTGAGATGACAGTGATTTAAGGCTGTGGGAACTGGTCTTTATTTACCTCCTATTGAAATCAGACAGTTTCTGGTCTTGATGTAGTAAATATTTTGTAATTTTATTGGAAACTATAACATTCTTGTACTCACAAAAGCCCGTTTTCTATACAGTATTACATGACACCTTCACAGTAATAATAAATTAGATTCAACCTCCAAAATATCCAAACCTAACCATTTATAAGGAAAATGGATACTGAAGCAATCTTACTTCTAAAAATAGCAATCTTCCCAATTCTGATCTCCTGCCAGAGTAATTCTCTTAGAAATATATTGTTTGTTTGTGGGAAAAGAAAATGTAACATCATAGTATTTATTGAATGCTCATTGTGTTTCAAACAGTGTGTCACAGTGTGCTATGCTTTTTAATTTTACTATCTGGTATGTTCCCTGCAATAACCCATGAGTTTCACGGTGCTATCCCGTATTACTCTTACAGAAACAGTTTTCCAACTTCAGAAAGGTCAGTCTTCCAACTTCACACAATTACTACATGGTTTTCAACTCTGATCATATTACTTTACTGCTAATATAGTAATCTTTTTTTTAAATTTTGTTGAACTTATTGGAGTGACATTTGTTAATAAAAGTATAAAGTTTTCAAATATATAATTCTCTAATACATCACATATATATTGTATTGTGCCTTAATGGAAACACCAAACTATTATTCCATAGGAACACAAAGCTTATATAAAAATACTACACACACACACACACACACACACACACACACACGCATCCATATTTAATTAAGCTTGCATGCAGGGAGTTGATATACTTTACGGACACATTGTATCTTCAAAATGACTGGAAAGTGTATGCACCTCAAATAATAAAATATAAAATGCATAGTACATTCATTAATCATTTAGGAAGAAGAAGAATACTTGCATTTTACCCAAACCTTTCAATTCTAGCATCTGCATTACACTGCTAAGATTTTCTTTTTAATAATAAACAGGTATTTTATATTACTTTATTTGTGATTGCTATAACAAACTATCATAAACTGAGTGACTTACAACAGAAATTTCTTCTCTCTCACTTCTGTGGGCCAGAATTCCAAATCCGTATCATTAGGCTAAAATCAAGGTGTTGGCAAGTCCTTACTCCATCTGGGGGCTCTAAGGGAAATTCTGTTCTGTATTTCTCCAAGTCTCCTGTTGTTTATGATGTTCCCTGATGTGACAATATCAGTCTAATTGCTGCCTCTGGCTTCATATCACTTTCTATCTATGGTTGTGTGTGTTGTATATGTATGCATATGTATTTGTACATATGCAGAGAGGAAGGGTTGTTAATGTATTGAAACTCTCTCTGCCTCCTACTTATAAAAATTTATGTGCTGACATTTTTGGCCCACTCAGACAATCCAGGAAAATCTCTTCATCTTAAATTCTTGTGTTAAATCATATTTAAAAATTCCCTTTTCCAAATAAAGTAACATTTACATGTTTCAGGGATTAGAAATTGATATGTTTTGAGGACCATTATCAGTCTATTACATTAGTTAGTCACATAGCACAGTGTGACTACATACACACTTGATATTTCTGTAAACATTTTGCTTACTGCTTTGCTATTTATCCTTTAAATTTGTACTGATAGTTTAATTTCATTATTTTATAATTTCTCACAGGGTCTTTTGATTAAAACATCTCCCAAACAGCAAAGTACTGTTATTTGTTGGGCAGTGACACAAGGCAGCAGATTGATATAAAGTGGCAAAGTGAAAACTGTGTCCATTTCAGCTAAAACAAAGAGATTCCTAAAACTTGTACACACTTGTATTCAGATTTAAGCATGACAACTTCTTCAAGACAAAGTGGTGAACTGGTCACATTCTCTTTTTCCAGACCCTGTTTAAAATAAGCTGTTATATTTTACAATTCATATATTTATTTTATTTTATTTTTCCTTAAGTGAGAAATAGGGAGGCAGAGAGACAGACTCCTGCATGCACTCTACCAGAATCCACCCACAAGACACCTACCAGGTGATACTCTGCCCATCTGGGGCCATTGCTCTGTTGGATGGCAATTGAGCTAGTTTAGCAACTAAGATAGGGCCATGGAACCATTCTCAGTACTTGGGGCCAACTTGCTCAAACCTCCTAGCCATGGCTGTGGGAGAGGAAGAGAGAGATACAGAAAGAGAAAGGAGTGGAGTAAGGGTGGAGAAGTAGATGGTCACCTCTCCTGTGTGCCCTGACTGGGAATTGAACCCAGGATGTTCATACTCCTGGCCTACGCTCTACCACTGACCTGGGGAACAATTCATATTTTTATCAGTTCACATTTGCATCACATTTTCCTTACCATATTTGAGTTCGATCTCTTTTAGTGATTGAACCTATACTTAATGTGGGATCTCTAATCCATATATATCAAATGGGATTGACACTACCTCTGGCTGCACTGGTAATCATACAGCATTTCTGTAAATCTAAAATTATTCCATATGTAAAGTTTCCTGAAAATAGTATCAAGGAATAACAACAGTATTGAAAGACAGACAAAGGCAAGGCAATAAATATATAACCAATTACCTTGGAAAAGGGTAGCGATATAAAAAAAAAAAAAGAAAAAAATAAAAGTTACAAAAAAAGACAAATAAATGAAATTTTACAGATTTAAAGAGCACCAGATGTTCTATGAATACTTGAGAAAAAAATGATAAAATATGTGAGGTAGATATCTGTAGTAAAGATTAAAAATTGTAAAGACAAAGAAAGAATTGCCATTGTTTATCAAGACAAGAATATCAAGTCATCTAAAGAGAAACAAAATTCAATCTGTCTTCCCATATCTCCTTCACAACAGTGGAAAAAATGCATACAACTTTTTTCATGGAAATCAAGTATGGCTTCAAAATTCTATATCCAGACAAACTGATACCCAAAATAGTTCGGAACATGGCAGTTATTTTTAGTATGAGAAATAAATTCAAGGTACATACGAACTCTTCTTGAATAACTATCAGAAGAAAAGTTTCCGTTAATTAAGAGCTTAATAGAAAAATTAGGTTAGAAAAAAACACTATTATTGAGCATTGAATCCAGGTATTTGTATGGCTAAACTAAAAATTGTGAGAATTATAAATATGGGGAAGATTGTAATGTTATGAACTATGACAGTAGAGAAGTAATGCATTATATAGGAATTTGAAGAGAAGGGGAAAGTTGGAAGCAATGATGGTCTTCTCTTTTATGAACAGTTTAAAATATTTTAAAATAATAAATTTTAAAAGTACTATATTTCTTCATGTATAAGACGCACCCTTTTTCAAAAAATTTGGGGTCTAAAAACTGGGTGCATCTTATACAGTGGTTGTAGATTTTTTTACTTGCATTTTTTATAATTTTGACAGTAATGAGAAGTTGTATAAATTTTATGATAAATAAAACTTGAGCCTGACCAGGCAGTGGCGCAGTGAATACAGCATCAGACTATGACAGGGAGGACCCATGTTCAAAACCTCAAGGTCACCAGCTTGAGCACGGGTTCATCTGGTTTGAACAAAGATCACCAGCTTGAGCCCACAGTCGCTGGCTTGAGCAAGGGGTCTGCTGAAGCACCCCCCTCCATATAGGCACATATGAGAAAGCAATCAATGAACAACTAAGGTGCCACAATGAAGAATTGATGCTTCTTATCTCTTTCTTCCTGTCTGTTTTTATCTGTCCCTCTCTCTGACTCTGTGTCTCTGTCATACACACACACAGACACACACACAGACACACACACACACACACACACACACACACACACACTTGAGATCAATAACTTTATGTAATACATTTTTTTCCAAATTTTAGGCCCCCAAATTAAGGTGCGTCTTATACGTGGGAGTGTCTTATATATGGGGAAATATAGTATAAGCAATTTAAAGTTATAAAGCTAATCAGTTATAAAATAATTGTACCAATTAAAATGTGGGAAATAAAGTGCACAGGTAGAAAACTATTTTACTCATGGTTCACAGTGGGAAGTCAGTAGACATTGAAAAAGTAGCTGATTAAGGATACGGTATAAAAACATAGTTGTGAAATAAGCACTAGAACAAAAGAGTAATTTTCTAAGAGAATGTATTACATAAAGCAGTGTAAACCCTGACTAAGGGAAAGAAAGAAAGAAAGAAAGAAAGAAAGAAAGAAAGAAAGAAAGAAAGAAAGAAAGAAAGAAAGAAAGAAAGAAAGAAAGAAAGGAAAAAAAGATTCAAATCAGTATGTAGAGTATGCTACTATTTATATAAAATAAATATAGGTGAAAATGATTATATATTCACAGATTGAAAGATCACACAAATAACGGAAAATTTCTCTGAGAAAAGCAACTGGTTGGATAAGAAAAAAGTGAGGCGGGACTTAAGTTTTTCCTTTGCTTCTTGTAATATATTAAAATTTTTTTACAATAAATATATACTAATACTAATATTTAACAAGTCTATAGTTAAAGTCAACAAATTATCAAAGGAGTTTTATGTGAAGTGAGTATGCATTTGGGGACATAGCTGATATATTTTATCTTAGTTCACAGGATATTCCACAAACACCTGATACTCATCCATATATGGATGGCCCTGCAAAATGTGGTAATTGTATGATTATTGGCTGAAGAAAATATCTTAGCATGTCTAGAATTTTTAATATTTATCAATAATTTTATTTACTACAAACCTTTTTGGTTATCTTAAAATTATGCTTTTGTCAATTGATTTGTTCTTCGATATTTTTAAGTTGAGAAAAAGAAGTCAAAAGATAAGAGAGAGAAGCAGGAAGTGTGAGAATCGGGTGAAACTCTCAGGGAGCACGTGATTGATGGCAATGGAGAGGGCGGAGATGATACTGCAACCCCTGCCAGGGGTTCAGTGTGGATTAATGAAACTCAGCCGTGCCTGGAGCTGCTATCTCTCACTTTCAACTCTTCTTTGCCCTCCTAAGGACACTGGTTGACAAACATAGTTATAAGTGATAAATGGTGTCTGTGAGTATTTGAAGAAAAAAAACCCAGAAAATAAATGCAGAGGTCATACTAATTGACTTAAAAATCAGTATTATACTAAAAGTCAAATCGATCAATTTTTCTATAAAGAAATCAACAGCTACACTTTGAATTCTAGAACTACATGTTATATGCCCTTCTTCAAAATAATAATTAATGAAAATTCTTCAATTTAAATTTGCATAGATATAGTCATCTCTATAAAAAATTCTGTATAAAAAAACTTAGAGATTCATATGGCAATCTGATTCAATATAAAGATCACTGAACCTCAAGTCAAGAAGGCTACATTTTAGTTTCTGGCTTTTCCTCTTTTGGTATAATGAAAATGGACATTAAATTTATATTTGGGTTTTCCATTCTGCATCTATCATCTCTATTTGATATCTACTTTAATCAGACAGAAGGCACTCTATGTATTTCAAGCAGGAAATGATTTGATTTCCCAAACTGGGTGTTAATACAACCAATAGAACAGCTGAAGTTATATAGATTAGAATCCAGCACTAGCTATTTTCATTGTAGATCTATGCATGAGAGAAAAATTAATAATAAGTATGAAAAGTCAGTTGGTAAATCAAGAGCTCATTTTCTTATTTTAATTTCATTTTTATCATGTATTTTACAAAGTGTTTCCCTGATATTTCCAGTTACCACCTGGCACCATACATAATTATTACAATATCATCAACTATATTCCCTATGCTATATTTTATATCCTGTGACTCTTTGTAATTACCAATTTGTACTTTCAATCCCATCCCCTTTTCATCTAGTCCCATAAATCTCATTAACTCTGGCAAACATCAGTCTGTTTTCTGTATCTATGAGTATGTTTCATGTTTGTTTATTTTGCTCTTTAAATTCCATATATAAGCAAAATCATATGGCATTTGTACTTTTCTGACTGTCTTACTTCATTTGGCATAATACCCTTTAGGCCCATTAATCCTGTCACAAATGGCAAGGATTCATCCTTTTTTATGGCTGAGTAATATTCCATAGATTTTTATACACTCATCTATAGCTTTCTACTTTTAAATTCCTCCTTTTTGAATAGATTGCCACAAGGCAAGCTCCTTAAAAGCCAGTGCTCTTACCCTTACTCAGGGAATTTCTTTAAGAACCTTTTTCTAATTGTCTGTTGTTCTTGATATTTAGGAACATTAGTTAGATAGTAGCTTACAGCTGCCTCTTACATATATATTTTTTGACTAAAACAAATCTTGTAAATGAACTGACTCTGGCTTTAATTTCTCCCTAAATTGCCTTAAATCATATCCTTACACAAGATAGACCCTAAATCTCTGAGTGTGGGTATCCATATGTCAAGACCCTTGTATTATACTGTATTTTGCTAATGAAGGGCAGATATTATAGTCATTTAAAAAAATAAGATAGTAGTTTCTCTTTTGATAGAGTTTATTAATTTTATATAAATTTACAAAAGAAAAAATTATTGAAGAGGTCAAAACTATCCATGTATTCTCTATATTTATTAAAGGATAAAGAAGTGATTAATGTAAAAATAAAAAAAATCTTAAAATAGTTAATTTTTGAATTTGGGTTATATATAAAAGTGATGAATGGAATTTGAATTATCATCCAAAATGGGCATTAATTTATAATAATATATTTCAAAATCTCTTTGAGTTATACATTATATCTAGATTAATCTGGTCATGATTTATTACACTGAATGAAATGTTTCCTCAAAATATAAGAAAACAATTAATCATCATAAATTAACATTTTATTAGACCATTAGACCAATGAATAGATCATTAGATCAATAAGGAATCCTCACCAAATAAGCCCACAAACACACATTTAAAATCTGTCATCTATCTATCTATCTATCTATCATCTATCTATCTATCTATCATCTATCTATCTATCTATCATCTATCATCTATCATAATCTATCTATCATCTATTTAACCTGGGAAAATCTTTTGACAAAACTAAAGCTGTGGTTTGTCCTCAAAGAATTAAAAAAAGAAACAACTGCTATGTAACTATATCAGCAGATCACAGATCAAGATTACACAATGATTTTAGAATTGGAAGAGACATTAGAAAAATGTGATTTCTCATTTTTTACACATATGGTAACTACTACTCACAAAGAAATGTAATTATTGACCCAAAGTCATAAAGTTTCTTTGTAATAGAAAAATAACATAGGTCTTCTGAGATCTGATTTTTAGCTTTTTAAACACTCAAATATAAAGAAAAAAATTAAATTTTACTTGTGAAATATAGCTGGAATAGAGAGTACACTAAATACCTCCTAGTCTATGTCAATGTATACTAAAAAATCATGCTTTAAATAGGTTAATATGTACTAAATACTGCATGGTCTAATAAAAATTTTAAAGGAAGTGTGTTTTCATTAATTGAGTTACTGCCAAACATTTAGTTCCCTATTTATAAAATTATTAAGGCCAGTAATGCATTATTTTAAATGAGTCACATTTTTATTTAAATCAAGTGTGGTCTTTACAGTGTAGAGCAAAAATATTTGTGACCCTTTGGCATAAAGACATGATTATTATATTTGTTGCTTATAACATTGTAGACAGTTTCAGAAATATCAAAGTAAACACAAAGAAATATTTATTTCAAGTCACCAACTATCAGATCTACCTATTCATGAGAACTGCCCACCAACTATCTAACTCAAATGATAGTAAGGTTTTAATTACACACAAAATAACTTTACCTTTAGTTTTAGTTATAACTTTGTTTTGCCACAAAGTTAGAAGATTAGAATATTTTGAAGTCTAAGATATTTTATTGGCTACTGAAGCAGAAAATTTCTCCAGTGTGGAAGAAATCAGAACAGAGGTTGCTGCTGCACATAAAGGATCTGGGATTAACTAGGAAGGAGTATGGAGTTCCATGTTGTTTACAGCATACTGTGAATTGAAAGAAAATAAAAATAAAATCAATTCCAAAATGTGATGCCCTTTCTGCAATAATAATACAAATAGAGGTCATACTAAATAATGATACACCCAAATTCTATCAGCAGTTCCCTATCATGGAATTTAGGGTGATTAAATTTTGTATCAACTTTTTCTTAATTATTCTTTAATGTTTTATTATAATCATGTATTATTTGGTAGTGTCATAGAAGAAAATTAAAAAAAATTGGTAAATTTCAACATGGCCACACTTTTTCTTTTGTGTGTGTGTGTGTGTGTGATATTGAATAGTTACTTTAAAATATCCAGATTTTGACAAAGTATAAAACATGATTAGATTTCCACCAGCAGATCATGTGACTGTGAATAACACAAGAGGCATAATTGACCTTGAGACTAGAACTAAATGCCAGAAGAAATGTTCATCAAAGAAAAATCCTTTAAGGAGAAATTTCCTGAACCAGTAGCCAAAGAAAATTTTAGTTATCAAAATAGTCTAGTCTGTTCTTATTCTAGGAGCAGATCTAAATCATATCTTGAAATAAAGCTATATAGCCTTTATTTTCTTATGTAAATATGTCTTTATTAACATTGTCATTGTTTTTAAATTACATTTTAAATAGGTGTAAGCACAGCTTTTAGCTTTTCAGACTCTTCTCTACCTTTGCCTCTTTTTTCTTCTCCCTCACTCTCTCTCTTCTGTTCTCTCACTTCCTATCTCCCTTCTTTCTCTTCATAAATAAATAAGTAAATACATAAATAAATAGAGGTTAGCATATGGAAAACTTGGGCTTTTATTATGCATACTTATAGACTCTATTTCTTAAATATCTTATGTGTATGTATGTATGTGGAGGGGCATTCACATTTTTTTATTAGATTCTGTCACTGTAACCCTCTACCCTTTGCCATTATAAGCAATAGACATGAGCTTGTGCAGCTAGAACAGAAGTGAGACCATGTGTCTCCTGTAGCTGACCTAAATTGTGAGAGCTATATTGAAAATGGTTGACTTGACTTTGTGCTACCAAATAAACTTATAGGTTCAGAGAACAAAGTTGAATAAAAATTTTGTTGATTGTATAGTTACTATTGATTGCATATGTCAATTACTAGAAGCATTGTCTTATAGTAAGAAGGAATGAAACAATAAAAACAGAATAAAAGAATCTAAAATTTTGGAGACTTGTAAGTTTGAAATAAGTAACTGCTTCTCATCTTCAGTCAGAAAAAAAAAATCAAATGAGGAGACCTTGAGCAATAAAGGTAAATTAAACTCATCTTGTAGCAAAAATGAATTAATTTAGGGCACAGCTGTCACATTCATTCTTAAAATCTCTGACACAATTTATATGTCTCACATCAAAGATTCAATCCACGTTTGACTTTCAATAATTTCTCTCAATGGGACATAATGACTAAGAAAAAGTAGAGTAAAATATGTTTCCACAAAGAAAACTCATATATTTAAGGTGCCATCTATTGAGGAAGGAAAGCAAACAGAGTAAAAAAAAGCTGTGATTTTTCACAAATCTAAAACCATGCATAGAAAAGAAAATGTGGATAAGGTTATCAGAACGTGTTGCTTTTGTTCTTATATCAGTAGTAACAAATTTAAGAATATGTGATATTACACTTCCAGACTCATTTGTTGAATTAAACTAAGAGATGAATTCTGCCCAATGTGTTGTGGGAAAAAAAGTGTAAGGGTCAACTCCAGAAGACATAATTTAATTGGTAGATCAAATCTTTCTTTTTGGTACAATGATAGGCATTTGACATAGTTCTATCAGTTTGAGAGTCTATGTATTTATTTTTCTTTTGCAGCTTTATTAGGATATAATTAATTTATAAAAAAACCTTTCATATTTAATACATACAACTTGATGAGTGCATACATTGATAATAATATCAGCACAATCAAATAATGAATATATCCAACACTTCCAAAAATTTTCCTCATATACTTTTGGTCTTTTTGTTTTCGTTTTTGTGGTAAGAACATTTAACATCTACCTGTCTAACAAAATGGTAGATGCCCACCACTGTATTTTAATTATAGGCACTATGTTGCACAGCAGATCTCCATAATTTATTCTTCAAATTATTATTTAACTGTAAATTTATCCAGTTAAACAACTCCCCCTATCTCCTGGCAATGACTTTTCTATTTTTGGTTTCTATCATTTTGACTATTTCAGATACTTCATGTAAATAAAATCATGTCGTTTGTGTCCTTCTGTGACTTATTTCACTGGGTTAATGTCTTTAAAGTATACTATGTTGTTGTGAGTGACAGGGGAACCCAAAAGTTAGAAATTTGGCTTCAGTAAGAGTAGCTTTTAGTTGTAATGAATAGGAGATAAGTAAGGGTTAGGAAATAGTTAATCTGTTTGCTATTCTCTCTTAATGGCTTCCTGGCCTTTATTTTGAAATGCAGTAAAAAGTTAACCTTTGCAGGAATGTAAGGGAAAGCTTACATGGGGAGGAATCTGACAATTAGGATAATTTAAATCACAATAGTTATTTGTAAAAACCTACCCACAGGATTTACTGTGAAAATTTAAGACCTATAAATTAATTAGAAACTTAGTTCACCAATCTTAAATCTCTATTTTGTCTCTTAACAGAACAGGGATTGTTCCCAGACAATTCCCAGAAGCAGATGGTCTCAGAAGTACCAGGTCCTAGCTGTTTTGAAGACTTACCAAGGACACCAGATAGGACCATGCTAATTGGGCCTGTGTCAACATCAGAAGGACTCCAGAGGTAGACATTCCTGCCAACTGAACCCCCACCTCCTGTGCATTGTCATCTGACTAACTGCATGGTCATTGCCCCTGAACCCTATAAAAACAGCCAGCACCAGGTAAGTGTTAAGGCAGTTCCATAGACAGGAGTTCCCTGCCTTCTCAGTTGCTGGTAATCTGAATAAAAGACACTCTTATATCCCTCACATCTCTCTCTGTGATTGATTGGCAGTGATGGGCAATTTGAACACTGGCTTGTTCCAATAACACAAGCATACTTCATGACAATCTCTAATCAGCCCATAATGTGTGAGAACAAAGCTTTGTGAGTTTGAGTCATCAAGGTATGTTTTTCTAATGCACCTTCAAAATTTCTACCCAGAGGTTTATAATGATATTATTTCTCACTTTACACACAGGGAAACAAAGGTTAGAGAGGATGGAATTGCCTAAGGATTCAGCTATCTAGCTGCGACACAAAAATTGCTATATGAATTCCTGTCAGCTTCAAAAATATGCTTCTTTTTTTTGGAGGGGAGCTTTTAACTTACTTTTTTTTTTACAGGGACAGAGAGAGAGTCAGAGAGAGGGATAGATAGGGACAGACAGACATGAATGGAGAGAGATGAGAAGCATCAATCATAAGTTTTTCATTGCCATTGCAACACCTTAGTTGTTCATTGATTGATTTCTCACATGTGCCTTGACCTCGGGCCTTCAGCAGACCGAGCAACCCCTTGCTGGAGCCAACGACCTTGGGTCCAAGCTGATGAGCTTTTGCTCAAGCCAGATAGATGGGCCTGCACTCAAGCTGGTGAGCTCAGCGTCTCAAACCTGGATCTTCTGCATCCCAGTCTGATGCACTATCCACTGCGCCACCGCCTGGTCAGGCTAGCTTGAGACATCTTTAATCTTAAATACAGTGGTACCTTGAGATACAAACAGACCAACATTTTTCTTAAGATAGGAGCTGCGACTTGGTCTGTATTTTTGTTTGAGGTCTGAGCGAAATTCCAAGATACGAGTCGTGATTCGGGAAGCTGCCGCTAGTTGGCACATTGGTGCTGGGGTCCAGTATTGGCAGTTTGATATAAGAGTTGACTGACTTACGAGCTTGGTTACAGAACAAATTAAATTAGTACCTCAAGGTACCACTCACTGTACCTTAAATGCACAACCCATTATTATTCATTTCAAAAGCTCTTCTGCTTCAATCCTATTGCTATAAAAACTACCAGATGCTACTATTGTTTTATCAATGGCTAGACTTACAATTCAAGCAAGGGAGATCATAATTTCTTACCTTGTTCAGAGGTACCCTTTGGGGACAATTGATGTGCGTCCTCCACAAAATTTTTATCTCTTTTAAATTAAAATGATTAATAAGTCATTTTTCAAAGGCAAAAGCAATATAGAGTTATGTGTAGCCCAACTTTTCTCCTGTTGAGAAAACTTGACTTTAATGAAACTGAAGAATGACACTGTAAAGAGAATGATCAGATGTAAGGAATTAAATCTACAGTGCTTCTCAGTTCTTGTCTCAGTTCTTCTTGAGGTTCAGGTGCGGTCTTCCTTTTCTGACTATTGATGTCATTTTTTCTTTTGTAAATTAGTGAGTTTTCATTTCCCTAAAATTGTTTAGTTTGGTGATATCAATTTATACCAAAGAATTACAAAGGATATGCGTTAAAGCCCATGGTGTTATATTTTCACCCATTTCTAAGTTTTCCATATACGTTATATTTAACAGCTAAATATTTAGATACTTGCTCAGCAAATTTCATGTTTTTGTCATTCTTATATTAAATTTAAAACAGAGTATTGTGTGGCCACTACTAAAATGCTTGAAACTTCAATTGACCTTTAGTTGCATAATAAAGAAAATATGTGATTTGACAAGTAACAAAATCATGAGTCAGTTTCTATCATCGTCAGTACAAAGATGAGATTCTAAAATGTTTTTATTGCATTATTTTATTAAAAGTGCACCATCAAATAGAACTTTTAAATATAGATTTTTAATCCACTCGTCCTCTGGATGTACCTTGATAACATTATACGGAGTGAAATAAGTAAATCAGAAAAAAACTGAGAACAGCATGATTTCATACATAGGTGGGACATAAAAGTGAGACTATGAGACATGGACAAGAGAGTGGTGGTTACGGGGTGGGGGAAGGGAGGAGAGAGTGGGATAGGGAGGAGGGGAGGGGCACAGGGAAAACCAGACAGAAGGTGACAGAGGGCAATTTGACTTTGGGTGACAGGTATGCAACATAATTGAATGATAAGATAACCTGGAGATGTTTTCGTTGTACATATGTACCCTGATTTATTGGTGTCACCTCATTAAAATTAATAATAAAAAAAATAGATTTTTATTGGAACAAGTCATTCAATTTGCCATTTTAAGGTTATCATTGCCAGCAAGGTAGAAAAGGTTATATGAGAAAAAGTAAACTAACTGAGCTGTTCTTCAGCTTAGATTTGTTATTTTGATTTTAGAAACAAAAATAGCAAGTTTGGTTTGTGTGGATGTGTGTATACAGTATGTCTGTAAAGTCATGGTGCACTTTTGACAGTTCACAGGTCAAAAGTGCACCATGACTTTATAGACACACTGTATGTATGTGGTATACATGTGTGTACATGCGTTTTTAGTGGTGGAAAAACAAAATGCCATATTTTATTCTCTTTTAGTTTAAAATTTTATACTCAGAGGAGACACTACTTTTCCCAAGACCAAATGTATCTTTTATTTGACTGATATCCCTCTGAAAATAAATTTACCTATTAAATATCTTTACCTTGACCTTTCTTATTTTATTTTTTACCTTTTAATGATCAGATTTAGAGGACATAGGCATAGGCTTAGATATTGATATATCTTATTTTGTTTATCTTTCATTAATAAATCTATTAATTTTGGGAAAAGTCACACTTTATTGAATAGTTACCACCATACACTATAATAGCAAAAACATTAAATACAATACACTTAATAATGAAAGATATTATTCTGAAAACCAAATTATAGGGTGTATTTTCTAAAAACGTATTATAGAGAACATATTCAAAGAATATATGTTGAAATGATCAAATGATCAGACATACTAACAGTGAATAAAACAATCTTAGAAAGAGTGATAATAAATTCAGACTTTCCATATCCCAGAAATCTATACTGGCTAATCCTTGAGGTCTTGCAGATAGAGGAATTATTTTAGGACAATCAAATGCATGCTAGATCTCAGGAATATAAATATGAAAATGTAATTAGAGAATGTAAATTACATGAAGAATTTCAAGATACTGCAATTGTACTGCTCTAGCAAATCTTTACTGAAGGTACTGCTGCATTCCCACCTCTCTTAAAGGGACATGTTCTTAGCTATAATGGGCACAGTGTAAGCTTCAACTAATCATTAATTGTTTGTAGTACACTCTTACCCCATATATAAATACTTTTATTAAGCCATGCCTATAATAAATCAAGAAGCTAATTATTAGCCGGAGTGTTGCAGCTGCAATGGTACTTGTATTAGGGGAACAAAGCAAGGACATACAGAAATATAAATTTTTATCAGTTTTGCACTGAACAAAAGAGGAGCCATCAGTTCAAGACTACATCTGGCAAAACTCACCCTGCAACTTGCAGTATGAGACTTTATAGAATTCTTACACCATACTTGGTCATTTAAAAATTTTTCTTTACTATGAAGATAGGGAAGATAAATACAAGAGAAGCTAAGTAACTTTCACAGTATCACACAGTTAATCATGACAGACGCCAAAATAAAAAGAGCACTTTCCGAGTCTGAGATCCTGGGTCTTTGTAAGAGCCCTTAACATATTGATTCTCTAACCCAATATTTATTAATCCAGTATTTGTTTATTCAGTATACAATATTTGAATACCATGGTGTTTTTTTGTTCTCACTTATCTTTTTGCATTTACTATTGAAAATATAACAAAGGTATGTTCAGGCAATACATATTTGTTAGATTTTCTATATATCAAAATCCTTGGGGTGTATGCAAATGTTTATCACACGCATACACACACACACACACATAGATGCTCCCTGACTTATGATGGGGTTACATCCTGATAAACAACTCATAGAAAGCTGAAGACATTGTGAGTCCAAAATGAATTTAATATACCTAAACTTCTGAACATCAGAGCTTACTCTGGCCTATTTAAAAACTTGCTCAAAAACACTCATATTACCTACAATTGGGCAATTTTATTGAGTTTTATCTGAAGAGTAATTGCTTTCCTCTTCTCACCAGAAGCAAGAGTCACAGATGAGCATTTGGTAAAATGCGATGCAAGAACACACAGTACAATACCTCAAAAATGCTGCCCACATCGTACTCTGTTGTATCTGTTGTTTAACCTCATGGTACCATATCTGACTGAGACCTTGGGCTCATTGCCACTACCCAGCATTACGAGAGTAGTAGCACATTTAGCAAGCCCAAGAAAAGATCAAAACCCAAAATTCAAAGTATGGTTTCTATTGAATGCATATCCTTCTTGCACCACTGTAAAATCATAGGTCACACCAGCATAAGTTGGGAATCATCTGTACATATATACGCACACATACATCAAACATAAATTGATACATAGATAAAAATATAGATGATTTTAATAGATAGTATTAGCATTATCATGCTTCACAATATTACCTATCATGTACTTTTATATTTTCCTTATTTATTCAATATATATGGCCAGTATTTTTCTATGTTCTCTTAGGGTAGGATCTAGTGACAATTTTACAATTACAATTATTATTATATATGCCACTTACAATTTATAATAAAATCTCTTAAGGTTGTCACAATTGATGAACGCAGTTTACCACACACACACACACACACACACACACTGTTGTAAATGCTAAGATATGCATCAGGTATTAAAATAGTATACTAAAATGGGATGCTTAGAGAAAATATAAGTACTGTTAAACAGCCATATTAAACATCACATTTTAATAGCTTTTTTTAATTTACAAATTTTTAGAACTCATGGACAGTATAACCATTTGAATAATTAGATCAATGGAATCATTTTCCTTCTCTAACTGTAACAGCTGGGGAAAAAATAAAAGTTCACACAACAGTGGGATATTTCCATTTAGTACAGAAAGTTTAAAAGGATAAGCATAATTTGTACACTCTTAATCTCCCCTCCCCAAATAAAGCAATGATTAGGTCATCTGAGAACCTTCCAGTGTAGGCATTAGGGGAGCGCCTGCAGACAGTTTGAGTTTGCTAACTGCACCGCCATGAAGCCACAGGGGGCTCGGGCTGCTCACAGGGATAATTATCACAGTGGACAGAGCTGGTGTTTCCGGAAGTGGTGTTCATCGGGAGATAAAGGGGGAGGGTCCCTCACAGGCCTTCTATTCCAACCTGTAAAGTTCTTTTGTTTTCAGAAGAAGCAGTTATGATTTAAGGCCCACTGCTGTTCAAATAATTAGGATTTGTTGTGTTTAAGAATTACCTCCATTAGAAAAGTAAAATGGTATTACTCCTTCTGCTGCAAGCTGTGACATATAGAAATATTACTTCCAAAGACAGCTGTTCAACCACTGTTAAACCACACAAACTGCACAAGAAAATAAAAATGTTTCTAGTAAATCAGTGCCTAGCTACCAAGCAATAACAAGGGAGAGATATAAGAGCCCATTAAAATGAGAATTCTTTTGTGCTATTGAAACAGTTATGACACAATCATTTTAGGATCAAGAAATCAAAGAGTGAAAATGAAGTGATCAACCCACAAAGGTGTATTAACAGAATGATAAAGAAAATAGTAATTCACAAGGTGAGTTTACACAAGAAACAGCACGCTGTATCATCATTGTTGTAGGGATAGATGTGTGGATAAATGAAAATGTTTTGCTCAATTGAAAACATTAATTGGGTTTCTCACATACAGCTTTGAACATACGAAATAACTATTAAGATATTGAAATGCTTTAAGTTGAGAATTCTACTTTGGTGACTTATCTGTGGTAATGAAAAGCTAAGACAATTGGAGGGGGGGACCTAGGGAATCTAACTACTTCTGTTTCCCTATCCAAAACTTTCAAGATACTGAATGCAATCAATATATAATTTCTGAGAAGGGCTTTCAGTGACGATAAGGTTTTGTCAGAGATGTACAATATCAGCCACATTATAAGATCAAAAACTGATGTTTAATGTGTTAAATCTCAAATCGTGTATTAAAATGATTATGAAATAATACTAAGTTACCTTGTAAAAGGACTTCAAAAAAAATACAGTGGAACTTTAAAGTTTTGATAGTGTATTACAAATTGACACTTATATCAATCTCTTGGAATAAAATTCCTGAAAGCAAACTTCTAAAAACATATGTGAATAATGGACAGAGGAAAAAAAGCTGCACAATGAGGCTTGTCTGGTGGCTGAAGGGCATTTTAACAGGGAAAGAAAGGAGGACTTAAACATCTTAGCAAAGGCGAGAGAGAGAGAGAGAGAGAGAGAGAGAGAGAGAGAGAGAGAGAGTTGTAAGGTACCAAAGGCTACAGAATTAATATTAATATTTTAGGAAGCTTAAAGAACATTTTATTAATTTGGGCTAGGCGTACAGAAAGATTTTATAAATGATCTCTGTACTTCTGTGATTAGCATTAAACCAAGATGACCGATGACATTGTGTTGTAAATCCAGAAAGAGAAAGGAAACTTGGATTCTCTGACCTTCCCCCATACCTATGGGGAAATGGGTGAATAGCTAGCCAGGTGTAGGCAGAGAAAAGATTAAATTAAACCTTTTCTTATATTAATGAGCCATTTATAGGCATTTGTTCTCATGGAAACTACCTCTCCCCTCCTGAAAGCATGTAGTTAATGTATGTATCTCTAGACAAAGGAATAGCAAATGAACACTGGAAATTATAGGAATGTCTTTTGATATGTGGAGTGACATTTCTACCATTCTGTTGCCTTGTAAGTTTTAATGTAGAAGTGTTTTTTGTGAATACTATAGACAAATATTATAAACTTGCTAATGAATTGTGTCGTATCCTCCTCCCTTCATTCTTTCCCCAAACCTGTGTAGGAGAAAACAAAAGGTACAGGCTTATACTGTAATGTCCGGTTATTTCCCCACCCATATATAACTAACTGTTAGGCAGATAAAATATATTATGCTCACTTTGTTAAAGATGGCACTGCCCATGTGCAAGTTTAAAGAGTAAGCTTTTCCCCACACCCTTGACTGATTGGGTGATGTGGGGTGGTACGCTCTCATGAGGAATCCTCCCATTGTGCCTAAGATGAGTGACTTTGTATCAGAGACTTCCTTGTTTGTAGATTGGATTAAAGGTTTTGAATCTACGCTATAAAGTGGGGCAGACTGGGATCTTGTTCTCTTGGTTCCTGAAGTATTAGAATGGAGAGCAGATTAAGGCCACTTGGAGGCCAGGAGAAGCAGTCAAGATGGTAGACTGCTGAGAGAGAAGCGAGTTTGTGCAGAGTTTGTGCAGGAGGAGATGGGGAACAGAGGTGAATAAGTCTGATGAGCTAGAAACCTTTGATTCTAAAAACTCGGATAAGTCAGTAGCTTTGTGAGCACTGAATGTGTGGGTTTTGGAGCCCAGTGTGTGTTTTTGCTTGCCCGCCGGAGGCAAGCTAGAATTAAAGCTGATGGCTCACCAGTTTTTGGTTCTGTTGTTTCATTACTGACTGTTCAAATTTAATGTGAACCTGCACGGGTCAGGTGGCTGTGATGGTGGCCCTGACTACTGGCTTTACATTTTGTATAGTCTGTGGCAGGATTCAGATAGGTATGGAGCCTGCACCCTTGAAGTGCATGGTAGAGGACTGGCTGCTGTTATCGTTCTCTATGGCTGTCTTTCTGGGGACTGTAGGCTGGCTGACTTTTACAGCCATGTGTGAGGAAACCGAGAGCTCTCTGAAGGAGGCTGCCTGGGACCTGCAACCAAGCAGTGGAAGGAGCTGGAGAAAATGTGGGAGAAAGAGATGCTGACCCTCGAGCTGGAGGAAGCGCTGGAGGAGGAGGCCAATCAGGTTTGCGAGATTCGCCTGGAAATGAAGCAAACGCTGGAGAAGGAATCACAGATTTGTGAGTTGGAGATTGCCCTGGACATGTGGAGAGCCAGCAGCAGCATGAGACCAGGGCTGAGGCAGGGGCCAGAGCTGAGGCCAAGGCTGGAGCTGCAAGACCTGCTTGGCAGAAGGCAGCAGCAGCCCAGGGCTCGAGCCCAGCAGTAAGAGCTGATGTTTTAAATTCCTCTTTGGAGGATGAGGAGAATTGGTCTGGAGTTGCAATCTGCAGTCTCTAGAAGGTGAGAGAGCCCAGCAGCAAGGAGTAGCTATGCTCCTGGTAGGTCTGCGATTTTGGGACATAGAGGTGGATGTCATCATGCTCCTCAGAGCAGAGATGAAAATGCTGACTGCCATTGCCACAAGCTTCTCTTTAGGACAGTGTAAAACCTGCCATGACAGCAGGAATGACGGGGGAGGCTAACACCCCATGTGCGTGAACTGATTTCCTGAACTATGACCGAAGGGCACAGGCTCCTTTGTTGAATGGACTTATGGATTTTGGACAATGTGAAATACCCTGATGGGGGTAGAGGGTGGCTTTGCTGGAGGCCCTCCCCTTGCCCTGGGAAACCTTTCAAACGGCAAGAAAGAAGGCCAAGGACATTTTGCGCTTTTGGCAAAGTGCTCACAGACTGGTGAAACGTACCTTTGAAATGGTATGATTTGTCATGTTGTTGTAATTTGTGTAATGTACCTAATTTCCTTGTACAGGGATGCTGGTGATGTAGATTGTAGGTAGTAAAGTGAGCATAGGGGTGGATTGTTGGGAAGATAAAATATATTATGCTCACTTTGTTAAAGATGGCACTGCCCATGTGCAAGTTTTAAGAGTAAGCTTTTCCCCACACCCTTGACTGATTGGGTGATGTGGGGTGGTACGCTCTCATGAGGAATCCTCCCATTGTGCCTCAGATGAGTGAATTTGTATCAGAAACTTCCTTGTTTATAGATTCGATTAAAGGTTTTGAATCTACGCTATAAAGTGGGGCAGACCGAGAGCTTGCTCTCTCTCGGTTCCTGAGGTTAGTATTAGAAAGGAGAACAGATTAAGGCCATGTGGAGGAGAGGAGAAGCAGCCAAGATGGTGGAATGCTGAGGAAGAAGCCAGTTTGTGCAGAGTTTGTGCTGGAGAAGGAGATGGGGAACAGAGGTGAATAAGTCTGGTGAGCTAAAACCTTTCATTCTAGGAAACTCGGATAAGTCAGTAGCTTTGTGAGCACTAAATGAGTGGGTTTTGGAGCCCAGTGTGTGTTTTTGCTTGTCCACCGGGTGCGAGCTAGAGTTAAAGCTGATAGCTCACCAGTTCTTGGCTCTGTTGTTTCATTACTGACTGTCCGAATCTAATGCGAACCTGCACTGTCCTGGCGGCTGTGATCCTGACCCTAACCACTGGCTTTACATCAACCCTAGAATATTAATGAGGCACACGATTTGCGACTGACCCCATGTAGCTATATACAGCCGGCATATTTAATACATTTCCTCCTTTAATAAAACTTTTCAAAAACTTATTTGAACTACGTGCCTCTACGAATACCCACAGAATTGTAGATTGGATACTTTACAGCGAGAGACAGAGAGAGAGAGAGAAAGAGAGAGAGAAAGAGAGAGAACAATAGAACTTCAACAATTGAGAAAAAGGTGGTATAAGAATTGTCCAGATAGGCCATTTTGAGCTCCTGAGAGTACATAGAGAACTGTTAGGCAGTTAAGTATATCTTAAAGAGAGACCAAGGCCTGATTGGCCCTTCAGATGATGCCCTTTGTATAGCAGCGCCGAGTATAAAAATCTCTCTTCTGATTATACCCAATAATGGCTGAACATAATGTGTGAGGACATGGATGAGCAAGCATCTCAACAATGCCCAATCTGTGCTATGTTTCGTAAGGCAATTTTAAGGCTTGGTTTTTGTAAACAACAATGAGAAATTTGAAGTAGATGACTAAGCAATTGGTTTGCTGGTAGGTATTCAGTTCATTTCTATTATTAGATAGTGATTTTCTGGCACACAATATAATAATTTCTTCTCCTAATAGGTTCTTATTTATTAATATTACTGTCTTGCTGTATCTATAAATATAGTTATACATACATAACTGGGCAATGTAAGTCAAACTACACGAGTAGAAATATTTTCAGTAATAGTAATCTCAGAGGATTTGAATAAAATAACAAATGAGATAGGATATGTGCAGTGTTATTTTTAAGGAAATAAATAATTATGAAGCAAACATACTTCCCAAGTATTATAAAAAAAAGAAAGAAAGAAAGTACATTCTCAGCAGACTCCACTGAACGGTGAGATGACAGATCAATTCTAACCAACATTTTTGTATTTGAATATCCCTAAAGTATGCTTTTGCTGATGCTAAAATTACATTTTACATGGAATATTTAAAAAAATTATTATTTGCCATTATTCATTCTGCTTCCTTCAGTTCCAAGTCACATTCTACTTGGCAGATTTTCTTATTTTAGTTCTTAGAAAAATACACTCTTTCTGACTTTGGCTACTTCAATTCTCATTTCCATAGTCTTTACAAAAACTATTTCTTTCTATGCCTTGATTATTTCATATGCTTAAACCATTTTAACTAACTTATTTATTTTTGTATTTATTTACAAATTTGATTTTTTTCAGAAATCTTAATATCTGGAATGAAAGTGTCTTGAATTAGAGATATAACAACCTAACTAAAAAACATCTCTGATTGCAAATGATTAAGTCATTTTGTCTACGGCCATACCACCCTGAACGTGCCCGATCTCATCTCGTCTGATTAAGTCACCATTTTTGTATATACTTTAAATGCTTGTGAGTTTAATTTTGTGAAATCTGAAACCAGAGACATGTCTGAAAAGAAAATGTGTATTATTTCTGAGCCCATAGAATCGAGGATCACAATAGTGATTCAAGCCAGTCTACCTGTTTTCTCTCATGTACGAACATATACATTTAATAACTTGAATGTTTATTTCTTATATATTTGGTTCTGAGTGTGATGCTATTTATTTAAATGTGCATATTAAACATATATGCAGGACTTCAATTTGACTCGCATGTACCAGCTGGCTTGTACTGAGTGCTATCAACAATATCTTTGTTAATTGAGGCCAGAGTCTAATCTGATTGGTTGGCACTTCTGCCCTTCAGGTTAATGAAGATCATGAAGATTTGCCACTTCAAGATATTCTATTGTAAATAATATTTCTAAGAACATCATTCAAATATAGAAAATTTTTCCTTTAAAAAATGTTTTTATGTAACACGTGTTGCCTATTCTCAATAAATAGGATATTTTAATGTTTTGGAAGTGAATGTATTTAAAAACTATTTGCAGATCAAGATTTTTAATGGTAGAAAATTATTCTGAGACAATCTTTTTATTTGCATACTTTCAGAACGATGTGCATAAGCATAACCTTCATTGAGAATTTATAGAGTCTAAATTTATGTTATATGCACCAATGTTAGTCTACATATTAACATATTTCAAGTGTAGATTTGGATCTGTTTGTATTTTTCTGATTTCATATACTTGGTCAAACAGTCTTGATATAACCATTCCTTCTCTATTCTCAATATTTTGCACGGTAGAATGTGCTATAGGAAAATGTTACCTTCTCAGTCAAGGCTTTCTATCTGCATTCAGAGAAATTACTCCCTGCTTTTGGCCTATGACCTCTTAAAAGTTTATTTAATTCCTCAAAACTACAAAAACATGTTATAGTTAGGAAAATAACTTTTCTCAAACACACACATAAATCAGTCTACTTGAGGATGCCCATGTTGATTCAAATACTTGTTACTAAATAATTTAAAACACATTTTTAATAAGTTACACTACTTGCATCTGGACAAAATTACTTGAAGTCAAGAAAAATCCTTTAAGAATTTGGAAAAAGTACAAAGAAAAACAAAGGTGATAGTCAAATAGACAGATTTTTTTCTTAACATTTTTTAAACATTCTTGTGAATATGGAATTGATATTTTATCCAAACTTACTGTATGTAAAAGTACAGTGTTTTTTTTTCAATCAGAAGCATTGAAAATAAATATATTTTTTCTTAAAAAGTAAAGTCAATAATGAAATTCTAGCTAATGTTATTTAGTACTTTCCAAGGACTTTGTTGTTCTCCTTGTTTAACTTGCAAGAAGTATTTATAATTATATCAGATATTTTCATTTGTAACCATATAATCTAATAGCTTTTGCTTCTTACCATTGATTTTATTCATAGTCTTGCAAACAACAGCAATCTACTTCATAAAGATATAAATGTTTAATGGAATCTCAAAATCACAGCCTCGGTATTCAATCTATTTTAAAGACTTCTGATTTTCTATGTCTATTAAAAGGTCAAATTAACTTTAAATTTGCATTTTATAATATATCTATAGTGTTGATATTTGGCATTATAAAATTTCAGAAAAAACAATAGTTAAACAAATAATTGGAAAAGGTCAATAAACATTGATGGAATAAACTATAATAACTTTAAAGTTTAAAAAGTAATTCAATGAGGAAATAATACACTTCACTAAAAATTCTTGGAATTTGTTAATTGAAAGATCTATGATTGATCTAGTTACTTGCTCTAGCTGATGATGCAGATTGAATCACTCTATAAAAAACCTAAATATATGAGGAAACTACACTTTAATTTAAATTTAATCTTAAAAATTTAAATGTTCAATAAGGGAATATCTTTATAACCTTTCTTTCATCATTCAAATGGTATACGACAGAGTTCTTTGTGTTAAGATAACAGTAAACTATTTATTAGTTACTAGACACAAACTATATTTGGTGACAAAGTATTATTTTTATTAATTTATCTCCCCTTATTTTCTTAGAGTTTTATAATAATGTAGTAACACACATCACAAAAACCTTTTAACTCTTTTTCTTTCAAACTTATAGGTTCCCAAAGACGTGGACATGTTTTATTCCTTTTGCTTCTTGTTTACAAAATGGTCAGTTATATTCTGAGCTTATATTTTTTGCTGTTATTCAAAGACATCCAAATGTATACAGTGTACAGAATCATCATTATTTTCTGACCTCTATCTCAAGGGCTGGAAGTTTATTTGTTCATGTGCCTGCAAGCTCTAATCTCATCAAATATATATTTTGTCACACTCTAAAACAGTAACTCTTTTTTCAATCTCTGATAACAATTTCCCTTTGGTTATCAACTGGCCACTTTGCCAATGTCTCATATTTTAAGTCACACATTTAGGTTATGGCAGCACACCAATTCTAGGTTAAAAAAATCTGTATTAATTAAGTTAATGTAGGTTATGCTGCATTCACATTGAATCTCATATTATTATGACTACAAGCACAATTGTTTACTTCCCTCATTCTACATGACCATCATTAAGCAAAGAGGCCCTACTAATCTTAAGGAGTCAAGGCTCATGGAAAACCAAATATCAGTTATAAATCTGTAATTATCATAAGAAGGGAAAGATAGTTCAATTAATGGTATACAATTCCTAAAAAGTTTCTATCTAAAAGTGACAATTTTATTTTCTTTAACTAAACATACAGAACACATTGTCACATCTAAGTATAAGGAACAGATAAGTGTAATTCAACTAGGAGCCCAGAAAGAAGGAAGAACAAGAATGTTTGAGAACAGCTTTAATGTTGATCACATATCTTAATAATTATAATAGTAATAATATCTCAGAAGGAGGGTCAAGGAATGTTTCTATGACTAAGTCATAAATAAATGGATTTGTAAACAATGTGTAAAATAAGAGAAGAAAGTTAGGAAAGTTATTTTACAGAGGGATAACATTTGCAAAGACTCTAAAGAGGAAAAGAAAGTACATTGGAAAATAAATAAATCAAGTGTGGCTATGAGGTAAAAAGAGAATGATTGCCACAGCATGGGTGGACCTGGAAACATTATGCTAAGTAAGCCAGTCAGAGAAAAGCAAGTACCATATGACTTCACTCATATGTGTACTCGAATGGACAAATAAACCAGCAAACAAAATAGAAACAAACCATAGATAGAGAACAGACTAACAGTTGTCAGAGGGAAGGGAAGTTGTGAGGCTGGGTGAAACATTAAGAAAAAAAAATTACAGATATGAAAAACAACATAATGATTACCAGAGGGAAGGAGGGTAGGAAGAGGGGGGAGATTAAAGAGGGTATAGGGGTAATAAATGGTAATGAAAATGGACTTACTTTTGGGTAGTGAACTCACAATAAAAAATACTGATGATGTGTTATGAAATTGTATATCTGGGAGCGACAACGATGCAAGATGGCAGCCACCACAGGCTCGGGAGTAAAAGTCTCTCGCAATTTTCGACTGTTGGAAGAACTCAAAGAAGGCCAGAAAGGAGTAGGAGATGGCACAGTTAGCTGGGGTCTAGAAGATGACGAAGACATGACACTTACAAGATGGACAGGGATGATAATTGGGCCTCCAAGAACAATTTATGAAAACCGAATATACAGCCTTAAGATAGAATGTGGACCTAAATATCCAGAAGCACTCCCCTTTGTAAGATTTGTAACAAAAATTAATATGAATGGAGTTAATAGTTCTAATGGCATGGTGGACCCAAGAGCCATATCAGTGCTAGCAAAATGACAGAATTCATATAGCATCAAAGTTGTCCTGCAGGAGCTTCAGCGCCTAATGATGTCTAAAGAAAATATGAAACTCTCTTAGCCACCTGAAAAACAGTGTTACAGCAATTAATCAAAAAGAAAACCACAGGCCCACCCCTCCCCTCATTCAATTTAAGCAGTCTTCATTTTCCACAGTAGTAAATTTTCTAGATACGTCTTGTAGACCTCAAAGTACTGGAAAGGAAGTTCCCATTCAAAGGCAGTTTATCATAAGATACTGTAAATGATACTATTTTTTTGTCCATTTGAAATATATAAGTTGTGCTATAACAAAATAAAAAGAATTGTATATCTGAAACCTGTATAATTTTATTTACCAATGTCACTCCAATAAATTCAGTTAAAAAAGAGAATACTGAAATGAAAATCATGTCAAAAGTTTTAATCTTCAGATTATTTCTTTAAGAGGGAAAGAAAACTATTACATATCTACAAGAGTATCAAAAAGAATGAAATATTTAGAAATAAACTTAAAGCGGCAAAATACATGTACATTGAAAATCACAAAACACTGCTGAATGAAAGTAAAGATGACACAAATAAATGGAAATATACCTGTATTCATGGACGAGACATCAATACTATACACAGTGATCTAAAAATTATTATCACAATTCCAATAATACTTTTTGTAGAAATAGAAAAAGCCATTCTAAAATTTGCATGCAATTTAACATAAACTAAATAGCCAAAACAATGTTGAAAATGAATAAAAAGGTCAAATGCCTCACATTTTCTGATTTCAAATTTAATACAAAGGCACAGTGATCTAAACAGTGTGACAATGTGGTACTGGCATTAAACCAGTCACATAGACCAACAGGATGAAATGGAGAACCCAGATATGAACCCTTACAAATGGTCAAATGAGTTTTCACAGGGTTGTGAGGACCATTCAGAAATGAAAAAAGGAAAGACTTTTCAACAAATGGTGCTGAGAAAATTAAATATCCACATGAAGAATAAATGAAGTTACCCTTATCCTTTATACCTTTACTGTAAAACATATACAAAAATTAAATCAAATAGAACAAAGCCTAAATGTATTATCTAAAACTATAAAACTTTTAGAAGGAGACATATGGGAAGCAACTGTATTCAAATGAGGAAAGGTCTTGAACAGACATTTCTCCAAAGGAGATTTACAAATGACTAAGAAGCACTTGGAACGATGTTTAACATCACAAATTATTAGGGAAATTCAAATCAAAACCACAAGATATTGCTTCATGCCCACTAGATTAGCTATATTTAAAAAGACAGAAAATACAGTAACAAGTATTGACAAAGATATGGATAAATTAGAACCTTTGTGCTTTGCTAGTGGGAATGTAAAATGTTGTAGCCACTATGAAAATCTCTATGCAACTCCTCACAAATGTTAAACATAAAACTAACATGTGATCATCATTTCCACTTCCAGGTATATACTCAGAATAACCGAAAGCAGAGACACAAATGTATTTGTACATCCATGTCATAGCAGCATTATTCTCAATAGCCAGTAGGTAGAGCAACTCAAATGTCCCCTGATGAATGAATGGGTAAACAAAATGAAGTATACATTCAGTGGAATATGACCTGATCTTAAAAAGGAAGGGGTTTCTGATGCAGATAATAACATTATGTTAAGTGCAATAAAGATAGTCACAAAAGAACAAATGTTACATGATTCCACTTAAATGGGTAACTAAAGTAGATACATTCATAAAGGTAAAATATAGACTAGTCATTGCCAGAAGCTTTGAAAAAGAAAATGGGGAATTAGTATTTACTGAGTATAGGAATTCACTTGGAAAAGATTAAATAGTCCTGGAGATGGATGGTGGTGATATTTGCACAAGAATGTAATGTACTTAATGCCACATATCTGTAGCCTTACAATAGCTAAATTGATAAATTTTATGTTATATATATTTAAACATAATTTAAAAAAACTACTATATCTTAACTTTCTTAATTCTAAATAATAATTCATAATTCAAAATTTTCAGAAATCTCTGAAAAAATTCTCAATTTCTGTTGTAAAATGATTGCTTTATTAAAGTCTGCTTGACACATGAATAGCTGTATATATTTAATAAATACAAGTTGGTAAGTTTGAGAAGTACACATCAGTGAAACAATCATTGCAATCTATGCCAAAAATATCCATCACCTCCCAAAGTTTCTCTGCTTTTTTAATTTATTATTACTTGTGTGTGTGTGAGAGAGAGAGAGAGAGAAAGAGCAGCTTGGGAGGGAGAGAAAGATAAGGGCACTTAACGTAAGATCGAATCAGCAAATTTTTAAGTGTACAATACAGCATTATTAACTACCGGCATCATGCTGTATGGATATTTTGAACCTATCCATTTTGCAATCCTGCAAATTTGCAATTTTTAACCAATAGCTTATTGTTTATTTCTGCCACCAGTGCCTGATGACCATTGTTTATTCACTACTATAAGTTGGACTATTTCCATTCTTCACACTCATAGTTTATGTATCAAAACCAATGTACAATTTAGTTGTTGTCATTGACTTAGTAAACATGAATTTTATTAATTACTATGTAAGTTCTGCCTTTCCAAAGTAATTCTTAAAAAACCCAGGCAAGAAGGTGCATGTCTATGTGTGCACAGACAACACACACACATACATGAGTAATGTCTTAGGAAAGTCAAGTCAGCAAAAGTAGTTTTGATTGACTGATTAATTCATTTATATATATATAGGTCTAGCATATTTTGAATAGTGTTATATTTCTTTTACAGAATCCTCAACTATTTAATGCAGGGGTAGTCAACCTTTTTATACCTAGCACCCACTTTTGTATCTCTATTAGTAGTAAAATTTTCTAACCGCCCACCAGTTCCACAGTAATGGTGATTTATAAAGTAGGGAAGTAACTTTACTTTATAAAATTTATAAAGCAGCATTACAGCAAGTTAAAGCATATAATAATAATTACTTACCAAGTACTTTATGTCAGATTTTCACTAAGTTTGAAGAATAAATCTTTATAAAACAACTTACTATAGTTCAATCTATATTTTTATTTATACTTTGGTTGCTCCACTACCGCCCAGCATGAAAACTGGAACGCTCACTAGTGGGCAGTAAGTACCAGGTTGACTACGACTGATTTAATGCATAGTATAATTTGAAATATATATATATATATATATATATTGCATCTGAAATCAAACTCATGTTCTTCTCATACGGGGGAGAAATGTACGTACTCTAAGACAAAATGGCATTGAAATATTACATATTTTAAGAATCAAGGTCACTATTTTCATTTGCTGATTTTTTTAATTTCTCCATTCAGTTCAATAAAATGTCAGCTTATGAATAGGAGTTGCTAAAAATGGACAATAAGAATCTAACAATCAGGAAACATGTGAATTTGAGTTCTTTAATGAAGTTCATTAGAGAGAACAACACAAATATTTTGCAAAGGTAATTATATTAAGAAAAAATAAAAGTTTATTTAGTACATCTTGATGACACAACAAAGAATTGTAATTAGTTTTAAATTTTTTTCTATGAGAAATTATGTCTTTTTAAAAATATTATAGTTTAAAAGTTTAAGCTTCCATAATTTTGAAAATTTGCTCATCTCAAAAACAGTCATGCACATATTAAGCCAGGTATACCATGTTTCCTTATTTTGCTCTGAATATTTTAGTTTATTCCTGTGGGTATCAATTCAAATTTAAACATGTAAACAAGTAAAATATAGATTTTAACTTTAGTTAAGGCAAGAAAAAACTATGAAACTTTACAACACTATTGTACTGAGTGTAATAAAAGTTGAAGGCCATTTGTGAATATGACTAACTCCCTTATCTGATTCTTGATAGATTCTCTAATACAAACATATTACACCAAAAAGCATAACAGTTAAAAAGAAAAATATTGTTGCAGTTATATATTAGAGTTCTACTGCTGCTCTAAAAAATTAACACAAATGTAGTGGCTTAAAGCAAGACAAATTAATTATTATTTTACAATGCTATTAATAGTCTGATTTTTGGTTTGAAATCATTGTGTCAGTAGAGTTAAATTCCATTGTGGAGATTATGAGATCCATTTCACTGCATTTTTCCAGTTTCTATAGGCTGCCCACAATGTGTTCTTTAATATAGAACTATGGAAAATATAAATTTTAGAAGCTCCCTAAAAAACCTATTCTTATGCATCAAGAAAGCTGCATTAAACTTTTATTAAAAAAAGAGAGTAGCAAATCTTTTAAAGTAAGTAAATAAATAAATACATTTGTGATTTAGTCTTTCAAAAGTGTGGCCATTTTTGTTTGTTTGTTTCTGAGTGTTAGATTTCCAGGGTTCTTCACATCTAACAAACTTGATAATATGTCCTTTTCCGATTTTATAGAGGGTTGCTCTGAATCTATGCAAGATATATCCTGTACATCAAATAGAAATCATTAAAAGCTCAGGGTAAATGGGGGAGAACTATTCAGTTTTTAAGTTGTGGTGCCCCCAAACTGAGCAGAATGCTTTCTTGCCAGAGCACAGTGAAGAAAAATAAAACAATTTTGTCTTGCAAATAAAAATAAATATAAATTTTAATTCTCTACACATAACCTTAAGAAAAATCAACCTATCAAGCATAGTCTTTTTGTTGAACATATTTAATGACAATATGTGCATAGTTCCCACTCATATTTCTGATACCTGATATGCTTTTTCAATAAAGATTTGTCAAGTGTATTGATGATATACTTCAATGATTGTAATGACATAAAACAATTTAGTTCGTCTCCATCACCCTCAGCTCAGGGAAAGGGTAGCAGGTTGCAATCTAATGATGTATAAAATAAAGACAAATCTGAAATGGGGTGTCTCCTTAAGGGTCTCTTTTCATTCAAATACAGTGTTAAAAACTACTCTGATCTTAATTACAATGCTCTTTTCAGCCTGCATAAGTCCCAAAGGAAGCATTACAATTTATTAAAAAAAACTTTTTTCTTATTGATTGATTTTAGAGCAAGAGGAAAGGAAAGAGAGACAGACAGACAGAAAGACGGAGACAAGAACATAGATCTGTTCCTATATTTGTGACCTCTGTGCTTTGGGACAATGCTCCAACCAACCAACTATCCAGCCAGGGCACATTACAACTTTTAAACTTTGTCCCCCATAAATTGCAAAAGCTGAGCTATTAGATAATATTGTCAAAGTCACTTCCTCATGCAAAATATGAATGAAAATAGAAGGTGAATTTGTTTTCATAACATCAGTGTGTCTTTAACATTTCTCTAAGGTAGAGAACCGGCACTGCTAATGAGGAGATGTTAAAGAATACTGAGCACAATTCTCTCATATTTTGAATGACGAATAAATGAATGTCTCAGAGATCACATAGGATCAAAATTGTGTATTGGCTACAAATCACTGTGCAAATCATATTTTTGATCCCTCTTCTCATGCTATGGGAATGGCAATATTTGACAAGTGAGATTCTTCTGTGACAATTTTCTTATTTATTTACTTTTCCCAGAATTTGAACGTATTACTGAAATTTGAGTTGCTAAGTCATTGAAATTGTTTCTTTTATTGCTACATATTTCTGAAGGAATTTTGGCAAACATATTAGTTTTAGATGATTTCTGAACATAGAATTAACATTCTTGCTGATTCAGAAAATATTTTCTTAAGTACACTTTAGAAAATCATTTTATGGTTAATGTAATTGGCAAAGTAGTATGATAATATTTTACATTTGTAATGTAAACAATTTTAAGGATAAGTACTTTCCAGTTATAAGAATAAATACTGTTGCTGTCATCCAATTTTTGGAACACCCACACAAGTGCCTTGTATCGCCTATCTAATAAGCAGATTTATTGGGAAACACCAATTCTGTCTCTGTGCATTTGTTTATAAAGAAACACACACACACACACACACAAATATGTGGTAGCAAATTATTGTGTTTTTAAAATATCACTTAAGCCCTTACTGATTAGTTTGGTTGGTTAGAGCAGCTACTCAATACAACAAGATTGCAGGTTTGATCCCTGGTGAGGCCACATACAAGGATCAACCAATAAATACATGAATAATACATGAATAAGTGAAAAAAAATTAGTTTCTTTCTCCCTGCCCCTTTATCTCTCTCTAAAATCAATTTTAAAAATTATAGAAGTGTCACTAGAACCAAAGAAAGGAAGGTAAACAGGTGACTCATTTTTTTTTTCACATTACATATATATCTAGGATTTAAACAAAGATGAACATTTACTTCCATTTCTATATGGAAGCAATTATGTAAATTAATTTCAGTTGTTATGAATTCCTGAATTGCATTTTACGATTCTTACTATTTTTTCTTGATCAAAAATTACATACATAAAAGTCTTGTCATTGATTAAGAAGGTTGAATAGCTGGATTAAATAAATCAGAGAATCCCAACTCTTGCACTGCAATAATAATGAAGATCCTACTCATGGTAATAGAATGTCAGTGATGTACAAGATTTATGCCACAATTTAATTGATTTAAGTTTAATATCATTGATATATAAATATATTTTTTAAAAAAGTGACAGCTTCTTGGTAATTCCACTTGGTGCTAATACAATAGATTTAGAGATAATTGAAAATATTAAATGATTCATACAATATACGTCTACCTTTACAAAGGAATATTAAGAAATACATTTAAATCTATAATAGATAGCATAAATTGTTTCAAAATATATGAATGTGTTTCAACTTCATGATAAAAGAAAAACAAGTAACATTCATTAATATTTAAAATTTTGAATTTGGTTTTTGCCAGCTGGCTCAGTGGTAGAGTGTCATCTATTCATGTGGAAGTCCGTGGTCCGATTTTCGGCCAGAGCACACAGGAGAAGAAGCGGCCATCCGCTTCTCCAATCTTCCCCCTCTCCTTTCTCTCTATCTCTCTCTTCCCTTCCTGCAGCCAAGGTTCCAAGGGAGCAAAGTTGGCCCTGGGAGCTGAGGATGTCTCCATGGCCTCCACCTTAGGAGCTAGAATGGTTCTGATTGCAACAGACCAAAGACCCAGATGGGCAGAGTATCGCCCCCTAGTGGGCATTCCGGGTGGCTCCTGGACCCGCGCATGCAGGTGTCTGTCTTTCTACTTTCCCTCTTCTTACTTCAGAAATATACAAAAAATAAAAATTTGAATTACATACTTAAACAGATTATCCTTATTTCATAAGAATGCTTCTTTCCTCCATGTCAAAAATATGTTTATTTTAAAGAATCCACAGGATCCTGCATTTCCCAGGCTATTTCAATTTAGGGGAGTTGAGAAGGGGTTTGTATACAGAGGCCATAAATTTAGATCATTTGATATTGAGTTGTTTCAGTTTTAGTGATTACGTTGTTACCTACATGTGACACAGAACAGTTACTGGGTATAAATACTAGTACTTATGAAAGAGGAGCCTTTTTTATACAGAAAAGAATTTCCCTTTAAAATTTTAGTTGAAACCTTAGCAAACGGTTTACTATCAAGTTTCATTTCATTTCTTGTTATCCTAAACTCTTTTAGGAAACCAAATAGTTTCTTTACTTATTCATCCTAAAATTTTGTATTTAACTTGTCATTCATTTTCCCTTGACATTTACTGTATCATCATTTATAAAGTAGGTTATGATGCAATGTTATTATTAAGAATATATGGTTCTATATATGTTTTATAAATATATACATATGTGTTGTGTGTATATACATACATATACACACAATGAAGTATATAAATATATATGATATATCATATAAATATCATATGTATGTATGTGTGCATATATATATATATATATATATATATAATACCTCATTAAGTAACTATGTCAGTATTTTTAGGTAATTTAGGATGCAAGTTTCATTCATTCAAGGCTGTTTTTCTTAATTGATACTGAGAAAAAATTGGTATAACACATAATATAGGTAATATTTTACATGGAATATATTAGTAACATGTGTATTTTAAAAAGTTTAACCACTTTGATGTTTCTTACAAGATATAAGACAATTTGAAAATATTGTCTATGAATTTTCATGAAACCCTAAAATTTGGCCCTGGCTGTTTGCCTCAGTGGTAGATCGACAGCCTACAATGTGGATGCCCGGGTTTTATTCTAGGTCAGGGCACAGAGGAGAAGTGCCCATCTGCTTCCCCACCCTTCCTCCTCTTAGTTTCTTTCTCTCTTCTTCTCCTGCAGCCCTTGCTTAATTGGAGTAGTTGGCCGCAGGCGCTAAGGATGGCTCCATGTCTCTGTGGAAGAAAAGTTCAGTTGCTGAGCAACAGAGTAAGGCCCCAGATAGGCAGAGCACCCCCCCACCCCACCCTGTGGGCTTGTCAAGTGGATCCTGGTGGGGTGGATGCTGAAATCTGCCTCTCTGCCTCCCCTCTTCTCACTGAATAAAAAAATTTTAAAAATCCTAAAATTTAGTCACCCTATGGGTTGTTGATATTTATACCTTATTTTTAATTTAAATAAGACATTGAACTTTTTTGCTCAGTTGACAATAAATAATTACTCAAGATAAAATAATAAAAATACAGATAAGCATATAAAATAAAATTAACATCATTCATAGTTCTACCAATTGTTAAAAATCTAACAATGTTATTGAAGAAAAAAATACTAAAACAAAACTATTTAACATGCATTTTCATTAAAATATGAATTCTTATCTAAATATTTGTCAATTTTTATAACTACTGATAGTTATAAAACAGTTAGCTGACCAAAAGCTCAAGAATAAATCTTAATTTGTAAATTTGGGAAAATAAAATTTATATAAATACAATCAAAGACATTTTTTTCTCAATCAATGACATTTTTATAAATTAATATATATGAAAAAGAAAATTTTTCATTATTTGTTATTCTACATATCTATGTTCATGTATTGTATATTTAATTTAAAAAGCAGAAGTGGAAATATTGTAAAGTATTAATTATAATTGATATTAATGATGATTTCCTTTTTGAAGAAAAAAAAGGTGTAATATTTTGCTATAAGTTTTATTTCATTGAGTTTTTAATTTTTTTTTGTGCTTGTACTATATGTTCAATTAGGGAAGTATATATGGAATAAGTAACAAAAAATGTGTAATAGTATTACTATAATCCATGTACAGTGAATAGACTGTCTATAAATTGATGGGTTGTTTTACATTTTGAAACAAAATAGTAATCTTGATTAAGTTTTATTGATTATTTCAAAATACAATATAGGCTCATTATATGCAACATCATTAAACTACTTTGATTATATCCTTCACTTATTCATTCATAACATCATTTACTGAATGTTTGTTACAAGCAAAGCAGTGTTTCAGGTACTTTTGACTTTAAAGAGGAACATTATAATAAGCATAGAACTTTAGTTTTAATATAGAATATATATGCACTATGTTAATAAATATTTGAAACAGTTGAGATGTTCAACTAATTTCTTTAATAAATGTCTGTTCTTAAAAGTTGCTAAATTAATTTACTCAGATTTTTACTTCAAGAAATAGTATAAATTATGATAATACATGAAGGAAAAGAATGTAGTCTTGGTGCTTGGTGATTGTGATACTTGAATGATAGTTTCTGCTTTAGCCACTCTGTTAAATAAGGGTGGGGTTTAACATTTTTATCTGCAATGAATAAAAGTGACTGACAATTATTTACATATAAGAATATTCTGTGATAGAAATAAAAGACATATTTATTAAAGGCTTACTAAGTTTCAAGAATTTTATAGAATTTATTCTAATTCCTCTTACTTCTCACATTTGCACTGTGAGACACACATTATTGGAAGTTATACATATTAGAAGGATAACTGTGACTTTTTAGGATTTCACAGAAAAGAGAAGAATTGAAATATAATTCAGAAATTGACTCCTACCTTTTTTTACTCTACACAGGTCCTTTTCAGTAGCTGCTTTGCTTAACAACTCTACACATATTAAAATTAATATGAAATCAGTATTTCTAGAATCTAACTGTAAAATCTTTGTAGACATTTATCAATGGTTCCCCTAGTATCTTGCCCATTACCCTCTCCAATTTTATTTACTTATTCATTTATTTTCCTTAAACTAGGTTGAGTTTCTGCCATCCACTCAAAAAACATACACACATGCACATATATCCCAAACAAAACGCTCAGCACAGACCAAATTAATTTATTGCCCTAAAAACTTTTTAATCTAAAATGTATGTGCCTTTTTGTTTCAGAAACTGAAATACATTTTATAAATTTATAGTCTTTGAGCTCTATTATTTAGGTGGAAGTTATAGCTTAAAAACATGTTTTGCTTAGAGAAACACTGGTAAAATTAGTGTTTCCTATGAAATGTCTAACAGATAAGAAAGCTGGTTATATAACTTGAGCTTATAAATAGAGGTTGAATCAATACCCACATCCATCTTGTCTGATTTTCTTTTGCATATATAATTAGGCACCATGCTCTGCTCTGGGTTCACTTACTTGCACATGAAATTAGTATAGGTTCAATGAAGTGGAACTCTCCTTTTCAAGTAAGGTTTAACTAAGTTATTTTTCTGCTTCAATTCCATATAATACATGTTGTTTCTAATAGTAACAGCATGGCTACTGTATCAAGAAAGAATATAGATTACAGGAATTTAATTTTTACATTTTTATCAGTAGTATTATTTTTAGTGAAAGTTTGCTGCTTCTTTCATTTCTTATTTTTTTATTTGTAAATATAATTGTTGGAGGTCTGTAAATTCTGACGTGTTGTATATGTGGAGAGGGGTGCAAATCTTATTAACATTAAAGAAATTTGTTGAAGATTCAAGTATGTACTGGTACATATATAAATTCATGATTTAACCAAAATGAAGATCTAAACTTTCACAAAGGATAGCCTCAAAAACAACTGTAATAAAAAGAAACAAATATTCTTAGTTAAGTTGATACTCTCTCCCTAAATATATATTTGTTAGCTTCATGTATGGTTTATATTTCTATATATTGTGTAATTTATGTATACTTGATTTGGCTCACTATGCATTTGTCTAAATTGGCCTTCAAGTGTTTTGGAAGTGCCTGAGGAATTGGGATATAATCACTGAGCTTTGGTCATCTAAGGATCCATCAATGAGAGACTACCACATACTCTTAAATTTGTAATTCAGGTTAATATTGAAGAAGCATCATAGTGATGTAATGTAAATCCTGAGTCATTGTTAGTGCTTTTTAAAAATTTTGCTATTAAAGGATCAAAATCCATTTTGAATTTTTATTTTCAACTTAGTAAAAATTCATTTATATTGAATATAAAACCTCAAAACTAGAACTTGAGGGAATCTTAACATCCTTAGAGTTCTACTTGTTTCCTGTTAAGTAGCTTCTAAATGAGTTTACCTACTGAATTAATTCTAATTAAACATTTGCAAGTGACAGAAATAATGTGCTTTTCTTGACTGTTACTTCAATGTATGAAGGACAATATAATTATGCACTGTTTCTCTTCCTTGAAATTGCTAGATTTTTAAAAATTTCGTTCTTGTGTATGTGTTAATTTTGAAATATTCTTAAAGAAAAAAGTGAACTACTATAGAACCCTTTATCAGTAAACATCAAAAAAGTTCTTTTGGAATATTGCTAGTTCAAATATGCCAAAATTATTCTTCCTTGATTTTAAGTTTATTCCTCCTTGTTATCACATCAGAAAAATTGAATAAGAGATTTTACCCAAACTCAGTTTTAAATAATTTATTTAAAATTATAATATTTAACACATCTTTTATTGAAAAGTAGAAGCTTACTTTCTTAATACCTTTTCCTGCTTCTGCTGAATAAACTTCATCAAGGTTAGGGGCACCAAGGACAGACATGAATTTGAATCTGTCCTCTTAGGATCCCACGTTGTGCTCAAAGGTTCTATCATGCTCCTATCATTCTTACTTTCATTAAATTTATCTATTACACACACACACACACACACACACACACGCACATTCTCCAGGTCCTGCTTCTCTGACAGAACCTTGAATGATACAACCAACATTAGAAATAGTTCAAATATATGGGACTTCTAGCACAATGTCAATAGAAAATTTAATTAGTACAATTTAAAAAAAATTACACAATATTATAGAATATAAGTCCTTACAGTAACCTACATGATCTGATTCCCACCAACCTTCTTACCTCACCTACCACTCTTCCTTATGCTAAGTTATCGACAATTGTATAGACCTTCTTCATTCCTTCATAGACAACATATCTCCTGGCTGAGAGCCTTTACACTCAATGCTTCTTTATCTCTGAAGAATGGGTCTTCCAGATACATATTCTTGTGTCTGTATCTCTCCCTTTCCTGAAGCAACAGCTGAAATGTGATGTATTTGTGAGACCTTTACTGATGACTCTGGAATCATTTCATTTTTTCCATAACATTTATCTGTTTTACAAAGTATATATTTATTTGTTTACTTTTATATACATTTGTCTAACTGGAATAAAAACTCCATGAGAATGTGGACATTGTCTATTGTTTGTTTTTGTATCCCCAGTGGCTACAGCACTATCTAGTATATGGTAAATATTTAATGATCATTTTATTGAATAAATATATCAGTAAGTGAATGACAAAATGAATCAAAATTATAAATAAGAAGTTTTTTGAGGCTACAATGTTGTCTCTCTGACTCAAACTTAAGATATAATATTCTCAAAATTTACATACACATATGTGATTATAGCACATTTTATTTTATTTTTTTATAGGAAGAGAAAGAGAGTCAGAGAGAGGGATAGATAGGAACAGACAGAAAGGAATGGAGAGAGATGAGAAGCGTCAATCATCAGTTTTTTGTTATGACACCTTAGTTGTTCATTGATTGCTTTCTCATATGTGCCTTAACCATTGCCTTCAGCAGACGGAATAAGTGACCTTGGGTCCAAGCTGGTGAGCTTTTTGCTCAAGCCAGATGAGCCCGCGCTAAAGCTGGGACCTCGGGGTCTCGAACTTGGGTCCTCCACATCCCAGTCCACGCTCTATCCCCTGCGCCACAGCCTGGTCAGGCAATTATAGCACATTTTGAAAGAAAAAACTAAATATTTTTAATTAGAGAATTTAGCTATTTACTTATTTATTACTTTAAAATTTTATTGAATGTATTGAGGTGACACTGGTTAATAAAAGTATACAGGTTGTAGGTTACAATTCTGTAATACAATATCTGTTTATTATATTGTGTGTTTACCACCCCAAGTCAAGTTTTCTTCTCATGAATGAAGTACTGTGCACTTGTTCCACCAATGAATGCTAGAACTTTAGTTACTGCTTAATATACAGAAGCATGTCCTTGCTCTTTCATTCAGTAAAGAGAACAATTTATATCAAAGTATATAAGGATATTGAATGTGTGAAAGTGAGAAAATTTCTTTTTTATTTTGTAGAATTTTATACTGGTTAATCTGATTTTTATTGTACTCTCATATTGCTTTTACAATTGAATTCTTCATATAGGCTTACTTAAAACATATACACACAGTGTATTGGTATAACATGAATGTCAATAACAGTAGTGCTAAATAATTATGAGATGAGCTCTCTGACAACAGTACAATGTTTTATTTATTGTTCTACCACTAGCACAGAGAACTTCAGTGCTTGGTCTCAAACTAGGTATTTCACAAATATTTGTTGATAGCATTATTGAATAAGAGTCCTAGATATTATATAATATTACAGAGAGTTTATTCTTATGTTTATAATATGAGTTTACTTTCATTTTCATTAAAATACACCCATGGACAACAGACACATTGAGCTATTTTTCATTCTGTTATTTAGAAAAAAAATCACTAGCTTGTGGAAGAAGTCCAAAGAGATGAAATGCAATGACTACAAATCACAGCAGCTCCCAGGGGAACTTTTGACTCAATCTTCCAAGAGTGGCAGTAAAAAATGAACAGAGGTCAGTCAAGTTCCAGAAAAGAACCATCCCAGCCAGTCCCTGGAGAAATGATGGAAGAATGGGTATTTCTTTCCTAGTCTTTGAAGCCCACTGCCCTCCAAATGCAATACTGCTGGCACTGCCCATTTCATTGCACCATGACCCGCTTTGAAGGAAGAAACTCAAGGAATGTTAATATCAACTTGAAGACTCCAAACCCAGTATTCGTGTGCACCTGATAAAAAGGAAATAAGTAATTTCAGGTTTGAGAGATTGTCACAGAGCTACTTAGACTAGAGGAGTCTAAAGTGACTGTGCATTTAAGTGGCAGAAGTTACACTGTTCTTTTATCTTCTGCAGTCTTTGCATCTTTGGGACTGCTCAAGTAATTCCACACCTTATATAGAGGTCCTTAAAGTGTTTTACAAATGTTATTTTTATCTGAGGGTCCAAAATGGTTGTACAGGCTTCTGTTTTACTCTGAACCCACACTATAACCATTTAAAAGAAGAAAATTAATTCAATGACAGTCCAATTTATATAAAACTACATAAAACTCTTAGTAAAACAAATCCTGAGTAATATATTATTGTTTTTTATATTGTTAATAAGAATTGTCAATTACCTAACATTTTTAGCAGAATTAATAATTCCTCTGGGTATAAAAAAACATAATGACTAAATATTCTAAAATTCACTATGTTTTATATGCAAAGTTAAAATATGCAAATGTTTGAAATTAAAATACCAGGCATTAATTACACTGGGGAACAAAATTTTTGTTGCATCCACAAAAACACTTATTTTTACCTAATTTGAGTGTACTGATCTCAAATCTGACATTAGTTTTTCTCTGTAAGCTACAATTTCTTTGCTATTCAAGATTTTAGGTTTTTATCTTATTGTAAAATTTTCAACATTTAGTTTAACATAATAAAATAGAATGTCTTCTTGGGCATCATCTTTGTGAAAATATAATAATTTATATAATGCAGTAAATACACTAATACACTAAAAGATATGATTGCATCAGAATTTGTCTATAATTTTGAAGTAGAAAATATTAAAACACTTATTTGAATCATAAAATTTGCGCAAAACTTATTTAAATTCTATTCAAGCAAAAATTTGCGTTTGTAGATCTTCCATTTATGTAATTGTTGAGGACAATCTTGTTTGATGTTTCCGCAGTAGTCTGCTCATAACTAACAGCTCCAAAATTTTTGGAAACTTATCAAGGTGACTGTTCAGGAAGTGAATATTAACGCTCATGTTACATCCAATGTTGCGGAAAGCCAACAGCATCCTTTAAACCAGAAGTTCATAATTTTCTGCTTTTTTGTTGCCAAGGAAGTTCTTTTAACTGCCACAAAAGACTTTCATGCTGCTTTCTCCTCGTTATTCATCTTCCTGGCAAATTCTTCATCATATATGAGGGTTTGAATTTGAGGTCCATTGAATACACCTGCTTTTATCTTCTCAAAAGACAAGGCAGGAAAAGCAGAAATAATATGTTGGAAGCATTCACTTTCTCTATTCAAAACCTGAACAAACTGCTTTAGTAAGCCAAGTTTGATGTGAAGTGGAAGAAAAATGTTTCTGTCTCAATTAACTACAGGTTCATTCACAATATTTTGCATCCCTACTTCCAGAGCTTCATGTATTGGCCACTCCTTCTGTGTCCAGTGTTTCTCCTGAACTTGGCTGTCCCACAAACACAGAAAGCAAAAATACTTTTTGAAACCTGTCTGTTTTCCTAGCAGAAAATTGACCACTTAAAGATCCACACAAATGATTCAGTTATGCTTCTCATACTTCAATGAGTCAAGGACAAGTTTTATGTCATTACAATCTTGCAGATGAGTTGAATAACCAATTGGAACCGCTGCATAAACATTTCCATTGTGTAGGAGAACACATTTCAGACTCTTGTTTAGAGCTGACAAGAAATAGCCACCATTCTGTTGGACTGTAAGTGGTAACACCTAGCTGGCTGAGAAGACTACTGATATCATGACAGTAAACAAAGTGTTTGTCTTTGAAAAAAACATCCACAAAAATTTGTTCACACTTCCTGAAATGGGATACTTTAGCTGACTTCACGGTAAGTACATTCTCTACTTGAAGCCTGGAGGCTAATAACTCAGCTGCTTTCTTTGATAGGCCCAAATCTCTTAATAAGTCATTCAATTTTGGCTGGCTAAACTGCTGAGGGGTTAATGACTGCTTGGCATCAGAAGAAGACCCTTTAGATTCTACAAGCATTCCCTCATGCATCTTATCAAAATACACTTGATCACCATGTTCACTTTCTTTGTCCTTAGAAGAAATAAAACCATTGAAAACTGGAACCAGGAGTGTATCAGAATGTGGGATAGTTTGTATTGCTGATGGAATATTAGGATATGCGATCATATGTTGTGTTTTCTTGCTGATGCCCTTTGTATGAATTGGACAGAAATTACAGTCACTGCTGTGGTCCTTAGGTTCACGCCAAACCATGGGAATACCAAAAGGCATTCCTTTGCATTTTCCTTTTGTCCAGTCACAAAGCATTTCCTCACAATTATGACACACAGTATGAGGAGTCCAATTCTTGTCTTGATCTTTAAGGGGAACTTAAAAATATGCAATATATGCACGTGTCACAAATGATGAAATATTGCACCTTTGACGTTGAAGTGTGTAACAGCTACATATATAACAGAAGGTGTCAGGACTATTCTTACATTTATACCTACTCGAAGAAGTCATGATTCAAACTTAAAACAAAATAAGAGGGTGTTTTTATTAGATAATAATCTTTTACATTTAAAAACAACTACAATTATGTAAAAGTGATGCTTGTAAAACATTAATTGACTTGTGGTTATGTTCAATCTAAGACTCGTTGTCCTTTAACTCCAATTAGAAACCAATGCATGCCATTAACTGTAACAAAAAGAAATTAAAATTGCATCAAAACTAGAGCATGCACCTAAAAACAGATCAAAGATTTGGAATCAGCGGTGCAGAAATATATAGAGAAAGTTCTAAAACCTCATGCAACTGAAAAAGGAAAATTATTTGTTTCCCAGTGTTATTTACCTGTTGGAATGTATCTTTCAATAGTGACTAAAGAATTATATTTTTTATTCAATGTTTTTAGAGAACATGAACTATTTCTCTATTAAAAATGAAAATATCAGAAAAATTATATTTTATTATTTATCTATAATTTCAAAATGGCTTTTTATAAAATCAAATTATATTTAATAGTGTTTTCTAAAAAAATTTATATATTTAAATTTAATTATACTAAATTACTTAAAATTCTCCCCCTCAAAAGTTTTTTTTTTTATTGGAAGGAATGCTAATATAGAAATGATTTTATTTCTCAGCATGATCTCTATTTGAGTTATTTCTTGTGTATTTTGTGCCATTTCTATTTTATCTTCTTGATTATCACATGATCACTCTTTTCTGTTAGCAATGCAGTGCATGAATTTGAATAACTGAAGGGCTATATGAATAATTAAGACTAGCATTTTTTCTGATGACATCAATTTTCTCCCATCTTATGTTATAGTCTTGCCTGACCTGTGGTGGTACTGTGGATAAAGTGTCAACATGGAATGCTAAAGTCTCCAGTTAGAAACCCTGGGCTTGCCTGATCAAGTCATATATGGGAATTGATGCTTCCTGCTCCTTCCCCCTTCTCACTCTCTCTCTCTCTCTCTCTCTCTCCTTCCTCATCTAAAATGAATAAAAAAAATCTTTTAAAAAATTTTAGATTATAGTCCTATTTATATACATTCAAACTCCAAATCTCCTACTTACATACTCAATTCAATTGAAGTACAATATAATTTTAAATATGTTTTAAAGTAGTTTAAAGTTTTTTAATATCAACTAAGACATTGTATTAAATTATTAATGTTTTAAAATTAATAATTAATTTTAGAAGTAAATTAAAATTGAGGTAACTTTCAGTTAA